>JASVEL010012773.1:0-455250 GCA_032618575.1 Nicotiana noctiflora
TGTTAACCTATTTTCTTTTCAGTCCGTATAAAAAAGAATGAACTTTTTCCTTATTTGGAAATAATTTACCTTCATGCAATGATTTATATCCACACAAAATAAAGGTGCCTCATTTTACACCACAAGAGCAAAAGTCTTCTCTCTTTTCTTAAACTACGTGCTCAGTCAAATGAGTTCACATAAATTGAAACGGAGGGAGTATTTGTGAAAATAATTGTAAGAATTAAGGGTCGTTGGCCAGGAGGTATAAAATAATGTTGAATAGGGTATATTAGTAACGTTGGTATTAGTAATGCTGAGATTATTTCTTATCCATTATTTGCTTTGGTGAATTAAAGCATTATATAATTTCTTTAAAAAATAATTATTTCCAAAAATACCCTCCATAAATATATGGCGGAAAGTATTTGAAATAGGGTTTGAGAGATTTGAGGGGCGATTATGTCTTTAACAATATCTATGCAAGTATTAAAAATCCTTGCATTATTAATATCATGATCTGCTATGTATCAGTTATACATAGGATAATACCAAATATGTTAAAAAAATTATACTACCAAATAAGAAATTAGTAATACATAAAACTACTTGCATTATTTTTCTTAATATCTCCTATCAAACGACCCCATAATTTTCATGATTCGCTCAATAGGGAAGTGAACATGAAAAGGCTTGAAGTCATGGCTGACTTCACGTTCCTAATTTATAATTTTTTTTCAAATACTTGTGTTTTTTTTTATATCCATCTTCTCCATCATACGTCCCCTATTAGGCATATGAACGATAATCATACACCTAAAGTTAGTATAAATGATGGTTAATTATCGATAAACCATTAAATGCAACGGTGTTAGTGATTACCAAAATATAGTTTGAAACTAAACACCGAATCTTGTAGTTAACCTAAAATGAGGAGTTTTAAGTTCTTTCTACACTTATTTATTATTAGGTAAATACAGGTGAATATTTAGACAAATAGTAACTAATAATAATATGGTAAAATATGATAACATGTTATTAGATGTTAAAATTCATTAACAATGCAAGAAATCTTTTACAGTGTTAGGGTCGTTCGGTACGCATGATAAGATTGGAATAAAGTACGAGATTAAATTTATATTGTGTTTGATTGACAATATAAACTATCTTGGATATTTTACTATATAAATTTAATCACATACCTAATCTTGGATCTTTCACCTTATCTCATTAAATTTGAAATTATTTTATCTCACCATCCAGGTGAAAAAATAGTTTAGTGATTATATAATATAATTTAGTCCATGTAACAAATAACCCTCGGAGTAAGAAAAAAAATTATGAGAATGTAAAAGAGTACAACTCTCGATCAGTCTTTTTTGGGTTTCTTATCCGTTGGTCGGTATCCGTATTAAAACTTGACTATATTCGAATTCACGTTGTGTACAATTAGGGCCCATTAGAGGGGAATCGCTTCCTATCAAGAATTTTTCTATACTTGCGTCTCGAATCCAAAATCTCTCATTAAAAGAAAAATAATCTCATTCACTACATCACATTTATAATAGTTTGTTTTGTTTTGTTTAGTGGGAATGTGACTAAGGTTGGGGAAATCTTTTTCCAAGAGTTGTGCATCAGAAAACTTTGAGGACGATTATGATACTCCTTTTACCGGGAATGATCAGAGATTCTTGTTTCTTTTACCTCCCACGTGATGTTGTACTATTACCACACTAAAAAAAGAATATATATTAATTCGGCGTAATATTAAACTACTATTTTCGCCTATTTTTATAACTTTGTATACATTTTAAGAAATGATAAATAAACTACATAATTTATCATGATATCCATATTACTTGAGGTATATTTTAAATTGATTTAAGAAAATAATAAAAAATAAATAATTAATTCAGTAGGTATAGTAAAAAAAAGAATTATCTTCTCGTCATATACTAAAAGTAACAAAAATTTATTTTTAAAATACTGAGCAAGTAAATATTTACCAAAAATAACTATATCAACTTATTTGTAAACCAAATCACATGTATATATAAAGAAAATTTAGGAATAATACTTGATTACTTTAGAGACTTTTAAGTGAGTCTAGCAATGTTGCACCCCAGCTGGATGTAGAGGGTTGTGGAGTTTTCTGCTCTAACCCCACATGTCCCATCATATTTTTCCCCACACCTTACCCCCTTTTCCCTAAAGATTCCAAACTTCTTTCTATTTTATTTCCACTTGATAATTAATCTTTTTATTAAATAAAAAAATTCAGATGCTGTCCCACTTTTTCAGCTATAAAATTCCAGCCAAAACACCTCTACAACCCCCTCTCTCTCTCTCTTTTTCTCTTCATAGTTTCAACCTATAAACTCTGCTTCTTTTTTGTTTCAAAGGGTTCACTTTTTACTTGTTTTAATCTCCTTAATGTTTTTCTTTTTTAGTTTCAAGATTTTCTGCAAATCTTGATGCTAAAATTATTATTTCTTATCTTTGAAATTCATGTCTGCAATTCTCAGTGAACTCTTCCTTTCTGGTTTTATGATAAATTCTACATATAGGCGCAGGACTCATTTAGTGCAATCTTTCTCAGTTGTTTTCCTCTATTGGTTTTACTGCATTTCATAATTAATTATGCTCCCTAATTTCCTTTAAATAAGTATTATCCCTATTACAATTAAGTTTCACAAACTAGTATATTCATATTAGTACCCTTTATTTGCACCAAAATTACTATTTTAGGTCCTCCTAATTTTCCATTACTATTATTACACTATTGTTTTCTGTCAATTCCTTTGAATTTCATTCTTGCATACGTACATCCCTGGATATTTAATGTTAGCTACAACACTGCATGGTGATCGCTATGCACAACGCCTAGTATCCATAGTTTACGGCTAGGACTATTGGGTATCTAATCACATTCGCTCCCCTAACTTACTGCTAAGTTACAATTATTATTATTATTATTATTATTATTATTACACTATTGTTCTTAAGTTTTGGTCATAAAAAAAAGAAAATTTGGTCATGGCTTCATCAAGTGGGACATCATCAGGTTCAGGATCATATACACTTCAGAACTCAGGCTCAGAAGAAGATCTTCAACAATTAATGGATGAGAGGAAGAGGAAGAGGATGATATCGAACCGCGAATCGGCTCGAAGATCAAGAATGAGGAAACAAAAGCATTTGGATGATCTTATGTCCCAATTAGCTCATCAAAGGAAAGAAAATAACCAAATTTTGAGCACTATGAATGTCACAACCCAACATTATCTCAATGTTGAAGCTGAGAACTTAATCTTGAGAGCACAAGTGGCTGAACTTAGCAACAGATTTGAGTCCTTAACGCAAATCATCAGTTTCTTGAATGGCAACAACAGTGGCAATGGTCAAAATAATGAGTATATGGCTGGTGGTTTTATTATGAATGATTCTTGGAATTATGTGTATTCCAATCAGCCAATTATGACTGCAGACATCTTGCAATATTAAGGGTTAATATTGTAACTGATTTTGTAAATCATTTGAGGGCAAGAGGTGTTGAACTCTGAAAAAGAGGATCCTTTATCAGCAGAAGGATCTAAGATTAAATTATTTAGTATTAGTAATATTAATTAGTCTTGGTGTACTATTTTAAAGCATTGTGTTCAAGTAGTTTTAAGACTAATAATCCATATAATGGTAGTTATCAGTTATCAGTTATTTGTAACTCTATGTTCAGCCGAATTCTTTAAAATTCTTTAAAATGTTGTTGTATCCGAATTTTTTAAAAATATACGGATTCCATATGCCCCTAACTATTTTGGGGAAGTCGGAGTAACATAAGAAATAGTAATAGGTAAATTGTATCTTGAACTTGTCCAAATCACTTAATTTAATTTGGATATCCTATCACCACCATGAGTGTAGGGTGCAAAGGATAAAACTCAACAGCAAATCATGACATATTTAAATCAATGGCAGTAAATTCAGTTGAAAACAATAACATATAATAGTGTAACACCAAAATATTAACATTACAGAAACAAAAATTTAAATATTAAAATGTAGAATATTTTTCTTATTCCTTCTTTACTCTTATGTTATCCAATTTTTTCGATTTCGTTCTTCTTCTTCTTCAGAATCAAATAGCACAATTTATGATAAACCAAGCAATAAATTCATAACCCTAAATTAAAGAAACACTAAAAGGAAATTAATAAAAAATAATACTACTAAACACAATTGCAATCAAAACAGAACTTAGTCATTTACAATAAACACAATATTGCAAATCACGATAAATTTAATCAATAACAGTACAACAACAACTACTCAGTATGTTCCCACAAAGTGGGGTCTGGGGAGGGTAATACGTACACAGGCCTTACCCCTACCCGAAAGGGTAGAGAGGCTGTTTCCGGCAAACTTGGATAAATTTAATCAATAACAGTAATTCACGATAAATTGAAGCTTGGGTAGCTTCAAATTAAAGATGAATCAGAAATGGAGGGAAAATTAAATATTTGAATTTTCCTCCTTGGCCAAGGGACATTGTTCCATATTGGAGGAAAAAAAGACTTTTGATAGCTATATATATAATGGTCTCTTAAAGAGTTAAGAAAAAGGCACAACTCGCATTGTCGCTCGCTCGGCTTCAGCTTTGGCTTCGGTCAACGATTGATTGATTAGTCTTTTGGATAAAGTTTCTTTAATTATTTAATAAAAATATTAATTAATTTAGCCAAATATCCGACCCAAATCAGATCCATGCACGACCTGATTCACATTTTTCCCGAAATTTTTATTTAAATTTCCCTCCAATTTTGAAGTGATTGTTCTAAAGAGTTGTGAACTTTCAGAAACAGTACTTGATTCCTCCGATTTTTCCTTACAAAATTATTAGTACTTCAACATTTTTTCTTCTTCTGCACATATCTATTCCAGTGTGATTTACAGCCGTTAAGTGGTTCGGAGTTCATCAAATTTTTTGGTACCAATATGCTGGTGATTTAAGTCCTTTTATCCCGGGAAATATTCCAACACCCCAGGTACTTGAAGGAAATAATTTTCTTAAAGACAAACTGTGCATTCAACAACAACAACAACAACAACAACAACCCAGTATATTCCCACAAGGTGGGGTCTGGGAAGGGTAATATGTAGACATGCTTTACCTCTACACGAGAGGGCAGAGAGGCTGTTGCCAATCGACCCTAGGCGCATGGAAAAGAAAGGCAAACAAACAAAACAAAAATCGCATTAGTTACTCCAGCATACATCGCATAAAAATTATCTAAACATAAGAGACATATGTACCATAAATAAGCAGGCATGTAATGATATTAAAACAACAACTACTAGAAATGACTACCATAAGAGAACACACACTAATCATCTATGGGCGGCCCTACCACGCCTCACCCACCTCGGGAAAGGAGTACGAAAAATCTAGAAGCCCCTATCCTACAACCGTGATACTAGACCTCCAGACTTTCCCATCAACGGTCATGTCCTCGAAAATCCGCATCCTGGCCATGTCCTGTCTAATTACCTCTCCCCAGTATCTCTTAGGCCTCCCTCTGCCTCGCCTCACACCGACCACCGCTAGCCGCTCACAACTCCTCACCGGGGCATCGGGGCTTCTCCTCCGCACATGCCCGAACCACCGAAGCCTTGCCTCTCGCATATTCTCATCCACTGCGGCCACCCCCACATTCTCCCGAATAACTTCATTCCTAATCTTATCTAACCTGATGAGCCCGCACATCCACCTAAGCATCCTCATCTCCGCAATCATCATCCTCTGAACATGAGATTTCTTCACCGGCCAACACTCCATCCCATACAGCATGGCAGGTCTAACCACAACTCTATAAACTTTTCCTTGAGTTTCTGTGGCACTTTTTTATCACACAAGACTCCTAATGTAAGCCTCCACTTCGACCACCCCGCCGCTATACGGTGAGTGACATCCCCGTCTATCTCCCCGTCCCCCTGGATCACCGATCCAAGGTATCCGAAACTATCCTTCTTGGCTATGGTCCTGAGATCCAATCATCACGCTCCCTCCCACTTCGCTCGGCTCAGCGCTAAACTTGCACTCCAAATATTCTGTCTTAGACCTGCTTAGTTTGAACCCCTTAGACTCGAGAGTCCGTCTCCATACCTCTAGCCTCTCGTTAACCCCGACCCTCGTCTCATCTATCACGTGCATCAGAAAAATAAAAGCTTCAAGGAACATCCCCTTGAATATGCCGCGTCAAAGCATCCATCACCAAGGCAAACAAGAGGGGGCTAAGCGCAGATCCTCGATGGAGCCCCATAACCACCGGGAAATGGTCTGAGTCGCCACCCACTGTCCTGACCCTGAACTTAGCTCCATCGTACATGTCCTTGATTACACTGATGTAGGCTTCCGGCACGCTCTCAGCCTCCAGGCACCTCCATAGTGCCTCCCTAGGGACCTTGTCATACGCCTTCTCCAAGTCGATAAACACCACGTGCAGGTCCTTCTTCATATCCCTGAACTGTTCCACCAATCTCCTGACAAGGTGGATAGCTTCTGTAGTGGACCGACCCGGCATGAAACCGAACTAGTTCACGGATATAGATGTCGCCTCCCTATCCCTGGCCTCGATCACCCGCTCCCAGACCTTCATGGTGTGGCTTATTAATTTGATGCCCCTATAGTTGTTGCAACACTGGATATCCCCTTTGTTCTTAAACAAGGGCATCACTGTACTCCACCTCCACTCCTCCGACATTCTTTTGGACCTGAAGATCGCATTGAACAACCTGGTGAGCCACTCCACTCCTGGCTTACCCATGCATTTCCAGAACTCCACCGGGATTTCGTCTGGCCCGGTCGCTCGACCTCTACTAATCCTACGCAAAGCCCCCACGACCTCTTCCACCCTAATGCGCATGTGGTACCCTAAGTCTCTATGACGCTCTGAATGCCCCAGCTCCCCTAGTTCTATGTTTAGGCCCCCCTCCTCGTTTAGAAGGTCTCGGAAGTACGCCTGTTTGACTTGAGACTCCCCCATCAGAACTCTACCATCCTCATCCTTGACGCACCTGACCTGGTCTAGGTCCCACGCCTTCCTTTCCCTTACTTTGGTTAACCGGAATAACTTCTTGTCCCCGCCTTTCTCCCCAAATTCCTCGTACATGCAGCCAAAAGCCGCATTTTTAGCTTTCTTCACCTCTACTTTTCCTCACACTACGTCGTTCCACCACCAGTCGCCCTGATGTCTGCCTAGATAGCCTTTGGTTACTCCAAGCACATCCCGCGCTGCCTCCCTAACCAGATTCGCCGTCTCTGACCACATTGCGTCTGCTACCCCAGAACTACTCCAAGCTCCACCATCGACTAACCTCCCCTCCAGCTCCTGGGCTTTCTCTTTAGTCAGAGCACCCCATCTAATTTGCGGTTGGCCCCGAGCACCCCTCTCCTTCTTCTTCACCCAGATTCCGACATCCATCACTAGGAGTCTATGAAGGGTTGAAAGGGATTCTCCCGGAATAACCTTGCAGTCCCTGCACAGACCTCTATCGCTTCTTCTGAGAAGGAGGTAATCGATCTGAGTCCTCGCCGTCGAACTTTTGAAGGTGACCAAATGCTCCTCCCTCTTCTGAAATGTCGAGTTAGCAATCAGAAGCTCGTAAGCCCTAGCGAACTCCAATAGCGCAGAGCCTCCTCCATTCCTAACCCCAAGGCCAAAGCCACCGTGCACCTCACCATAACCACTAGCATCTGCCTCAATATGGCCATTAAAGTCCCCTCCAATGACCAACTTCTCAGATTGGGAAATACTACGCACCGACTCATCCAAGTCGTCCCAAAAACGCCTCTTGACCTCCTCATCTAAGCCCACATACGGTGTGTAGGCGCTGATGACGCTGAGGAGGCAACCCCCGATAACCAACTTAATAGATATCAACCTATCGTTCGCTCGCCTAACCTCCACCACAAACTCCCTAAGGTCCTTACCCACCAGGATGCCCACTCCATTCTTACCCCTCACGACCCAGAGTACCACAACTTAAACCCGTCAACATCTCGCGCCTTCGTCCCTTTCCACCTAGTCTCCTGGACACAGGCTATGTTGACTCTCCTCTTCTGAAGAATCTTCGCCAACTCGATGGACTTACCCGTCAGAGTGCCTATGTTCCACGACCCGATCCTTAACCTATGTGCGTTCGCTACCCTCTTCCCACCCTTACCTCCCGCCCTACCTGCAAAACCGCTCCATGCCCCCTACTCACCCCCACCACCGCCCCACCCCCCGAGGACATGACCTTGCACTTACATCCCCCGCTGCAGCCACTATCCCTCCAATCGACTATGGAGAAATAATGATGCACCCACGCATAAAATGGAGATACGAAAAGGATGCGCTAGATAGCAACAGAGTAAACCTCACAAGAAATGCTAGCAAGAGTACGAAAAGGTGTACAGGTTAAACGAGAGGCGGAAGGTACCAACTCCCGGTGGAAAAACCTCGAGGTAGGCTTTGGTGCGCCCGAGGTCAAGTGCTGCCTCCCCTTGCACGTCCCGGCCGATGTTGTTTTTCTCTTCACTCCCAATGCCGCGAAGTCGCATTGTCGCATGTCCTAAAATTTATCGTGACGGGTAGTTCTGTTGCGTCCCGCCGAAAACCTACACAAACACAAAACCAACCACACAAAAAGGCTGGGGGAAACGGGTGGGGGGTCTGCCGGCGACTCGCCGGAGTAGGGGAGAGGGATGGGGAGAAACAGAGTAAAGCAAAATAAAAGCAAAATACTTAATGTAAACTGAATCAATAAGTGAAGCAAAATTAGTAATAGATATAGTTGCCACGGGGGGCTGGGCGGGAGGGGGAGGAGAGGAGAGAGAAGAGAGGTGGGGGGAGAGAGAAGAGAGGGAGAGAGAGGAGAGGTGAGGCAGGGAGGGGAGAGGGGAGAGGGGGCTGGGGGCGGGAGGGGAGGGGGAGAGAAGAGAGAGAGAAGAGAGGTGGGGGGTGACCTTACCTGGGCCGCCGGCGTTGGGGGAGGGTGGAGGGGAGGGGAGCCGCTGGTGATGGGGAAAAGGTGACCGTTAGGGGGGCCGCTGGAAGTCTCGTGGGCAGGAGCACAGAGACTTAGCGTATATCTCAGTGGGTGGTCTTTTTCATTTTGACTCAAAAAGTTCAGATTTGTGCGCTTAAATTGTGCATTCAGTGGACTCGATTTATTCCGAAATTATTTTTCGAGATATTATTTTGTCATTCTGTTATTGTTGTTTTTGTTTTCTGTTTCGGAAAGTTTCTTTTTTCGTTATATATATATATATATATATATATATATATATATATATATATATATATATATATATATAAAGTCTTTCTAGACAATTTCGTTTATGTAACTTTAGGTTTATCTCTTCCCTTTTTTAACATCACTCATAGTGATTTTTCTCATCTCGTTTCATAGAGGAACAATGTAGGCTAGTGCTCTTTCTTTTCCTCGAAACAAGAGTTCCATGTCAAACATAAAGATTAAATCACTAGAATCGTAATAATAGAATTTTTCTTTTTTGTTTTCTCGGTCAGTGTTCGATATTCTGATTAAAAGCGATTGCATATACATAACACGAATTAATACCTTTGGTTAAAAATGAGGAGTACTTGCTAATTTATCATAACTCACACTTGTCGATGACATGTTGGTTAGAATCTTGATTGTCTGCTGCAAGTTTTTTGCTTGCGTTAAATGAGATAAAAAATCAACATCTAATATATATATATATATATATATATATATATATATATATATATATATATATATATATATATATATATATATATATATATTCCTTTCGTTTTCACTCATGATAGAGAGACTGATAATCTCAAGGCACACACCAAACCATTTGGCCTACTTTTAGTATTCATTGACACCCCTACTTTTAAAAAGTAGTATTCAGAGTTGAATTGAGAAATAACATTTGGTTAACTGAACAATTTACTCCCCAAATCAATACGCATTATTATGCTTGAAGTCTTGAACCATACTTGGTATAATATTAGTAATCTGTATTTCTAAAACAATTCTAGAGAAAATAAAATAATATAAATAGAAATGTAAAAGAAGTAACAAAATTCAATTCGAGCCCATTGAACCAATTAAATTCACAGTATTTTCTTAAGGAATTTAATTCCTTTTTATTATTCAAGGTTATGAATTATCTCATCTCAGGATAGAACAAATTATACACTTGTTGAAATTGTGCCAAAGTCCCATATCGACTAAAGGAAGCTTTTGGTTGGGATTTTTCCCTATAAAAGAAGGCCTAATATTTAGGATTTAAACACACCTCTCATTTACCTTCTTATCTTCTTAAGACATTTGTATCTTCTCTCTTTAGTATTGTTTCACTTGTATTTTGGAGTGGAATAAAATATTGGTTGTATCCGAGAAGTATGCAAAATTAGCCTAACCTTGTAAATTTCGGTGTTTCATTTATTGTTGCTTTATTGTCTTATTTATTATTTAGTGGCTGCCATAATTTTTGGTATAATAGTTGTGACTCATTCACACTATATACATTTGGCTTCCGCAACACTTGGTATCAGAGCCAAGGTACTGTCTAAATATGCTTTGTGGTTGCAGTGTAGTCTTATCTTCCATATCAGAAAAGATTTATCTTGGTAACTGAGTCAATGTTTTGTCTCAGTATGCTTTGTGGTTGCAGCTTAGTCTGATCTTCCACATCAAAAAGGAAATAATCTTGATTTGTGTCTTCAGCTATTAAATAATATTTGTGTCAAAGATGGGAGATAATAAACAAGAAGAATCTACATCAAATGTCAACAATACGTCATCATTGGCATCTTCGCTTATGACAAGAGCTAGAATTGTGTCAAATGCAAAATTTACGGTAGAAATTTTTGACGGGTCCGGACATTTTGGGATGCAGCAAGGTGAGGTTCTAGATGTCCTTTTTCTACAAAGACTAGATCTTTCTATTGAAGAAAAGAGACCAGATGCTATTGGAGAAGAAGATTGGAGAATTGTCAACCGTGTTGCTTGCGGTACCATTCGATCCTATCTTGCTAGAGAGCAGAAGTATCCATACACAAAGAAAACTTCTGCTAGTAAATTATGGAAAGCACTGGAGGATAGATTTGTGAAGAAAAACAGTCAAAATAAATTGTACATGAAGAAGAGACTGTTTCACTTCACCTATGTTCCTGGTACCACGATAAATGAACATATCACCAGTTTCAATAAGTTGGTCACATATTTACAAAATATGCATACAACTTATGATGATGGTGACTTGGCCTTGATGTTGTTGGCGTCACTTCCTGACGAGTACGAGCACATTGAAACTACTCTACTCCATTAAAATGACGAAGTTTCTCTCGGAGAAGTTTGTTTGGCTTTGTACAGGTAAGAACAAAGAAAGCGAGAAAAACAGAAGGGCGAAGAAGGAGAAGCACTATGTGAGGGGTCGTTCTCAAAATCAAACGAGGACAAAGAAAGGAAGATCTAAGTCAAGATCTAAACCCAGCAAAGATGAATGTGCCTTTTGTCGAGAAAAGGGCACTAGAAGAAAGACTGTCCGAAGTTGAATAATAAAGCCAAACATAACAACGGAAAGGACATAATAGGTTCAAATGTAGCTGCTTGTGATGATTCGAATTTCTCATTAGTTACAACGGAGTCGTCAATGACATCAAACATATGGTTGATGTACTCGGCTTATAGCTATCATATGTGTCCCAACAGGGATTGGTTTGTGGACTTTCAAGAAGGAGAATATGGAGTCGTCCAAAAAGCGGATAACATCCCTCTTACCTCATATGGAATTGGTTCAATACGATTAAGGAACCATGATGGGATGATCAAAACATTAACAGATGTTCGATATATACCGGCTTTGAAGAAAATCTCATCTCTGTGGGAGCCCTGGAATCAAAAGGGTTCAAAATTATTGCAGAAAATGGAGTGTTGAGAGTATGCTCCGGTGCACTAGTGGTAATGAAGGACAATCGGAATAACAATAACATGTTAAGTTATCTCGGTAGTACAGTTGTTGGGATAGCGACAGTGACGTCTAGTGACAATAACGAGGCAGAAGCAACCAGGCTATGGCACATGCGCTTGGGACTTGGTGGAGGAAAATCCTTGAAAACTCTATTAGATCAAGGATTGTTAAAAGGGTTAAAAGCTTGCAATTTGGAGTTTTTTTAGCATTGTATTAAAGGGAAACAAACAAGGGTTAAATTTGGTACATCAATCTATAATACCAAAGGCATTTTGGATTATATACACTCTGACGTTTGGGGGTCCTTCCAAAACGCCTTCATTGGGTGGGAAGCACTATTTTGTGACCTTTATTGATGATTTTTTCCGAAGAGTATGGGTGTATACAATTAAGAGCAAAGATGAAGTGCTGGGAATTTTTCTCAAATGGAAGACGATGATGGAGAATCAAACAGGTAGGAGGATCAAGTGTATCCGCGCATACAATAGAGATGAATACAAAAATCATCATTTCAATAAGGTATGTGAAAATTATGGCATCGTCCGACACTTCACTGTCACACATACACCACAACAGAATGGAGCGGAAGAAAGTATGAACCAGACCCTGCTGGAGAAGAAACGATGTATGTTGTCCAATGCTGGATTGGGCAAAGAATTTGAGCTGAGGCAATTATATATGCATGTCACCTTATTAATCCTCTATCATCTGCTGCTATTGATGGCAATAACCATTTGAAAAATGGTATGGAAAGCTTATTGTAGATTATGACTCTTTGCACGTGTTTGGGTTAACTGCATATTATCATGTGACAAAGTCAAAATTGGATCCAAGGGCAAAGCAGGCTATTTTTATGGGAATTACTTCTGGAGTCAAAGGATATCGCTTACGGTGTCCTATGACAAAGAAAGTAATATTCAGCAGGGATGTTACCTTCGATGAATCTGCTATGGTAAACAAGGTAACAAATATGGAAACCAAACAAGATGATGGTATTTCTAAGCAGGTGAAGTTTGAGAGAAAATTTATTTTCCCTACACAAGAAGCAGAAGAGGAAACAATTGAAGATTATCCTCTGAAAGGAGAGCCAGTAGAGGAGAGTCCAACTCAGGAACCTCAACAACAACTTGAATCAATAGCAACCAGCATGCCAAAAATGGAAAATAACGAAACATGTTCGTCTCATAGAGACAGTTTCTTGTGCAACCGCAATTGCAGCTGATGATGTTCCTGCCACTTATAAAGACGCAATCAAAACTTCAGAAAAAGATAAGTGGAGGATTGCCATGAATGATAAAATATAGTTCCTTTGTCAGAATCATACATAGAGATTGGCCAATCTCCCGAAGGGAAAGAAAGCAATTGGGTGTAAATGGATATTTGCAAAGAAGGAAGGATTTCCTAACCAAGTAGATGTTCGCTACAAAGAAAGGTTGGTGTCCAAAGGATATGATCAAAAGGAGGGAATTGATTACAATGAAGTGTTTTCTCCAGTTGTAAAACATTCCTCCATTAGAATTATGTTGGCTTTAGTAGCACATTTGGATTTGGAACTAGTTCAGATGGATGTAAAAACTACATTTTTACATGGAAACTTGGAGGAGGAAATCTACATGACTTAGCCGAACCTCGTAAATTCTGGTGTTTCTTTTATTGTTGCTTTATTGTCTTATTTATTATTTAGTGGCTGCTATAATTTTTGGTATAGTAGCTGTGATTCATTCACACTATATATGTTTGGCTTTCGCAACAATACTGGTACTTCAAACCCATGTGTTTCCACGAACACAAAGTTCGGTAGCAAATCACTCTTACTGTTGCTTTGTTTGATGTTTGAACTATGCAGAAAGAGGAGGAGGAGGAGCAACTCAGAAAATCGTATGAAAATTTTGAGCAGAATAGTCTTGTATTTATAGCCAATGTTGGGCCGAAACCTGAAGAGGTGCAACTCTTCAGAATGACTGATTATGCAAAACGACCACAACATAAATGTCATAAGATAAATGGCTATTTACTCAACAATAAAGAGGAAAAATAAAGAGAAAATTTTGAAGAGGGTAGTTAATTTTTTGTTGCCAAAACAAAAAAACAGATTGGATTTAATATTAATATTTTATTATTAAAATAAATATTTAATAACATTTCTGTTAATATTTTACTATTAATAAATAATTTTGGTCCAAAAAATTAATTAAAAGAAATCCGAAGCCGAAGAATATGGCGCAATGCTTGCTTTCTTCTCAATTCTTTAAGAGCTACAAGATGAACAATTGCTTATATACCCATAAAAAACATCTTCCTCTTCCAATATGGGACAATGCCTATTTGAAAGGAGTAAAACTTAAAATTTCACTCAAAAATTTCATTTTTTCCATTCACCCTCTTTTAAGTATTTAAGATACTTAAATACATAAAACCCCAACATATAATATATAATCCACCATTTCCGGAATGAAATTAGAATACAAAGTAAGTGGATTAACATAGAAAAATATGGATAGCCAACAATGACACATTATGGTCTAAGTTGAAAGAATTAGGAAAAATGGACGTAGCACAGGAATTAATTTTAAGGAAACACTAAAATTAAAGTCAGAATTATGTTACTTTCGAACATTGAATCTAATGAATCTAAACATAAAAAGTTAAAAAGGTTCAAATATATTCAAGTTACGTAACATGCTCAAATACATTATGCTAATTGCGTTTAGACAGTTAAGATATATCCAAAACCTAACTGCTACAATTTTGTGAAATTTCTCCAAGAAAGAGAGCCAGGAAAATAAATCCTATTTGATGTATATACTAATCTCACTAGATCCTCATATAGTGTTATTAGTTATAGTTAGGAAAACGCATAAATTAAAACCAAAAACTAATAAGCTCCCGCTTGGTCATAAATTTTGCGATTTTTTTTTTCAAATTTTATTTTTAAATATCTGTTTGTTTATAGATTTTAACCACTTTTTGGTAGATTTTTTAAAATAAAATCTTCAAATCCCAAAAATAGCTTATTGAAATTTTCTACTGACAAAACTTTAAATCTTTTTTAAGTAAAATGCATGTCCAAACATAATTTCAACTTTCAAATGTTAATTTTCATCTCATCTCTAAAAAATTATTTTTTCAAATTTATAAAAAAATATATGTCCAAACCCTAGCTAAGACTTCAAGAATTAAAGTGACGTAGTTAGGTGAAAGGAAATACACTCGTTTCTTTAAGTAACTTTTTATTCTTCTAAATTCGTGTGATGAAAGTGCTCAAAAATTAAGTTAAAGTAACGTAGTTAGGTGAAAAGAAAAACTTACAACTTATGGTGTTTTTCCCTTTAGCTAGATTCCAATAACTGTTCCTATATTTTTAACAAAAGTCCAGAACAAAATCATGTAAGAAAAGAAGAAGAAAAAAAAGTGGCCTAGAGTCTGTCATGCATTTAACCCAACTTAACCTACTTATTCATGTCTACTTTTTTTTTCTTTCCGCATTATATTAAGAAAAAGCACTTCGATAAAGGTTTCGTGTATTTAGTCATAATTTAAAAAGGAGCGAAGCTATATTATTCGAAGGATAGTCAATTAATCTTCGTCGAAAAATTATATTGGGTATATGAAAATATTAAGTTTTGAAGATGTATAATATATATATATATATATACTAAACACCCTTTGTCGGAAATATTTTTTTACTTCTTTCAAGTTTGAATACTCTTGTGAAAATTTCTGACTTCGCTACTAAATGCACTAAGCATGTATCCCATATTTATGCAGGATTTTGGAAGGGGCCGCACCGTTAATGTAGCTAGGTTATTTGGTCATTATCTAAATGCTCAAAATCTCGGTTCCATAATGGCGTGCTTAAGTTAATCACTTCCCACATATTTAATTTTTTCGAGGAATCCATAGTAAGCTAGTCAACTTAATCACGTATCAATAGCAGATTAATTAATTAATGAAGCCGGCCTCGAAAATCAACAAAATGACACAAAGCAACAAAAACGTGATATTGATAGGAGTATTGTTTATCACAACTACTTACAGTGAAAAAGAGACCCATGATTTGGGGTCGAAATGGACACAAATGAAGTGAATATTTAGAGGGGTGGTAAGTAACCTTCACTTCAGTTAAGAGGTAATGAGTTTGAGTCTCCCCAAGAGTAAGTGTGAAGTTCTTGAAGGGAAAGATCCCAGGGATTTATTTGGAAACAGCCTCTCTATCTTAGGATAAGGGTAAGATTTGCGCACACACTACTGATAATAGGTGAATTTGACTATAATCACGCCTTATATAATCACCTTCTTATGTTGTTTTGATGATAAATATGATAACAAAATGCTCTTATTAGTGATTTTCATGATTTGTAGGTGATAAATGGCTAAGGAAGTGGGAAGTTCTTCAAGGGAAGGATCCCGCGGATCTATATGGAAAGTGAGAAGTTCTTGAAGGGAAGGATCTCGGGATCTATTAGGAAACAACCTCTCTACCCTAGGATAGGGGTAAGATCTTCATACACACTACTGATAATATGTGAATTTAACTATAATCACGCCTTATATAATCACCTTCTTATGTTGTTTTGATGATAAATATGATAACAAAATGCTCTTATTTGTGCTTTTCATGATTTGTATGTGATAAATGGCTAAGGAACGCTGAGGAGTAGTTTTGGAGTAAAAAATTGGAGAAAAGAGACCAAATGTGTAAATTTCCATTGAAGCCACACAGTTCCAGCCCCTAGGATTCAGAATGGGTGTTTAGCCGCAGTTCTACCGCGACCACGACAGAACCGCGATGGAAGATTGCTGCGGAACTTCAGAGAATCAGAGAGGTTGATTGGCAGCGGTTCTACCGTGACCGCAGCAAAACTGTGGCAGGCGACGAAAACTTCAAGGGCCAAAGTGTCAAATACGAGATTTTTAGACCTAAACCCTATTTAAAATATTAGACTTCGTCCAAAAGAGGCATATTGATTTTTAGAGTACTTTTGCAAGGGAAAGTATTGTGAGAGATTTCTCCAAACATCTTTGTTCTTTTCTTTTGATTTTTTATGATGAATTCTATTCTAGTTTATTTTCTCATACCCATGAGTAGCTATATTCCATTAGATGGAACCTATTGGGTGATGAACTTCTTGTTTATGTGAATACAAATTGCTAGTTTAATCTATATTTGTTCAACTTCGTATCTGTTGTAGTTAATTGACAGGATCCTCAATTAGCTATCTAATTAGTGTGCATAACTTGGAAAAGAGTGCATATTTAGGTTATTATTGAACAACACCACTCTTAGATTATTAGAGGAATCTATAATTGCGGGTTTAAAGGCGGGATTAGGGATAACGAAGGCTTGAGTGTAATCTAAAGTGAATTGTGCTAAATGAAGTAAGCTAGTGTATCTCGGGAGAGTTAAATAGTAAATTACTGTGATTACTGGGGAGAGATTTACGGTATGATTAGCGTTCATGATTGATAGAGATATTTTGGTAAATTTGTATGAGCATAAACAGAAGGGATTCCATCAATAGGGGAAATCATTGCCTTAGTTTCTTCTCATTATTGTTTACAACCTATTTAGTTTAGTTTAAAGTTATTTGGTTACTTGCAAAAGTAGTTTTTGAGGAAACACTCACTGAGATTTGAATATTTGGGAAGCTGATTCTAGAGAGTTAGTGGATCTGAAGATATTAGTTGATAGATTAACTCTCTGTGGATTCGATCCTGAGCGTAATACTTGGGTTATATTTGTAGCGTCCGTAGAATCCTTTTTATAAGGCATAATTGAGCGTGATCAACTACCCTCTCCCATACCCCACTACGTGGGATTATATTTGATTGTTGTTGTTATTAATTTTACGAAAAGTCACTTATCTAGTTATCTTCAATGCTAAGATAATTCTTCTATTATCATTAACTTCAACTGCTAACCCATCCAAGCTTTTTTTTTTTTTATAGGCTTCAACCTTTCTTTATAAATTTTTGGAGAACTTATAGCACTGCTAGTTTTATTTGGCATTTTATTGTCCTGAATGAGTTTAAATAGAGTATCATGATGACTAACGATTCATATATAAGTGCGAACTCCAACTTATTTAAAATAGAGACCACTACAGGAAAAATAAAAAAAAAGTTTTTCAAATACGATATTCTGTGGCGACCTTCTTATGTTCCATCAAAAGTGCTACATGTCATTTTTTAATTGGTACGTGACCTACCTAATAAGTATTTATTTTGTGGCGTAATTTACGTTTTTGTATCGAACTTGGTTGCCAAAAAAGCTAAAAATAAGTAAAATAATAATGACATTTTTCTAGCGACCAACTCGCTACAAAAGTCAAAACCTATATCACTACTTTGATTACGACTTAAGAGGTTGCCACATACTATCCTCACTGAAAATATATATTTTTCCTATAGTGGAGGTTATTGTTGTATAGTAGGCATATCCAAGATTTTAATATTTATGATTTTATGTAACAATTTGAATAAAAATTTTAATAGCATATTTAAATATTTATATATATTTAATAAATTTTTCGAACATATTTATACTATTTGAATAAATCTAATAAATTCATGTGAATCCATAGATAGGGAGGTGGATCCATATATGGTCCCAGCAGACTCAACACTCCCAATACACAGAAACAGTGAACAAATAGTAATAAAAGAGAGTGGAAATTATATTAAAGATCTTTGCTTATTTCTTCCTATTACTTGAGATTTTCTTTGTCATGGGTGCAGAATCCCGAATTGTTATAGGTTAATCAAGTATAATAAGATAATTAGTTTGTTGATAATCGATCCTATAATCATCTTCAAGTAATTAAAGTCAATCACTTTGGGCTGCTGATATTGGTATAGAATCAATTAGCCAGCACCAAACTGTGGCATATTCTCAATCATAAAAAGGATATTCGTTATCAAATTAAAATGTTTCTAATTGAAAGTTCTTTTTTGCTCATAGAAAAGAAAGGCTTCGTTATTACTACTAATTATTAATCAGCTTAAGTTTTCCTTTTTCTAGATAATGGATTCGAGGGTGAAGGGGGAGATCATCTTTGATGCTTTTACATTCTTACTTTTCTTCTTGAAAAATACTCTACACACACAGTTGCCTAAATTTTTGAACTACTAGTTTGAGATTTAAGACTTACAGCTTATTTGGATGGTCGTTCTTCGTTGCATTGTATTGTATTGTTATCCCAAAATAATATTTGTTTTGATTGTTTCGTTAAAATTGGTTGTATTATATTATTAAATCTATTATTCCGGATCAATGATAATAAACAACCGATTTAGTATAGTGGGATTGTTTCCTATTTTTCTTTCCAATTATGCCTAACTTATCCACAATTCTATTTTACATGTTACCTTTTTTTTTTTAACTCCAAATCTCCAACCTGTAACCTACTTTTTTTTCCCTATAACTTCTACCGCTAACGTAAAAGGTGTTTAACACCTTCTGTTTTATATTTTCTTCTAATTTGCTTTTAACTATATTCTAATCAGCTATGCTCCTTTGTTTTGCCTTCTTCTTTCTCGCTCCCCTGTTCTGCTTTCTTAAGGTGTTTTGCCTTCTTCTCGTTTGTTTTTTAAAATTATTTGTATGCATAATTTTTTATAAAATTAATATTTAAATAATTTAGTGCATTTTAGTGAACTTATCAGTTACAGCACAGTACGATACGGTCAAACCAAATAGTAAAATATTATTTAATAATAACAAACAATATAATCTATCCAAATATTATATTCGTAAAATGATACGATATAATACAATACAATACATTATAAAACGATGGGGAATAGTTATCCAAACAGAGTGTTAGCTCCATTTGGCCACATAATTTGGGAGATTTTTTTTCCTTCATATTTTGTTTTCAAATATTTATTTGCTTATAAATTTTAACCATTTTTTTTGCAGATTTTGAAAATAAAATCTTCAGATCCCAAAAACAGCTCTAGAGTAGTTTTTGAAGTTTTTTACTTACAAAAATTCAAATTCTTTTCAAGTAAAACACATGTTCAAACACAATTTTAACTTTCAAAAATCATTTTTCATCTTATCTTAAAAAGCTCATTTTTTTTTTAAAGTTTCAACCAAATCTATATCCAAACGCTAGCTTAGTGTCCTCAATTTTAAAACTGCTAATTTGAAAATCAGGACATAAGATTCGAATTTAGAATACGATGTCCTAAAATTTGAACCTTGAGGTTTTCTAGCACATTTTAAAGGAGATTGCGATAAACTATACACTTAAAACTTCACATGGGATCACGTCCAACTATGCCTTATAAAAAGGACAAAGTGATGGTTGCTAATATAATCCACTTTATAAGTCCGGAGTCGAATTCCACAAAGAACTAAGGCTTAGCTACATCGTTCACTATCACCGAGAATACAAGCTTCAATAATTCCTAATATCTACATATTAAGATTCTTGTTTTTAACTAACTATCTAACAAATTAAAATAATAAATTAACACTAAAGATACTATGAGTTGGAGAAAAGATTAAGGAGGTTTAGAGTTATGATTTTCCCAATTGTCAGAATCCTTCCCGCTATGTCTTTTATAATTTCGCCTAATTATTCTCTACCGATCATGAGCTCTCTGCGTGTTGTAATTATCTCCCTAGTAATTACGATAAATTACTAGATATACTCTTCCGAGTTACGCTAGTTGGCTTTAGTTACAACTCACTTAGATCGCACTCAAGGTTTCGTTATCCCTAATCCCTCCTTTAAACTCTTGGTTATCGATTCCACACATACATCGGGAGTGATGTTGTTCAATAACTACCTAAATATGCACTCTCTCCCGAGTAACACATACTAAATAGGCACAGTTAATTTGAGGGCCCTTCAACCAACCACAAGAATAATATAGTTGAACAAATAGAGAAAATACTACGCTCAATAATATTAAAACATAACAAGAATTTATCCTAAAAAACTTCCATCAAAATCCTAGATAACAAATTAGCTATTCATAATAGTATGTACTACAATACTAAAAGTGATAACCAACAATGAAAAATAGGAAAAGGAAGGAAAAACTTGTAGAAGAATTTCTCGCCTTGCCACTACAAAAAAAGGGATTATTTGCGGGGGTTTATTTGCGGAGGTTTCTATTAACCCCCGCAAGTTGTATTAAATTGCTGGGGTCAGTTAAGCCGCCGAAAATTATGTTACAATTGCGGGGGTCACGACCTCCGCTAAACAAAAATAAAGAGACCAAAAATTTTCCCACGTTATTTTTCTAGTTCCCTCCAAATACCTTTTTCTATTCTTTTTCTCTTTTTTAATTGCGGCGGTCGTGACCTCCCCTAAATAAAAATAAAGAGCGCTAAATCCCACGTTATTTTTCTAGTTTCCCTCAATTTTTCCCCAAACCCTTTTTCTATTCTTTCTCTCTCACTCCCCCAATCTGAAGAGCCATTATTCCCCAACCCTTTAGCAGTGGAACTTCAGGTAATTTCTCTTATTTGAAGAATGGAGCAGCCATGGATATTTGAATTCTAGCTTGGAATTTTAAGATTTAAGCTGATAATTTCTTTCGTTTCCCTCAATTTCCCAACGCCTTTTACTCATTCTTTTGTTTTGTGTAATTTCTCAGATGTATTGCTATCTTCTTCAGTCAGAGTAATTTCTCCCCTCAGGTATTGTTATATTTGCTTAAAGGTCTTTTTTTTGTCTTGCATGTTCGATTTTCACTTATATAAGATTAACATAGATGTCTGATTGGGGACCAGTAGTAATAGCAGTGGTGCTATTTGGGTTGTTGAGCCCTGGGCTTCTGTTTCAACTACCAGGAAACAACAGGGCGGTAGGGTTTGCCAATTTTTAGACAAGTGGACTCTCCATTTTCATACATACTCTTCTCTTCTTTGGCTTCATTAACCATCTTCCTTATTGCCATCGGTGTCCACATTCACACCGGCTAGAAACATCCTCAAATGCCAATTACTTTATCTTATTATTATAACTTCTTTCAAGTTACTCTATATATTCATTTCGTATGTGTCCAGGTGTACTTTTATACTCATTAATACTATGATAGTTATTTTTTGTGTTGAATTTTGGGTGCTTGTTACATAGTATTTTGAGTGTGTGATTGAAAGTATTTTGGTTTCTAAATATATGTATTCTTTTGTTATGTATGACTGAAATTTTCCCCTTCTTTTCTCGTTCTTAGTAGCTTGAAATTTGGGGTTAAAATTAATTTGCTAAATCAGTGAGTGGAACGTGGAAAGCTTCGGACCAAGAAAGTTGTTGAAGGCAAGTAGCTAAAGGAGTTCCCCAAAGGTTAGTTGTTCGAGTAATCTGAACTATAAACTTAGTCTCATGAAATCGCTCGTTCGATTTTTCTGACAAAATGCTTTAGCTGTTAGGTTTTCCTCTGAATCGACAAGCAAATAAAGTTGAAGATGCTGTTTTTTAAGCTAGATTTTCTATATTTCTTAGTTAATTCCTTTTGCCATGTTAGCCTTGTGCTGTATTGAAGATCTTTGTATAAACCATCACATCCAAGTTTCGGATGGCTTCCATTTTCCGTCTCTGTTTCACTTAATACAAATAAGAGCTTAAATTTTTTGAAAATACAGAAGAAAAGTATGGTACTAAAGATGAAGCTGATGATGAAAGTTTTGTTATTGTTTGTTGTTCGGGTTCTGCGTTGCATTCGGTAGTGTTTGATAAGCTATTATAATGTGGATCTAACATGTTCAAACATTTCTTTGGATGTTTACTTTTAAACCATATTGGATTCTTATTTTTTATATTTCTTAGTTACTACTGTTTTCATGAGCTATATTTTGTTAACTTGGTATTGTGGTATGCAGTTTATCCTTATAAACTATGCAATCCTTCATGGTGTTGTTGTATTTGCTAATATTGAGGTAGCCTTCTTGTGTGAGTAGTCTTTAGGGAATTGCAGATATGCCAAGGTTCAAGCGTTTGCTGAAAAAACAAAATTCAGATAAGTCAGCATCTACTTCACAAGGTACTGAATCAACGCCATGCATGCCAACACATCCGACCACGTCTATTGTGGCCACAACACATCTGGCCCCATCATTTCAGCCCACATTGCAGGCGGCTCCAACATTTCAGCCGGCATCACATCCGTCTCAATCAGTTCACTTAACATCTCATCTAGCTCAAATGGATCAGGCCGCATCACAGCCATCTCGGTCAGTTCACTCGTCTTCAATAGATCAAGACTCATCACAGCGAGGTCCAACAGTTCAGGACTCATCACAGCGAGGTCCAACAGTTCAGTCCTCATCTAGAAAGCGTTCTGGGAACCACTGGACTGTAGAAGCAATAGGTAAATATTTTTGACTATTAGTACATATTCAGCAGCCCCTTTGACTATAAGTAATATCTCTCATTTATATTACAAGAAACTCCTTCCATTGACAGTTCAAAACTTTCCCTTTTCAAAGAGTACTAACAAATTTATTGTTTATCTTAGTTACAGATAGTATTCTCACTTTAATATCCTTTTTCTTCTTTTGTTTTAAGGTAGATCACATCATTCCTTGTATTAAAATGTGTTGCTGATATTTAAATGGTGTCATTGTCTTGTCACTATTAGACTGCACAGTTTTAATATTAAAGTTGGATAAATTCTTTTGATATACTCAAGAGGTTAAAATACATAATTTGAACTGTAATGTACCTGGGCAACTATATCTCTATTTTGTCTTTGAACTTTATACTTGCATTTAATAGACATGCTAACCAATATTTTATTCTTGAAGACCAAGTTCTACTTTAAGACAACCGAGTCAGTTGCACGTCGACATGTTTATAAATCAATTGGAAAGAAATGGGCTGCAAATAGGCTTAACTTGTGGAGTGCATCTGAAGACCCACTTAAAAGTAGAGCTGAGATTATTGATAATGTTCCAGATGGAATTCCGCCGGATCAATGGATTTCTTTTGTTGATTACCAATATAAAGATTCGACAAAGGTACTTATGTAACTGTTTCTACTAGTCTTTATAATTATATTATTGTTTGTTCTTCTAATTGAGTTTCAAGTATATTGTTATAAGGAAATGCGTAAAAGAAATGCTGAAAATAGAAAAAAAACAGACTATTCCACACACAGGTGGTTCCAAAGCCAACGCTATGAGAAGGGCTGAAATGGTGAGTACATTAACTTACTATGTAGTTATTTCTAAGTAGTTACTAATTATGATTTGATTTTTTATTTATAGATGGCTCAGACTGGACAAATGCCCGGACGAGCACTGAATGTATATGTCCAGATTTGTTATGTTTTCATTCTCTTGTTGAAAATCTGTCTGCACTGTTACTGCTTTAATAAATTCTGCTCGTTTGAGCTGCCGAAGACATCCGATTTGAGCAGTAAACTGAGCAGATCAAGTATAGCACTGTTACTGCTATAATATTCAAGTGAAATATTCAAGTACGGTGTATGTTCTACCAAGACTCTAACTGCCACTCCCAATAGCCACCAACTCAAATAACCATATCCTACATTGATTAGCGAAACACCATTGTATTATGGCCTAGAGTGCAGATCACTCGGGAAGGGTGAGGTGTTTGGGATTAGGCCTTGTCCCTAGTAGAGTTTTTAAACAAGGCCTCGTTTTGGTGGTACAAGTTATTCAAGTACTGAAGGTTCATGTTCGTCCCAATGTCAACATAACCATAATAAAATGATGAATGCTCACAATCAAATGATGAACGCTTTCAAGGCATATATGATAATGAAAGAAGGGACTATACCAGAACAGTTTGCGGGGTTCTTTGCTTCTCCTTCGACGGTTTCTCCTGCAACGGTAAGTAAAGTTCTTCAACTTTTTCACTTTAATTTGTTTATTTGCAAAGATAAAGTGGCTTAGATTAGTACTATTCTTGTATGTTTTTTTATTAAAAGTGATATATAATATTATAATCCCGAAGAAATTAAACAGAAAAAGCATTGAGAAACATATGAACTCTAGAACATTAGGCAACTTCCTCCAGGATACTTCTTGTTTATGTGGAAATCCAAAGTATCTAGGCACTGAAAAACCACCCCCGTCCTCCAGGATACTTCAGTTTTGACATTTTTAGAGTAATATTTGATTTGATGCACAACTAAAGTTGATGTGCAAGTGGTTTCTTTGTTTCACTGTATCTGAACGTGTGCAAGCTCAATATTTCTTGCCTTCTTATGGGCGTGTATATATTTCGTGTATATAGAGTTAACAGCTTTAGTTCATGTTCTGAATGTGATGAAATGATGCTGCAATATGCGAATAAAGATTGAAGGCAATGGAAATTGCCATCGAAGATCTTGAAGGAGAATTAGAGTGTATTATTCGACAGCTTATTCGGACAAAAGTATCACTTCTCAATATGCTCACATATTAGAAATGCCAATATAAGATCACTGCAGAGCTCAATTGAAGCAATGATTGCAGATGGTGAATCCAATAATGGCTTGATATTCAGAGTTTGGATAAAACTATTTGTAACTGATTAGACTTAGCTAATTGTATCACTCAATTCTTTTATTTGTTTCTCAATAAAGTATAGCTGATCCCGTGTCTTCTTAATTCTAAACTTGAACATACTATAACTTAACTCTCTTTTGTTCATTTCTTACTATTTAAGTATCACTACTTTGTGGAAGCGATTTCCCTTTTATGGTTCCAGGTCCAACAAAAGTGATATTGGTATCTCACAGGAACTGAATAAGAGAATTGGGAATTATTTGTTTTTCCAAAGACATCATGCGGTTATATTGAATGATTAGGCATCGCTTCTTTACGTAAAGCAGCAAAAGATTTTTATACTTAGAGTTTATTATGGCATGATTTTTATACTTTGTTTTTTTATGCAGCCAAGTGATGCGGACAGTGGACCCCTTTCACCAATCGACGCAAGAAGATCATGCGGTGGTAGTAATTCTAGTGAAAACCGTTGATTTCATTGCAATTGCTTTTAGATAATTAATTGTGCCAATGTAATTGTGTGGTTGAAGCATATGTTAGAATATTGGAGTGAATATTTTGTGTTTCAAATAGTTTTTGAATGATGCTACTTAATGTTGACAATTTAGTTTTAAAGACTAATGATATTTTATGATAATATTTTATGATTTTATTGATATCTTTTAAATTTAAAATAGTTTTTGTTAGCTTTGATTATGATTTACAGCTTAATTAGTAATTTATCAATAATATATGAATTAAAAAATTCAATCAATTATTGAGGTTATGACCTACAGGAGCAATAAATATATGCGAATTGAAAAAATATATTGCGGAGGTTTGAAACCGCCGCGATTCATAACTGAAAATTATTTTTAAAAAATTTAACTTTGAGATCTGCGGGGGTCAACCGCCGCGAAGTAACCTCCGCTACTTAGTTCTGGCGGTCAGCAAAAAACTGCCGCAACTCGATTGCGACGACCCTTATTGTGGGGGTTTTAACGACTCCCGGAAAAACATATTGCGGGGGTTTTAAACCGCCGTAAACATTAAAAACAACCCCCGCAATTAGACATGTTTTTTGTAGTGTGCTCCTATTGTGTATCTGCCTCCTTAGGTCGAATATGTGTTTCTTTTTAGCCTACTTAGGTCTAAATTATGTCAAAAGTCTTCAAAATACCATTTTTTTCATATATATATATATATATATATATATATATATATATATATATATATATATATATATATATATATATATATATATATATATATATAGATATAATTACGTATTTTAGTCGCTTATTACACTCAAATTTACTGCACCTTAGTTGAGTTTGCATTTTAATCGTTAGTATTTTTCACTAATTGTGTGTTTTATGCCTTGTAGGAGTGATTTCATATTTGGGGATCAACGGATGTTAGATCAACGAAATGAAGAATCGAGTAGGCATATTGCACATTGTGTAGTAAAATAGACATAACTTTTCACTCAAAACGCCATTTGAGCTCCACAATATATGGTTGTAAGTCTAAACCAAAGGTCTATAACTTTCATGTTTTACATTTTTCCAAATTTGAAACGGAACAGGTGAAAAATGTGGTCAAAACCACGATCGCGGACCTGATGCAGATTGAAATAGTAAACTTGCTAAATACCGCGTCCGTACTACGCCCGGACCGCAACCGCGGCGTCCAGCCCTGAAAAATTATCCCTTTTCACGTAGGAGAAGGTATAATTATTTGGGCCCGACCCTACTTGGTATATATACATGAAAAAATGGTATTTTAAGGGAGGTTGGACATACATTTGGCACAGATTCGACCCAAGGAGACAGAAACACAATAGGAGCAAGGCGGACAATTCTTCTACGAGTTTTTCCTTCCTCTTCCTATTTTGCGTTGTTGGTTATGACATTTAGTATTGTAGTTTTACATACTATTATGAATAGCTAATTTGTTATCTAGGGTTTTGATAGAACCCTTTGAAGGATAAATTCTTGTTATGTTTTTATATAATTGAGCCGTTGGATTTCTCTACTTTTCAACTACGTATTTATTGTTGTTGATTGAATGGCCATCGATAGACTGTACCTATTTATTAGGTGTTGGTTGAGAAACGATACATACTTAGGTGGTTGTTGATCAACATCACTCCTAATATATGTGAGAAATCTATACATCAGGTTGAAAGGTAGGTTTAAAAATAACAAGGCCTTGACGTGGTCATAATGAGCGGTTAGATAAAGACAACTAGTGTATTAAGAGAGAATATGTTGTGACGACCCAAAGGGTCATTACCTGCTTCCTCATCTGTTTCGTGCTTCCGAGACCTTGAAAACTTTATTTTTTATTGCCTCGATTTTTTATACGCAGTTCGGGCATGTAGCCAAAAAGTTTTTCTGTTGAAATATGTGAATTTTGTGAAAAATTTGAAGAATTTTGATATTAATATGATTATAGTTGACTTTGGTCAACATTTTTGGTAAACAGACCCCGGACCCGAGATTGGACAGTCCCAGAAGGTCCGTAAAAAAATATGGGATTTGGGCATGTGCTCGAAGTCAAAATCCGAGGTCTAGAACCTGGGTAAAAGAATTTTTTTGTTAAATTGTTTTTCTGAAATTATTAAGGAAAATGGAAATGAAAATCAATTAAAAGATTGTGGTATCGGGCTCGTATTTTGGTTCCAGTGCCGGATGCAAGTCTTATATCTTGTTTAAGTGCTTCTTGTAAAGTTTGGTCGAAATCGGACGTCGTTTGACGTGTTTCGGACCTAAATATCTAAATTTGGAAGTTTATAAAATTTGAAATGAAAAGGATGATCTTGAGGCTTGATTCAATGATTTTAATGTTATTTGGTGATTTGATCGCTCGAGTAAGTTCGTAGGATGTTATTGAGTTAGTGTGTGTGAATGGTTAGGAGCCCAGAGGGCTCGAGGGTATTTTCGTAGGTGTTTCGGGGTGTTTGATGTTATGTGTTTATGTCATGTGTTTATGTATGTATATTGATTTCTTGTTTCGTTGTGGATTTAAGCTGTTTTGGTCGATACTCTGGATTATGGTTAATTTGTTAATTACTTGGTATTCGATTTCCGCTGTATATTTATAACTGCACAGGATTATGTGGTGTCCAGTCTCTAGCCTCGTCACTACTTCCCCGAGGTAAGGCTAGACACTCACCAGCACATGGGGTCGATTGTGCTGATACTACACTTTTGTGCATTTTTGCACAAGTCCGGGTTTTGAGGAACAGCAACAGCAGTAGTTCAGGAGCAGATTTTCTGATTTACGAGACTGAGGTAGCCTTGCAGGCGTTCGCAGGCCCGGCGTCTCTTCTTATGTTTTAATTTTTACTGTTGCCTCAGTGTTTTTGACACAGGCAGCTATTATATTTCTTTCAGACCCTTGTATTTAGTTTCTTCTTAGTGGTTCGTGAGTATGTGATACCAAATCTTGGGGTAGAGGATATTGTTGATTACTCTGTATTTATCTCAGACTTATTAATTAGATTTTTCGCAGTCATTGTTTTTATTATTACTGATGCTATAAATTGTCAACATAATGGTTTTACTAATGAAAATGGTAGGTAAGTTGGCTTGCCTAGCTACCACGAGTGGGCGCCATCACGATCCCGGTGGTGGAAAATTCGAGTTGTGACATATGTCTAGTAAATTATTTTAGTTGCTCGAGAGATAATTATGTCATCTAAAGTACTCACGATCAGTAGAGAATACAATGGCAAAAGTATATGGAATATATCTAGAAAAATCCTGACAATTAGGGAAATCATAACTCTAGACCTTCTAAATTTAATCACCAATCCTTTGTCTTGAAAATTTTACCGTTTTCTAATATTTTCTAGTTAATTAGTTAGAAATATATATATATATATATATATATATATATATATATATATATATATATATATATATATATATATATATATATATATATATATATATATATATATATATATATATATTAAACTGATATAGCTAAGCCTTAATTCTTTGTGGAATTCGACTCCGGAATTTTAGACCGGATTATATTTGCGGCGACCGCTTATCCTTTTTAGGACTAGAGTTAGGCGTGATCAATTTTTGGCTATGTTGCCGGAGAACCAACGGTGGAGTTCTATCTGTATAAATTGCTAGGGTTCAAGTTTGTATTTATTTTTGTATTTTTGTATAACCGTTGACCTGAAAAATATGACATCTTGGAATTATGGGAATTTAAGTGTAGATAATTCTACTATTGATCCTCATATATATTGTGAGGGAAATCACTCGTATCAAAATATTCTCGAGAGCGAGTTATGTGCACCAACTCAATCTTATTTGTGGAATGTGTGTGATGTATGTGGTGGTAAAAATGGTCACTTTAATGGTTGTGCTTATATTTCCCATTTTCCCTCAACCCCTTACTATAACGGTTCTATCTTTTCTTGTGAAGTTAATAGGAACACAAAACCTCGGGTTGTAGAGAAGAACAATGATATGCTAAAGTGCCGTGTGAAACAAAAACAATTGTAGATAGAAAGGCAAGAGGCAACTATTTGCAAGTTGGAGTCTCATTTGTTTTTTGGTCAAGTAGTTTTAATGCTCGACAAGCCAATATTGATGATAATAGCCAAAAAGAGCATGAATTTGAGGTGTTAACTGGGGAGGTCAAAGTAGAACATCAACAACATAGCCAACTACAATTTGAGGATGTTAATGTTGAAGAAGTGAGACTAGAGTCAGCCAAGGACATTGAGGATACAAATTTTGTTGACTCTAGTATCATTGATATTGAGGATGTTAAGAGTCCTGAGTTCATGTGTGTGAGCGCATTGGTCCTCAATCCAACCATTTTTATACATTGTACTTGGATGACGATATGGAAATAGAGTCATCCGAGCCGATTGAGAAGTCAAGGAATGAGGAATAAGGTTCCTAAATTCTGAAATTTTTCTTGCTACAAAGACATAACTACATACCTTATCTAAAATCTCAGAAGTGTAGAATAGTATAATGGTTGCTTGGGCCAATTATATTTCTTTCTCCACCTCTGGAGCATATCCGAAAACTTGATGCCAAATTGGGGGTTCAATTCATAAGCTAGAGGTGGAGGCAAAAAGTGATTCGCGTCATGTCGCGACGTTAAATCAAGTGCTTGTTGGGAGGCAACCCAGCTTTATTGCTTTTTTTTTTAAATTGTATTATTTTTGTAGTGTCAATTTTTTATTTTCTTGGAGCATGAAAAGCAAAGGTATTGGAAGGGTGCATCAACAAACCAAATGGTTGGAACTAAGTGTGAAGTAGTCGCACGAAGGACCAAGCTTGAGAGAAGTCTGAGTACCCCATGAGATGTTAGTGCTTCGGCCTTTGGCCTACCAGAGAGTCTTTACCCTTTTATTAGTTATGGAGTGCATTGGGGATAATGCACAATTTTAAGTGTGGGGTGAGGAGATTGTTTGGGTGACTTTTATGCTATTTTAGTTGTGTTAGTTTAATTGAATAATTTTTATAAAAAAATAAAAAAGATTGAACTTTTCCCGACGATGGATCTATTAGATAATTTTCTTGAGGGATTTAAGTCTAAAGAAAAAATAAAATAAAAAAAAACTTCTTTGGTTAGGTAGTGTAGCAATTCCCCCTTGGTTTTCTTTGTGTCGCGGTTTTTTTCCAAGGGTTTTGTTTGATTCGAGTGTAGTTAGTTACTTTTTTGGGGGGGGGGGGGGGGGGGGGGGGAGAGGTAGGAGCCATTGTGTTGTGTTTTGAATTGAAGCAATATCTCTTGACTTTGTTATACCTTGAGAATAGCGAGTACTTTGGTTGTGACGCTTAGGCTTAGTTTTTTACTTTTGTAGAAGTACCTTAAATTGTATGATCTTAACTTTGCTTAAGTGCTTTGAATAGAGTGTCTATGAATCCAATCCTGAGTGAGTTATGTGCCATGTGTATGTAATGTTTTGCATTATTCAATGCATTGCATTTAATGTTTAGAACTTGTCCCGTGTGTTTGCAAAGCAAAGTAGTAGTTTTATTCAATCTTGGAAGTGATATAGATATTTCTTTGTTGAGCCAGATATGTTTATTTTACCGGCCTAATTGTTATGTATCGTAGTTAACCACTTTGAGCATGTAATCCTGTTTCTTTAGCAACCACATTACAAGCCTTACCCATTTGTTTGAATTAACTTTCTATTTGAACCATTGTAATCTCTCATGAGTACTTGAATTGCTTATGAACATTGTAAAAGTTAAAGTAAGGGGATGATTGGTTTGGCTTTAGAGTGCAAAATACTACGATTAAAATACAAACTCAACTAAAGTGCAGTAAATTTGAGTGTAATAAGTGACTAAAATTCATCATTATTGTCTATCATCAATACCCCACACTTAAACAATTGATGATCCTCGTGCAATCGGACTACACTTTATATAGACACGACGCTTTAAATAATTCTCCTAACTCTTCACACCAAGAATATTTAAAATAGACTAAACACAAAAGCGTAACATCCCCACCTCAAGATTTGACTCACAAGTATCACGCATCATTCACAACTCACCTACTTACTCTAATATAAAGGTCACTGAAATAATCTTTCCTTCATGAATCAGGTGCCCTCACACAACAAAGAGAGTAGTTCCACACAATAAAATTTAATAACACTTAGGAACTCAAGATCGAAAGAATTCACTAACATTCAGAAATAACATTCATATGCCACAAAAGATGCACCATAAGCTTGCCCATAGTTATTACTCCACTAATCGAGCTCATTCAATCTAGGATCAATTAGAACTTTATTTAGTTATAATATAGGCTACAGGACGAGTAGGATACATTCAGATATAAGAGTGACTACACCTCCCTAAGCATTTTAATACATATACTTTAATATTTAAACCTCATACTTATGTCAAAACAAACTCCACGAATGTATATTATCCCATACTTCTTTAAGCGCACTTACAACAAAAGATACCACTTATCATGGAATATATTTTTCACAATAATTCAACTATTTTTTTTTCAATTCAAGTGGCTCTTGCTTTTTCAAAATAGTATACATTTTTTCTTATTTAATTAGTTCCACTCAAAAACCAAACCAACCACACACACTTTAAATTTTACAAAGTTCATAAACAATTCAAGTGCTCAGAGGTTACAATGGCTCAAATAGATAGTTAATTCAAACAAATGGGTAAGGCTTATAATATGGTTGCCAAAAAAATATAATTACAGGCCCAAAGAGGTTAACTATGATACATAATAATTAGGCGGGTAAAATATACATATTTGGTACAACAAAGAAACGCCTATATCACTTCCAAGACTGAGTAAAACTACTACTTCACTTTGGCACACACACGAGGTAAGTTCTTGACATCAACTGCAATGCATTGAATTACGAAAAACCTTACACATACATGGCACATAACTCACTCAGGATTGGATTCATAGACAATCTAATCAAAGCGGTTAAGAAAAGTTAAAATCATACAATTTAAGATACTTTTACAAGAGTAAAAAATGAGCCTAAGCATCACAACCAAAGTGCTCACTATTCTCAAGGCACAACAAAGTCAAGAGATATTTCTTCAATTCAAAACACAATACAATAGCTCCTACTCCCCTCCCCCCGTATAAAAAACTAACTAACTACACCCGGTTCAAATAAAACTCTTGAAAAAGAACCGCAACACAAGTAAAAATCAAGGGGAAATTACTACACTACCTAACAAAAGAAAATCATTTTATTTTTTCTTTAGACTTAAATCCCTCAAGAAAAGTGTCTAATAGATCCATCATCGGGACCAATCTTTTCTATTTTCTTAAAAAAATTATTCAATTAAACTAACACAACTAAAATAGCATAAAAAGTCACCCAAACAATCTCCTCATCCCACGCTTAAAATTGTGCATTATCTCCAATGCACCCCATAACTAATAGAAGGGTAAAAAAGACTCCCTGGTAGGCCAAAGGTCGAAGCACTAACATCTAATGGGGTACTCAGACTTCTCTCAAGCTTGATTCTTCGTGCGGGTACTTCACACTTAGTTCCAACCATTTGATTTGTTGTTGCATCCTTCCAATACCTTTGTTTTTCATGCTCTAAGAAAATTAAAAATTGACACTACAAAAATAATACAATTAAAAAAAAAGTGATAAAGCTGGGTTTCCTCCCAACAAGCGCTTGATTTAACGTTGCGGCACGACGCTAATCACATTTTACCTCCACCTCGAGCTTATGAATTGAACCCCCATTTTGGCATCAAGTTTTCGGCTATGCTCGAGGGTGTAGGAACAAATCTAATTGTCCCAAATAACCATTATATTTCTTATCTTTTAGATGAGGTATGTATTTATGTCTTTCTGGCAAGAAAAAATCCAGAATGTAAGCACTTTATTCCTCATTCCTTGACTTCTCAATCGGCTCAGATGAATCTATTTCTATATCTTCATTCAAGCACAAATTATAAAAATGGTTGGAGTGAAGACCAATGCGCTCGCACACATGAACTTCAGGGCTTTCAGCATCCTCAACATCATTGATACTAGAATCAACAAAATTTATATCCTCAATGTCCTTGGTAGACTCTAGTCTCACTTCTTTAACATTGACATCCTCAAATTGTACTTGGCTAGGTTGTTGATGTTCTATTCTGACCTCCCCACTTAACACCTCAAATTCATGCTTTTCTTGGCTACTATCATCAATATTGGCTTGTTGAGCATTAAAAGCTCCAAACACTTGACTCAATTGAGCCTCCAACTTGTGAATAGTTTCCTCTTGCCTTTCTATCTGCAATTATTTTTCATTATTTTGTTTCACAAGGTACTTTAACATATTCTTGATCTCCTTCAGGTCTGCATCCCCATGTTCTTTGTTCCTATTAACTTCACAAGAAAAGGTAGAACCATCATAGTATGGGGTTGAAGGAAGATAAAAAATATAAGCACAACCATTAAAGTGATTATTTTTACCACCACACACATCACACACATTCTACAAATAAGATTGAGTTTGTGCACATAACTCGCTCTCAAAAATATTTTGATAATTTTGATTCAAGTGGTTTCCTTAACAATATATGAGGATCAATAGTAGAATTATCTACACCTAAATTCCTATAATTCCAAGATGTCATATTTTTCAAGTCAACAGTAATAAAAAAATAAAAATAAATAAAATAAAAGTTCAAACTTGAATCCTAGCAATATACAGCTATAAGTACACCATTAGTTCCCCAACAACAGCGCCAAAATTTGATCACGCCCAGTTTTAGTCCTAAAAGGATAAGTGGTCGCTGCAAATATAATCCGGTCTAAAAGTCCAGAGACGAATCCCACAGAGAATTAAGACTTAGCTATATCTGTTTAATATCGCTAAAAAGAAAAGTTTGAACAATTTTCTAAATTATAAAGATTGGGATATATATTTCTAACTAATTAACTAGCAAATACTAGAAAATGGTAAAATTATCAAATAATGAGACAAAGGGTTGGAGACTAAATTAAGGAGGTCTAGAGTTATGATTTCCCCAATTGTCGGAATCCTTAGCTATGTTCCCTACAATTTTGCCAATATATTCTCTACTGATCGTGATTACTTTAGATGACGTAAATCTCTCTCGAGAAACTACAGTAATTTACTAGACATATTCTTTCGTACTACACTAGTTGGCTTTATCTAACTTCTCATTATGACCACGTCAAGGTTTTGTTAGTTCTTAACCTATATTTAAACCCGTTGTATTTATTTCTCACATACGTTAGGAGTGGCATTGTTCAACAACCACCTAAATATGTATCTTTTCTCAAGTAACACATAATAAATAGGCACAGTCGATCGATAGCCATTCAATCAACCACAATAAATACATAGTTGAACTACAATAAACACGTAGTTGAAAAGTAGAGAAATCCAACGGCTCAATTATACAAAAATATAACAAGAATTTATCCTACAAAAGGTTCTATCAAAATCCTAGATAATAAATTAGCTATTCATAATAGTATGTAAAACTACAATAATAAAGTCATAACCAACAATGAAAAAATAGAAGAGGAAGGAAAAACTCGTAGAAGAATTCTCCGCCTTGCTCCTATTGTGTCTCTGCCTTCTTAGGTCTAATTTGTGCCAAAAGTATGTCCAACCTTCCTTAAAATACCGTTTTCCATGTATATATACCAAGTAGGGTCGAGCCAAAATAATTATACTTCTCCTATGCGAAAAAGGATAATTTTTCAGCTCTGGACGCTGCGGTTGCGGTCCGGGTGCGGCACGAACGCGATATTTGGCAAGTCTACTATTTCATTACGCGCCAGGTCCGCGTTTGTAGTTTCGGTCGCGTGTTTTACCCTTTTTCATTTTGAATTTGGGAAAACGTTAAAAATAAAAGTTGTAGCCCTTTGAGTTAGTTTTCTAACCATATATTATAGATCCCAAATGGAGTTTTGAGAGAAAATTAATATCCATTTTACTAGACAGTGCATAATATGCCTATTCGATTCTTCGTTTCGTTGCTCTATCATATGTTGATCTCTGAATATGATCTCGGCTTAATTTCTTGGACTTTTACTCAGTCTTCAAAGCTCCAAATCACTTGAGTTTATTAAATAACATCTATATAGCTCGGAATCACTCCTACAAGGCATAAAACATATAATTAGTGCAAAACACTAACGATTAATACACAAACTCAACTAAAGTGCAGTTATATTGAGTGTAATAAGCGACTAAAATACGTAATTATAGCCTATCATCAATATACTAAGTTGGGTTGGGCCCAAACAATTATAACTTTTCCTACGCGAAAAAGGACACATTATACGGACATGACATGCGCGGCCGCGCTAGGACCGCGCATATCCACTTTGATTCTGCCGACGAGTGCGGCCGCGCACTTTCCACCCTGTTCTGTTGATAATTTGGGAAAACGTAAAATATAAAAGTTGTAGCTCTTTGAGTTAACTTTCCAACCATATGTTGTGGATCCCAAATAGACTTCTGAACTAAAATTTATATGTATTTTACTAGACAGTACACAATTAACCTACTCGATTCTTTGTATGTTCGTTATCATCCGTTGACCCCGAACACAATCCCGACTTAATTCCTTGAGCTTTTACTCAGACTTCAAAGTTCCAAATTACTTGAATTCATTTCATATACATAGCTCAGAATCACTCCTATAAGTCATAAAACACACAATTAGTACAAGATACTAGCGATTAAAGCTCAAACTCAATTAAAATCCAATAAATTTAAGTGTAATAAGCGACTAAAATACGTAATTATAGCTTATCATCAACATGAATGCAGGAAAAAATGGCATCTTTAATACATTGGTTTCGGACTTTTCATTTATTCAATGATAATTATACGAGTGATATTACTTCTGCAATAGCTGGATATACAACTTCTCACGTGTTTATATTATGTTATCATATATATCAAAAAGATTAATTTGAACTTCCGTCTTTCCACTAATGAAAATCATAGATCTCATAGGACAAAATATAATATTAATATTCCTTTCTAAAAAGGCGTTCGATGTAGAAGTATTTCACGTTTAGTTGGGGTATGAGAAAGAATCGTACCCCAATGGGAATAATATAGGCAATTTATCATAATGCAAATATCATTAATTAATTACGGTTCGAATCCATAATCTACAGATCATACAAAGATAACTTTACCGTTATATACTCCAACGTTTGTCTTCGTTAATATTCCTCTCCAAGGGAGTTCTTATAACATAGAGAACGTGGAAAGCGCCATTTTAAGAGGAAAATCAAGCATAAAATGTCATTATTCTTAAATGCTATCACAAATGAAAGTATTATGAAATAATACTAGAAGCCTGCTTGCCATTCTTGTAGCAAGAAGAATTAGGTTCCTTTCTTTTTCACTAAAAACCACGAACTTCGCCTTTTAATGAAAAGGAACATACCACAATATATAGATATTAGATAGTATATTAGCCTTTCTGGTCCATAGTACTTTTTCTAGAATCTGGTAAAGCAAGTCATTGATTCTAATAGTCATAGAACAGTTAAATTTTTCTATAATGTTTCGATTGTTGTAATAAAGTGTTGTTACAGAAATAAAATATATATTAGAATATAGTATAAAGTTGGTTCTATAAAAACTTAATTTTTATAATGAATAATTGTTATATAGTAATGCAAAAAAGATCTGACTATAATATATTACTATGCTTTAAAATCTCATACTAATATTGTGTCAACCGAAAGAAGACAAGCCGCCCCATTTGAAAACCCACACTGAGTTTTAGCCTTTCTTTGCAGCCTGGACTTCTATTCTCTCAATATTCTTATGTGTGATAACCATTCTTTTAGTGATAAGAGAAAGTTGTGTTCACAACTCCATTATCTCGTTGACGTGAAACTATAAACTTGTAGGCAGTGGTGGATACTACTAATTTTCTACTAGATTATATTTCACATTCCAAGAGATCAAATTGCATGGATTCCACACCTAACATATACTAGTATATATACAATTAACAAGTGATGTATTTATGCAGTAATATTTAGACGAATAGGTGTCAATTGATTCCCTTTATACAAGGCTAGCTTCATCCCTGTGGCTAAGTAATTATAATCAATCAATAAATCAAGTCCCTCGTAGTAGAGACGCGACTCCAAAATTTCAAATTATTTCTTTCTTTCCCTACTTTTTCGTCTTTTTTTTTAGCCGATGGTCTATTGAAAAAAAGCCAATGGTCTATTGGAATACCTTGTAGAGGTAAGGTTTACGTATATAATTTCCCTTCCAGACTTCACTTGTAAAATTATAATGCGTTTGTTGTTATTATTGTAGATGCAACGTTCTATTGGATTTATTTAATTTAACATTTTTTTTCAAGATAGCATGTTCTCACCTTCTTGATGCAAGTGTACATCTGCCTCTGCTCGTAATTCTTTCAACTAAACCATATGTTATTAACAACGTTTGAACAACAAAGCCCAAATACAATAATTACAATAACAACTACCCAGTATAGTCCCACACGGTGGGGTCTAAGGAGGGTAATATGTAGACAGGCCTTACCCCTACCCAAAAGGGCAAAGAGGTTGTTTCCAATCGACCCTCTGCTCAGGGAAGGAAAGGGACACAACAATAAAAACAAAAGAGCATTAGTAATTCCAGCAGAAATTACGTAAATAGCTATCTAAACATACCCCACCCTGTGAGACTACACTGGGTAGTTGTTGTTGTTGTTGTTGTTGTTGTTGTTGTTGTACTTATCTAAACATAAGCATCATAAATAAAATGGCATGCAATAATATCAAACAGTAACTACCATAAATAACTACCATAAGGGGGACATAATCCAAAGCACAAATCATCTATGGATCGCCCTGACAAGCCTCACCCAGCCCCGGGAGAGGAGTACGAAAAACTCTAGGAGCCCCTATCCTACAATCCTGATACTAGACCTTCAGACTTTTCTATCAAGTGGCATGTCCTCGGAAATCTGCATTCTAGCCATGTCATACCTAATCACCTCTCCCCAATACCTTTTAGGCCTCCCTCTGCCTCGCCTCATGCCGACCACCGCCAGTCGCTCACAACTTCTCACCGGGGCATCAGGACTTCTCCTCCGCACATGCCCGAACCACCCGAGCCTCGCTTCACGCATCTTCTCATCCACCGGGGCCACCCCCACCTTCTCTCGAATAACTTCATTCTTAATCTTATCTAACCTGGTGAGCCCGCATATCCACCTGAGTATCCTCATCTCCGCAACCTTCTCTGAACATGAGAGTTCTTCACCGGCCAGCATTCTGCCCTATACAATATGGCAGGTCTAACCACAACTCTATAAAATTTTCCCTTGAGTTTCTGTGGCACTTTCTTGTCACACAGGACTCCTGAAGCAAGCCTCCACTTCGACCACCCCGCTCTTATACGATGAGTGACATCCCCGTCAATCTCTACGTTCCCCTTGAATCACCTACCCAAGATATCTGAAACTCTCCCTCTTGGCGATGACCTGAGATCCAATCTTCACATCCCTTCCTACTTCGCTCAGCTCGCGCAAAACTTGCATTCTAGGTATTAAGTGTTAGATCTGCTTATTTTGAAACCCTTAGACTCGAGAGTGTATCTCTATACCTCTAGCCTCTCATTCACACCGACCCTCGTCTCGTCTATAAATACTATGTCATCATCAAATAGCATACACCAAGGCACATCCCTTTGAATATGTCGGGTTAGAGCATCCATCACCAAGGCAAACAAAAGAGGGCTAAGCATCGATCCTTGATGTAGCCCCATAACCACCGGAAAATGGTCGGAGTCACCTCCCACCGTCCTAATCGTAGTCTTAGATCTATCGTATGTGTCCTTGATTACTCTGAAGTAGGCTTCTGGCACGCTCTTCGCCTCCAAGCACCTCCATAGCACCTCCCCTGAGACCTTGTCATATGACTTCTCCAAGTCGATAAACATCATGTGCAGGTCTTTTTTATTATTCCTGAACTGTTCCACCAATCTTCCGACAAGGTGGATAGCTTCTGTAGTGGAGCGACCCAGCATAAAACCGAACTGGTTCACCGATATAGATGTCATCTCCCTCACCCCCCATCTCGATCACCCGCTCCCAGACCTTCATGGTGTGACTTATTAATTTGATACACCTATAGTTGTTACAATACCGGATATCTCATTTGTTCTTGTACAAGGGCACCACCGTACTCCACCTCCACTCCTCTAGCATCTTTTTGGTCCTGAAGATTGCATTGAACAACCTGGAGAGCCACTCCACTCCTGACCTACCCATGCATTTCCAGAACTGCACTGGGATCTCGTTAGGCCCGGTCGCTCGGCCCCTACTCATCCTACGCAAAGCCCTCATGACCTCATCCACCCTATTGCACTTACAGTACCCAATGTCTATATGATGCTCTGAATGCCCCGGCTTCCCTAGCTCTATGTTTTGATCCCCCTCCTCGTTAAGTAGGTCTCAAAAGTACACCTACCACCTCTGCTTGACTTGAGACTCTCCCATCAGAACTCTATCATCCTCGTCCTTGATGCACCGAACTTGGTCTAGATTCTGCACATTCCTCTCCCTTACTTTAGCTAACTAGAATGACTTTCTGTCCCCGCCTTTCTCCCACAATTCCTCGTACATGCGACCAAACACCATATTTTTAGCTTCAGTAACCACCAGCTTTGCTTCCTTCCTCGCCACCTTGTAGATCTCCATATTCACTCTCCTTTCTTCCTCGCTTGTGCTCCCTACCAACTTAGCAAACGTCGCCTTCTTCACCTCCACTTTTACTTGGACTACATCGTTCCACCACCAGTCATCCTGATGTCTACCTAAATAGCCCTTGGCTACCCCCAGCACATCCCGTGCTACCTACCTAACCACATTCGCCGTCTCTGACCACATTGCGTCCACTTCCCCAGAACTACTCCAAGCTCCACCATCAACTAACCTCCTTTCCAACTCCTGGGCTTTCTCCTTAGTCAGAGCACCCCATCTAATCTGCGGTCACCCTCGAGAACCCCTCTTCTTCCTCTTCACCCAGAGGCCGACATCCATCACTAGGAGTATATGAAGAGTCGGAAGGGACTCCCCCGGAATAACCTTGCAGTCATTGCATAAGCCTTTATCGCTCCTTCTGAGAAGAAAATAATCAATCTGAGTCCTCGCCGCCAAACTTTTGAAGGTGACCAAATGCTCGTCCCTCTTCTGAAATGTTGAGTTCGCAATTAGAAGCTCAGAATCCTTGGCGAAATCAAGAAGTGACGTGCCTCCTCCGTTCCTAACCCCAAGTCCAAAGCCACCATGCACCTCACCATAACCACCAGCATCAGCCCCGATATGACCATTAAAGTCCCCTTCAATAACTAACTTCTCAGACTAGGGAATACTACTCACCAAATCATCCAAGCCCTCCCAAAAGTGCTTCTTAACCTCCTCATCTAAGCCCGCTTGCGGCGCGTAAGCGCTGATGACGTTGAGGACGCAACCACTAATAACCAACTTAATAGACATTAACCTATCATTCACTCACCTAACCTCAACCACGGACTCCCTTAGATCACTATCCACCAAGATGCCCACTCCATTCTTACATCTCACAACCCCATAATACCATAGCTTAAACCCGTCTGCATTCCGCGCCATCGACCCTTTCCACCTAGTCTCTTGGACACAGGCTATGTTGACCCTTCTCTTCTGAAGAACCTTTGCCAACTCAATAGACTTTCCCGTTAGAGTTCCTATGTTCCACGACCTGATCCTTAATCTATGAGCATCTGCTACCCTTTTCTCTCCCTTGCCTCCTGCCCTACCCGCAGAACCGCTCCCAAACGCCAACTCACTCCTGCCACCACCCCCGCCCCTTGAGGATATGACCTTATACTACTATCCCCCGCCATGGCCACTATCCCTCCAACCGATTACAGAGAATGGTAGCATGCAGACGTACAATAGTGGAATACGCAAAAGAATGCAAGCTAGGAATCGATAGAGTAAACTACACACAGAATGTTTAGCTAGAAAATGTAAAGGGTGTACAGAGTAAATAAGATGTCGGGAGGTACCAACTTCCGATGGAAAAATCTGGAAGTATGCTTTGATTCGGCCGATATCAACCACCGCTAGCTCTTGCACGTTTCATCCGATTTTGCTTTGCTTTTCGCGCTGCAAGCTCACCCTATCCACCGCAGCTAGTACCTGAAAATCACACAAACAACAAACCCCAAAAAAGCGAGTGGGGGCTGCCTAGCTCGGGAAAGGGAATGGGTTGCCTAAAAATCATAAAAAAGAAGAGCGGGGTAGGGGGTAAGGGGCGTGAAAGAAGGGGCAATAGGGAGGAGGTAGTGTGGACAGGGGAGAGAGGAGAGAGAGAGGTGAGAGGTGACTTACTTGGGGGGGTCACTGGAGAAGAGGGGTCGCCGGAGGGGGGTCACTAGGGTTATGGGGTGGTAGGGAGGGCAGGTAGGGGGTGGGGGCTGTGGTAGTGAAGAGAAAGGAGAAAGGAGAGAGAGATAGAGGAGAGAGACTTACTGGGGGAGGTCGTCGGAGGGGGATGGGGTTGGGGGTGGGGGCTACTGGGTGAAAATTACAGTTGGAGAGGCGTGAGGGAGAGGACAAAGTCCAAATACATGCTTAGAATAAAATATTTGAATTGTATAGCCATTCCAAAAAATTATATATTGTTATAAATAGAATTTTATTTATGGTGAATGTCTATATTTAGAGAGAATCTAGGGTTTATTACTTGGTGGCTAAGTCACCATCTCCTTATAAATACAGGGTTCTATTCTATTGTAATTCATCCCAAAATTCAATAAGAATTCTCTCTCTCTTTCTTTTTAATATTGTTTTTGTTCTTTTATTATTTTATAACACGTTATCAGCACGAGACTCTAACCAATTGAGTAGAAGCTTTGGGATTGAGCACAATAATTGTCAATTGCTCTATGAACTTCCTTTATGATTGAATTTTAGATTTAAAGTAAGTATTTTACTTTTCTCTTTCAAATTCTTGACATTATATTATTTGATTTCAAATACAAGCAAAGACGATAAATTTTGATTGTAACTCTAATCGAGTTTGAAAGAAATTATAACCACATGAAGTGGTAAAATTTCTATGTCTTGCCATGATCAAATTTATGTACGATTATGAGCACAAGAAGTACACATATACCCGTCCCATTAAATTTGCTCCATTCTCATTCCCTTAAGAGAATGTGATAGCAATATATGATAAGTCTGAAAGAAGACAAAATTATTACCTTGAGGTATCAATGGATGTGGACGTGGCAATAGACGAAATTATAATCGTTATCATTATGGTAATGAGAACACTAAATATTCTCAAATAATCTTTCAATCTGTGAAAAATATTTGTCATCGATTTGACATGAGATTTTATAAAGCACATATAGATTATTATGGTCCATTCATGATTTGAATGTGACAACATGTGATTTATGAATTCATATGCATTCTTCAACGAATAAGAACGTGCTAGTGGTAGTGAATATACCACACTCACCTCTAGAAGGTTTGAGATGATATAAGAAAATAATATCATTATTATGGTATGAATGATCATTGGTCACGTACCTATTGTACGCCAAATATTTTGGCAATGTGATTATTAAAGGACAACAATAATGCAAGAAACATATCTTGCATATAATTTTTGCCATGACCATAATAGTATAACTTTCTTCTTGAAAGAGATATTCACCATATGAATATTGATGAATATGTGGTAGTACCAAATTAATTGAGAGCTCTGGAAGAGATTATTACTATTTTGGAGAAAAACAATTGATTACCAATAAGGTATTGTATTGTAGTAAGTCTCAAAGAAGAAAGCGGTTAATTATATTGAGATTATAAATAAAAGAAAGATTTAATATCTTCTATTACTACAACTTGTAGCAGGGTAATATGTATGTGAAATATTACCCGCTTTATTCTCCAATTTGTACTACACAAATAAAAGAATGTCACAATAAAGAGAAGTTTATTGATATAAAACCCATATTATAATAAATTTGAAGTTTATTGACAAATGCACACGTCATGGTGTAAATCTAAATTTTATCAATATTAATAATTTATTTAGTTGGCATAATTGATTTAGCCATGTCCATTTAAGTATGATGTGCAAAAATAATAGAGAATTCACATGGATATATATTAAAGAACTAGAAAGTTCTTTACGAATTCTCTTATATTGCTTGTTCTCATTAATTAATTGACCGACTAAAATTGGAATTGAATCCCATGAATATTAAAAATATCAAAGGTGAATATGAACCCATTCACCTGCCATATATACCACATAACTTGGTGTATCCCCCAGCATGTCCCTTCCCCTTTTACTGCTTAACTTGGTATATATGTATATAAAATTGCACAGGTTTATGTGAGTGTCTGGTCCTAGCCTCGTCACCACTTCGCCGGGATATGCCGGACACTTACCAGCACATGGGGTCGGTTGTGCTGATACTACACTTCTGTGCATTTTTGCATAGGTCCATGTTTTGAGCAGCAGCAGCAACAGTAGTTCGGTAATATGATTTTCATACCCCACGAGACTGAGGTAGCTTGCAGGCGTCTGCATGATCGGCGTCTCTTCTTATATTTTTCATTATTACTGTAGTCTCATTGTTTCGAGACAAACAATTGTTATATTTCTTTCAGACCATTATGTGTAGTTATTCTTAGTAGTTCGTGAGTTAGTAACTTTATATCGTGGGTAGAGGATTTATGTTGAGTATTTCACATTTATATTCAGATTTATGATAGTAGACTTCCGCGGTTAATGTTATTATTATTATTCTTGCTATTAAATTGATAACAGGATGATTTTATTAATGGAAAGATGGTGAGTAAATTGTCTTGCCTAGCTACCACAAGTAGGCGCCATCACGATCCCGATGGTGAAAAATTCGGGTCGTGATACATCATCGTCACTAACAGTGACAACGAGGAAAGCACTGAAATAGTGGGCATAATGAATAGGAGGACTTTAGTGCTAGGGAAACGTTTAAATTGTAGGTGAATTGAAATTGCAAAATACTGGCACTCATCTAATAAACTCTGGTGAACCCTAATGAGAGAGAGGCTGGGGAAAAATCTGAAAGAATGAGAGAGAGAAATAATACAAAGAGTATTTTATGGGTTAAGGGTAGGAGGTAACCATAAATAGATATTTGGCTATAAAAATTAAAAGATAGCTATGGCATATAATATTTTAAAAGGATATTTATTTAAAATAAATAAGATATTAATCTTTGTTATAGGAGGAAAAAATTCCTTCCAAATATGTAACTTATCCAAAAAAGGCCCTGTCTAAGTATTTGGGCTAGAAATGATGTTGATGAAACAGAGCCCATTTGCTTGGGGTACAATTTGTGACAATAATTTAAGGGAGTCACCTTTTACTCTATACTTTTCACTATGTTTGCCTCTTTTTTGAAAATGAGAACCAATTTTAAGATCAAATTATATATTTGTTCTTTGTCTTAAGTCACTTCTGATTAATCATTATTGCTCCACAGTTAGTTCTACTATTGTTACTATTGCTAGTTCGAAATTAAAAATTAAAAGATCACCAAGATATAAATGCTCCAAAAACAGAGAGCTCGGGGCATTATACAAAATAAAAGAAACTCTAAAAGAGCTTGTACCAAAAGAAGAAAAAAAACTCAAATGCAGTAACCCTCCAACGAGTCATGTTTTCTAGTCGATATATATAATTTATACTAACAATACACGGTTATACATATATTATACATAAATATTAAATATTTATCGGCTACAGAAGGGTGAAAATCTCTGGAAGGCGAGGCAGATTTAATACTACGCCCTTCCCTTAGCGCCTCTCTTTAGGCGGGGCTAATCCATTCGAAGCAATACAGCGTAATGTAACCTTTCACAATATTCAACCCAACAAGTATTCTCTGAACCAAGCTAGATAATCTCTTATCACTAGGCTCACCAACTAATTTGAACTTTTTTTATTATTATTCCTACTGAATATCAAAATCGCTGCTTTCTTCATAATAGAATTGTTATTCCCGGCTGGCATAGAAATCTCTCGCGTGGGCGAAGGAGATGCACTTCGGGTAGTGGTGGTATTGGACCCTTGTCCGTTATGTATGCTTCCCTTACTTCGGCTAGTAAAGATTTTCATTTTAGACAAGCAAGCTGCAGTGCAAGTTTGAACTGATGTTCACACGAACAGAAGTAAGGCCTCTAAACTGAAGAAACTATTAATTTATGTTGCTCGGACTGTTAGAAAATGTGGCCGGATACGTGTCGGGTCCTTCAAAAATAATGCATTTTTAAAGGATCCGATATGAATGCGGCTACATTCTAGAGAGTCCGCGCAACAAGTATCCTTTTCAATACAATAGTCCCAGCTAAAAAAAGAAAAAAAAAATAGGTAAAAGATATGTTGGATGTGGCAAGATGACCATTGACATATGCCCAACTTTTCCAAATATAGCATGTGGCATTGCTCTGACCAGCACTTTTCTTCCAATTTCCAAATATATGTTGATTTTGTGCGCGATGTGTTCCCATTTGAGCCTTCATCGAATGTCCACTGACTTTTCAAACTCAACTTACTATCAATACCGTCCCACTTCCTATTTTCTTCATAGTCCTTCGTTTCTTTCTGTTCCGTTTGACTAAAAGGCGCCTAGTGGACCATAACTTTTAAAAAGGCTATTACGGACCCAAAGTATTTTGTATTTATATAGGGTTCGAGAAAAAAATTATCCTTAACAAGTATAGTGCAAACAATATATTCTAATACAAGTATTAATAACTACTATTTTAGCTCGAGATCATGACCTACAGATCCAAAAAAAAATTTATCGTTACTTCCAAACTCTCATTCTAGTGGATCATAACTATATAAAGAAATACAAATTTAAAACTCTTTTAAGTTACATATAAAAATAGTTTTTCCAATAGTTTAATATTAACTCATGGTGTACAACTTCAAATCGCACTAGTCCAATAGCTCGTTTGGCCAAGATGCAAAAACTAGCTTATTTTGAGAAATATTTTTTTTTTAAGTTTTTTCCTCAAAAGTACTTTTGGTGAGAAGTTGTTTGTGTTGTGCTGATTAGTTTGAAACGCAATTCTCAGCAGCAATTATTGTTTGGCCAAGTTTTAAAAACTGATTCTAAGTATATTTTTCTCAAAAATGTATTTTAAAAAAGTATTTTTTGGAGAGAAACTGCTTTTTTCTGCTTCTCCAAATTCCTAAAAAGTGTTTTTTTTTTCTTGCAAAAGCTTGGCCAAACACCTCAATTTTTGGCCAAAAGTACTTTGACAAAAAATAAAATACTTTTGGCCAAAATAAAGCTTTGTCAAACATGCTACAAGACTTCTACTTCCTGCAAATTGCACTTTCAATTTTAATTATATATATATATATATATATATATATATATATATATATATATATATATATATATATATATATATGACTGAAGTCGAGATTAAAGAAGTAAAAGACTTATAAAATTTGTTATCTCAAATGATATACCATAATTGTAACTATAATGCTGTCACGATCCGAATTCCCCACCATAGGGATCGTGATGGCGCCTCCTCGTAGTAGCTAGGCAAGACAACATTATTAAACAAATTAACTTAACAGTTTATAGCATCAATATAAAACATTAAATCTAATAAGAACAATAGCGGAAGCCTGTCTGCTAAATACGAATCAAAATGCGGAACAGTTTAAAATATCCTCTACCCGAAATTTGGTGTCACATTACTCACAAACCACTAAGAATAAACTAAATACAAAGGTCTAAAAAATATAATAGTTGTCTGTCTCGAAAACAATAAGGCAACAGTCAAAATGAAAGCATAAAGAAGAGACACCGGGCCTGCGGACGCCAGAGGCTACTTCAGTCTTGTGATAATGAAATCTTGCTCCCATACTACTGCTGTTGTTGCTCCTCAAAACCCGAACATATGCAAAAATGCACAGAAGTGTAGCATCAGCACAACCGACCCCATATGTTGGTAAGTGTCTAGCCTAACCCCAGCGAAGTAATGACGAGGCTAGACTGAACACCACATAAACCTGTGCAGTTATAAATATACAGCAGAAAATAAATACCAAGTAATTAATAACATGGGAGGGGAAACATGCTACGAGGAGATACAATATTAATAGAAATCCAGAGTAACAAACTAACACAACTTAGATTCACAACAACAACCCAGTATATTCCCATAAAGTGGGGTCTGAGGAGGGTTATATGTAGGCATGCCTTACCTCTACCCAAGAGGGCAGAGAGGCTGTTTCCAATCGACCCTCGGCGCAGAGAAGGGAAAAGAAAGGAAAACAAAAACAAAAACAAAAACAACATTAGTTACACCAGCATACATCGCATAAATAATTAACTAAACATAAGAGACATATGTACCATAAATAAATCGGCATGCAATAATATTAAAACAGTAGCTACCAGAAATGACTACCATAAGAGAACGCAAACTAATCCTCTAAGGGTTGCCCTACAACTTAGATTCACAACGAACAAGAAATCAATACTCAAATATAAACACATGGCATCAATAACTGGTGCGTCATGCAACCCACTCCATAATTACTATTGTTGTGGTGTGCAACCTGCTCTATAATACCACTGTTGCGGCATGCAACCGACCCATATAATTTATCATTTATCATTGTTGTGGCGCGCAACACACTCCTCACATACTATTGTTGCGCCGTGCAACCCGATCCTCAATATCATTTAACAGATTGATTTCTCAAATAATAGTCACAATTAAGGGACATAACAGTAAGCAATTATTTGACAAACATCCCGGCAAGGAAAAGAATACAACAAGTTAAACCAAACGTCCCGGCAAGGGAATAATTAACAACGCTTTCTTACTTTTTCTTATCTCATAATTCGCTCTTTTATTTTGAGCCAACGCTCCAAATGATCAAGTCATTTCGTATGTTTTCAATATTCGTACAACAATTCGAGCCAATGCTTCCAAGAATCAACTAATCATTTTACCATTCACATGTTATTCACAACATTAAGAAATTCTCCAATAAATATGGAGTTCACAACCAAGTCATGATAATCACATTAAAAGGACTCACAGTCATGCTAGACACCAATGGATAGATACTTGTCACCATGCCTATACATCATACTCGATTATATAGCAATTAGCAACAAGACTCAACTCATATTCCCTCAAGCTAGGGTTAAACCAAACACTTACCTCAAAGCCTTGAAATCTACTTAATCCTCAACTATTGGTTTACCCCGTGATTCCACCTCCAATACAGTGATATCTAGGCATAATTAATTCAACAATATCAATAAAGACTCAATGGCAATATCCCATAGCCTAGATATGAATTTTGTAGCATTATTCCAAAATACCAAAATAAGACACCGGGCCCACATGGTCCAAACTCGAGGATCGACCAAAACCCAATCACCCATAACCCCACGAGTCCAAATGTTTAATTTATTTTAAGATTCGACCCCAAATTAAGGTTGAATCACCCAAAATTCTCAGAACTCAAACTCTACCCAAAACCCATAATTTCTACTTTAATTTCATATTTTTACGCCTAGGAATTCACTAATTAATGAAGGAAATTGAAGGAAACAAGTTGAACAATGCTTACCCAAAAAGTTTTAATGAAAGGGAGCTTCAATGGACGCCTAAGTGCTTGGAGAGAGAAGGGTTTCGTGTATCTTTATGAAATTCCCGAGCTACTGTTTTGTTTTTAACTTAAATATTCGCTAGGTAAAATTGCCCTTTACGTTCGCGGGAGAGGGCCACGTTCGCGAAGGATAAACTAGGCAATACATCGCGCACGAGTGAAAGGGAACGCAAACGCGTAGAAGATAATGCTGGGGGCCCAAGGACTGTTATATGCGAACACGATAGGGGGATCGCGAACGCAGTGAAGGAGAAGGCTGAGCTACGCGGACGCGTGAATGCAGGTGCGAACGCGATGAGTAAAATGAAGGATAAGTCTTCTGAGTCAACTACTCTACGCGAATGCGAGAATAAGATGCGAACGCGATAAAGAACGAAGCTGAAGCTTCGCGAACGCGTGAGTCACAACGCCAACGCAATGACTTAAATCACTTGCACATGTTGTAGATTTTCTGCAATTTTTCTAAGACCAAAACTACCCCGATACCTATCTGAAACTCACACGAGCCCGCGGGGCTCCAAACCAAATATGTACACTGACTCAAAAATATCATACGAACTTTCTCGAGAGATCAAATCGTCAAAATAACATCAAAATAATGAATTGAGCCTCAAAATCATCATTTTCATTTCAAATTTCATAAACTTCCAATTTTAGATATTTAGGTCCGAAACGCATCAAACGACGTCCGATTTTGACCAAACTTTATAGAAAGCGCTTAAACAATATGTAAGACTTGTACCGAGCATCGGAACCAAAATACGAGCCCGATACCACAGTCTTTTAATAAATTTTTATTTCCATTTTCCTTAACAATTTCAGTTATATTTTTGTTGTATTCAAGTATTTTATTCGGATGAATTAAGTTGTATTTTATTGTATTTAACTGTATTATTCATATGTATTTCTCTTTATTCAGCTATAAACTTTATTATGTATCTTTCAAATACAAATTAAAATTGTAAAAGTTGCCATATGCAAAATCGAATTTGAACGTGTTTTGTATATAATTCTATCAATCTGAAATTTTCTTAGTTGGAATTTATTTCTACGAACTATAACATGAGAAGAAGAAGAAAAGAAAGAAGGGAGAATTGAAAATCCATAGATTGCTCTATTTTTGAGTAATTTCGGATGGAAAATCTTCAATGGAGGGGGAAATACAAATTATGGGTGATATAATTGTGTTAGTTGAGTTATATTAGGAAATTATTTGCTATACTGATTTTGTTTCCGTTTTAAATAAGTTGAAAGATCCCTTTTTAAGGAAAATACATTACTGTATTCAATGTTAAAGATCTTGAATACAATTATACATAATCTTATTAACTGTATTTTTATGATTGACGCCTTTTTCCTAATGTATTTAAAAATATAGTAATCTAAATATATTAAATATATCTAAATAAATCTAAAACCTACTTATAAGATATAATATAACAAATGATATTTATATATAGCTAATTATCACTAAAAGATGGTACTTCTTGAAAATTTAAAAAAGAAAAGAAAGAAAAGGAAGTACTTTTTCTTTCCACCTGGTTTGGCAAATGCATTGATGAAAAGGGGGTAATTTTAACCAACATAACAAACAAAGCAAGTCTCACTTAACGCCGTTAGAACCTAACGATTCTTCGCCGTAGAATTACTCGAACAGTGTAACGGATCTGCAAATCGCCGTCTAAAACGACCTTAACCACCCCCCTCCCTACCCCCAACCCTACGCTTTTTCTCTCTCTTCCGGCAACTCAGAAGAGGAAGAATCAGAACCTTTACCTTCTCTCTCTCCTCCCACCCTCTTCACTACTCCCCTCACTTTCTGTGCTTGACGGTCGCTGGACGGCGAATTTCACGGTAGGAGACTTGATGATTGTGGTATAATATTGTAATATATTCATATATTTTCGATTTTTTTTTGTATATACACTTATTTAGAGCAATAGAATTTGTATTTGTATTTGTTTATGGCTGGACATATGTGACTGGCTATTGATTAAGTAAAAGAGAAATATGCTAATTCTAAGATTGCTGGGGAGATAATTGGTAGCTTTTTGTGATTTTTAAATATATTTTTTTAATTTTTGGCAGTAAATTAATGCTTTTCTGGATGAAATTTAATTAGCTAGTTAAAAGGTATTATTTCATTTTAAAATTTATTTAACCTGGGGAAATGAATCTTAGGCTTAGTTCGGGGATTTGATTTAATGGATGTTGTGCGTTGGGTTTATTGCACGCGGTGCTTTAATGTGTATTTATTAGGACGAATCGTGACATGTTTATCAGCTTTGTTGATTTATTGAGCAGAAATGTTTGTGTTGACTATACTAGTATACTGTAATTCTTCAACATGAAGCTTTTTTCAATGTATGTGCTTTTGTGTAATTATTGACACGAAAAATGACTGTTTTGTTTGGTATGATGATGACGTGAGTTGTGCTTAAATGGAGAGATTCATATAGTCGACCTAGCAACTTGTGTGTGACTGAGGCGTAGCTGTTGTAGTAGTAGTAGTAATGTTTGTGTTGATTGTACTGTAATTCTTCACCAGAACTTTGTTTCAGTATGATTGGATTATTCTCTTTAAATGCCTGGTCGTTGAAGTATCTTAGACCTATAGAATTTTATAAAATCGGAAATTGCAGTTTGATTTTGAGCTGAAATTGAGCTTTCAAAAATGGAAATTTATTTTCTAGTGGAATGTTATGTAGGTGTATGAATGAATCTTTTTTTTCCTCTTCTAAGAGAACTCTTCCGGGATTCTCGGCATTAGCATCTTTCTGCATAAATCTTATTCTATTGGGCGGGGGAGTTTTATGGATGATTTGGTGGCGGCTAGATTGCTGTCTTACGTTCTGGGTGCAAAACCTGAATGGGTTATAAAGTGCGAGCAACCCGGTCATTTATATAAAGCATTACGTCTCAAACCATTTGCATGCTTTATGCATTCATTATCCTACTGTGTGAAGGATAACTTTTGCTTGGATTCTTGTGTACGTAAAAGATTTTGCTGTGGTGGTCAAAATGCTTATCTGCTTTGATTTTGATTGTTTTGACCTCACTCCCTTTTTTTGTTTCAGAAAATTGAACTTTCAAATTTGGATCATGGAGTGAAGATGTTGGCATTGTCATCGGTCTGACTGATAGCTGCCTATCTGTGTTGTGTGTATGCAAGCATGGGTTCCGCTTGTTGTGTTGCTTCCAGAGATAGGGCTGTTATAAATGGATCATGCAGTGAAAATTTGCAGAGGAATGTCCGCCACTCGCCTACATGGAGCTTTCGGTGGGATAATCGGGGACGAGTGGCTGGGGAGGAGACATCAGTGAATTGGTCTTCTGATGGAATTGGTGGCATTGACAGATTAGAATTTAAATCTGGGACAACTGTAGGAACAGTACATGCATCTGAAGAGGGTAGTCCATTGGATAGTTTCAGATCACTTGCATGGCAAAAGTCACCAGTTTCTGATGGAACTAATCGAAACTTGTCACTTCCTTTATTGGGTAAATACTTGCACTTCTCTCGCTTTTGCTTGTGTATGAAGGGAAACAATAATACCTGATAACTAGGTGATTATGCAAATGAAGAGCGTGAATTGGCTTTTTTTTCTTTTTCTTTTAACTTTGTGAATTACATGTTTTTCTATCTCCGGAATGCGAGATATGGATCTACCACTTTGTATTATGAGATCACTAATTGGATGACATAATAATGGACGCTTCTTGATTTTGTGCGGGGATTGTGGAGTCACAAGTTTATGAAACGTCATGAGTCCCTTTCTCACGTGATAAATGTTCATTTACGTTGAAATGTACAGAAAGGTTGGATGAAGGGGAAGTCTAGGTTTAGAGTTGTTTTGAAAGTAAAAATAGGAGGTATAGATAACTGAAATAAAAGATGTTGCATGTGTGTGCTTCTCGGATGTGAATTATTGAGATTGTACAGTGAGTTTCTTTTTTATCATGAGCTTTTGGTTGGGTATCAGATGCTATACAAGTGGCTTATCAGCATCTGAGATGTTTATACAGTAGCACTTTTGTCATAGAGAAGATTGAGCTGCTTTCAATGATGATTAATTGCTACTGTCTTTATAAGAGGATGTTATCCCTTGATGGTGATATAAAGAGCAGAGGGTTGACTCAACTATTTGCATCTAGTCCAACTGGGGAGGTGCAAGATGTTTAAGCTGAAAAATTAGTTTCTTATGGTTCTTGTTTTGCTATAACCAATTTTTTATATCATGGGAGCATATGAAAGATTTGGTTGCACATTTGTCATTAAAATGAAGTGTTGCTTGTCATTTACTTAATCTAAGGATAAAGAAAAAAATAAGTTTTCACTTGCTTAAATAGAGGGTAATGGCTGTTGGTCCATACTTTGTGTATAGGAAACAGAAATAATAGGTTTTCTAGGGACGTCTTCTACTACTCCTAAAAGTTGTTTTTCAAATATTTGTTCTCAAATGAATTCTCAATCTCCAAGTTTCTCGTATTCTTCATATATATGACTGGCACCTGTATTTGTGTCAGAACTGAAGTAACCATTGTGAGTTTTTTTTTCCTTGCTAACTAGAGGTATTTTCTTGTTCAAAATAGAGTTATTTTCCTTAATCTTCAGGAAATGCCAGCCTTTCCTCTTTACATCAAGAAGCGATTTCAGTAAAGTTTTGCTGCATACATCAAAGCTGATTTGGACTATGTTTCTTTTATTAGGAACTTTTTTTGATGTATAGGGGTCAATGTTGAGACCTTTTCTTCTCCAACCAATTTAGAAACTGTATTGTTGAGTTACATATTGACCAACTAATTCCCAGGATGTTTGCTAAAAAACTCGTGATTTGAGAGGTAACTTTACAGTGTGAAAATAGAAGATTGGAAGCCTCCGATTATTCCTCACATAGTGGATACCTCCTCTTTGGTGTTTCGTTGTGTGAGGCGAGCATCATTGGCTACAAGCCAAGTAAAACAATTCACCTGGGATGGAGCCATGTTCCTCTAAAACTTGTGTTATGAGTTGTTAGCCACTTACAGCCAGAGTTGACTGAAAACAAGCCTTTGGAATGTCTTAACCACTCTATGGAGTCAGACTTGTTCACAGCTGTAGGCGTGTTGTTCAAAAGTCACAACAAAAGATATGTATTCTCTGTCTCTCAATCATAAAAATGTCTTCTAAAATGGTTTCCAGCCTAGATCATGTTTAATATCTTCAACTGTATCATATTACTGAGAGGAAATAGTGTACAGATCTGGAAATTAATCTTGAGAGGGTAAATTCCCAGCCAGTTGCCTTCGCAAAGTCTTAATCATTTTGTCATCCCCAATAGTGATCTTGTTAGAGAAGACTGTTCCCGAGAAGGATCTAATAAATTTCCAGTAACATGTGCTATGCGGAGAGTTTTGAAGTTTTGTGATCAAGGGATCTAGTAAAGAATCTTTCTGTTACAACTTCCCTCCATAGAGCATTGTCATCTTTGCTAACACAACCATTTCATACGAAGAATTTCTTTGTGTTTTTTCAAGCGATTACTCCTGGACCAACCCATCTTTTATCTGTGATGACTTTGCTCCATTTTACCAGACTAGCCTTCTCTTGTTTGTTCCCTTGCCAAAGACAATTTGTCTTCTCAGCTTGTTCAATTTGTCAGTGATCAAAGGGGGGGCAGGAAACAGGACATACTGTACGTAGATAGGGCATCAAGTACACTATTGATACAATTAAGTCTGCTGGCCAAGGAAAAATATTGATGTTTCCAATTTGAAAGTCCTTTTTCTGGCTTCTTGAATGCCATCCCAAATAGAAATAGACCTGAATTTTTCTCCCAAGGGTAATCCCAGATACTTAGTGGGAAGGCTGGCGATGTTGCAATAAGTTGTCGAATGTTGGAACAATGTCTTGAGAGAACAAGAAGCTCTTTGAGAAATTAATTATGAAGTCCAGAAACCGCCTCAAAGATGCTAAGAATCATACTGAGAAAAAGAACTTACTGCCCTTCAGCTTTTCTGTTGGAACGTATTCTCTAGTGTTTTTGTTTTTATAGGTGGCAGTACTCGGGATAGACAATGATGACTTGGTTTTAATGTTTTTTCTTGAAGTGGTTTCATTCTTCCAAAGGCATTGTTCTATTATTTTTGTGATTGACACTTATTTTTTATATTCTCCCGACCCCTTGATGTGATGCTATTTTGGCGGCAAGATCATGTTGTAGAATCTTTAAGTGACTCATTAAATAATATCAATTTAGAGGCCTATCGCATATTTACCAAAGATTGTGGTTCTTTATATATTCTATTTTCTGTTGTGCGCCTTGATGATACCATTGGTATGAGGAAAATATTTTTCTATGATTTTGATGTGTAAGTTGCTTTGGCAACCATCACCATTATTCTTCTTGTGACTATCCTTTAGATGCAAGAGCAACAAACCATGAGCTTTTTCAATTTCTTGCCCTTAGGTTCTATATGCTATGAAAATATAACTAGAGCTTTGTGGGTGGAAATCATATGTTTGATCGTAAGATGACAGTATTATTCTTGCCTTTGCAGATCCCTTAGCTGAGAGGACTTCCACTGAGGTAACAGCAGAGCGGTTTAGCTTCTTTCTGAAGACAATTTCATGGCATGTTTATAAGCTCTTGACATGCTTCCTTTCTTTTATTTTGGCTAATTAGGTTAAAGAATCGGACGGTTCATCAGCACTTTCATTCCCCTCTCCTGGAAAGCTATCTCCATCTGCTCCCTCTGTTTCATCTTTATCTACATCTCCTTTATCATCGCGTAGTCAGCTACTTCCTGCTAGCTTTACTCCTAGTTTGCCTCACCTTTCTTCAGCAAACCTTCTGGGACGACAAGTTCCTGATAGCCATGCACCGGGGCTAAAGTCACCTACATTTTCAATTTCTGAAGAATCATCTTCCTTTGTGCTCCCTGGTTGGGGTAATGACTCAACTAGGGGCTCTCATGGTGGGTCATCAGATGGTTGGTCAGTTCCTGCCTTTGCTGACCTGTCAAATCCTCGTAGAGACAGGTGGTCATTTGATAGTGAATCCTTTGGTTTCCATCGTGAAAGGGTTACTAGTCGAAGTTTTGGTTCACCTTCTTTCAATCTCCAGACATGTGCCGTGTGTGCGAAGCTGTTGAATGAACTTGTTGTTGCTGTTCTAGTTTGCGGCCATGTTTTCCATGCTGAGTGCTTGGAGAATATGACGTCTGAAATCAACAGTTATGACCCAGCTTGCCCTGTCTGTACTTTTGGGGAGAAGCAGACCTTGAAGATGTATGAAAAGGCAAAAGGTAAGATGGATTTGAAAGCTAGAAAGAGATTCCGGAATCGGATTGTCGACAGTGATATTAGTGGCAATCTTGCTTGTTTTGAGCATCAGAAAAGTAGCCCACGTGACGGAAGGTGTCCCAGGATGAGCTCCAGTTCCAGTATGAAGAGCTCTTCAAGGAAGCCTTTCCTACGGCGTTATTTCTCCTTTGGTTCAAAAGGATCAAGATCCTACTCTGAGAGTCTTTCAACTCGGAAAAGGGGGTTTCTCTGGACAAGATCAAACAAGGGGTAGGCTTCTTTGTGAACATAAAAGGTAAGCTTCTTTTAGAAATTTTACCCAGTCATATTGTTAACTGTGAAGTTCCCATCCTCGCTCTCCGTCTGTCAGTTAAATGTTTTACATTGGTTTAATATTTGCAGATACCATGGGTAAGTTCTCTCAGCTACCTTTTTGGATAGTAGAGTCTCGTGATAGCAGCCATGATCTTGATGGTGGAAATGCATTCACAGGCAAGTTTAAGTTACCTTCTGAAGTATACATTGTAAAAAATGGGAACAATATAGGCTGGATGATTGATTTGTTATATAGGAAAGGAGAAAATACAAATTTGAAAAATAGTTCTTTCAGTGTACTTTCTTTTGGATTTCTTTCCTGTCAAGGCCATAAAAAATTTGTCCTGAATATTTGTATCTGCTCCCTGTACCGCAAGCATGCGTCTGGTGTTCGATGCATGCCTAACAGCAGGAATGAGTTATCAGCCCTTATAGCCTTCTTTGGGTTCATTTTGTATTTCTCAGTCGGTCAGAGCGCCTAATACTTGGACACCTTGAAAGCTTTAGTATTTCTCCCTCTTAATTGCATCAAGTAATTACTTAAGCAGACAAAACAGGTCAAACTGTGTAATTCGACCCGTTTCATCCAAATCCAATTACAAAATAGCCCTCTTAAAGGGATAAAAACTTGGATGGAGAAAATGTGAGGGTGTTTGGATTGGCTTTTAAAAATTAGCTTATAAGTTAAAAGTCAAAAACCATAAATTGGTAATACCCAATTTTTAAAAGGAAGTGATTTTAAGCACTTTTTATCATTGTCAAACACCACAAAAACTATAAGCACTTAAAATAAGAAACACCCTCTGTATTTGGGAAATTGTGAAAAACAGAGAGACGGTTTTTTTCTATCATCTTTACCAAATAATTGTCTTTCTGCTTTTTTCGTTCTCATCAACTTCCAACGAATGACCCTAACGACAAAAGCAATCAAATGAACCTAGACTGCCGTTACACATTTACCTCGATTGTACTGCAAACTTGTAATCAGGCAACAAATATTTAGTTCAAATCGTGATTCACTCAAAATCACCTTCAGCAACTAAAATTTCTAATTCTGACTGCAACTTAAACTCATTTCTTAAGTTGCATTTGATAGTTCATATGAATCAGAATTCAGTAACACAAGCTAGCACGGTATAGCATACATTCCGACCAAACTTCATCTTAACGTCCATTAGATACCACAAAGGAAAAAAAATCTGAAAAAAGATTCTGCTCTCAATAAAGAAATAGACTGGGTGTGGGATGCTCTCTTGAAACATGCTTAACATAATTCTTGAAGATGGGCAATACAAGTAAACTCAACTACAATTTAGGACGAGAACACAGCCAAAGATTGCAGCCAGTCTAATAGCTCCTTGGGGTTATATCACAGAGACAGAAATCCCTTACTCCTTGCCAAAATCAGCACTGTAGTGCGCACTTGATTCAAGTTTCTTCGCTTCATTCAGTTTCCTTACAGCCTGTAGTGAAATATTGAAACTTCATCTCAGGCAATGGAAGAGGAAAGGAAAACAAAATTGAAAAAAACAAAAATAACTATGAATTCAATAAAAGAAAAACAGAAAAGGATTTGTTCCTAAACAAGGTACAAAAAAGTGAACATTGACACATGAAGATTTTTCTTAGTGCATCCCTTCATGCGATAAATTTAGAGCACCCTCTCTAACGCAGTTAACAGAAATCAAAAATAGTTTTTCTTAACATCTCTGATCCATGTATAGAACTTCTATTAGGCATATTTTCCTTAGGACAACCACCACCAGTACATTTCGTATAGTGACGAACTCTAAGAGGTCAATTGATTCCACAAATTTTTTAGCTCATTGAAACTAGGCAATTACCATCTTACTAATTGAAAACACGGGAAAGAAGAATCAGATATACCTTCATGAAATCCTCATGGATGACATAATCACGCTCTGCACGTATGGCACACATACCAGCTTCAGTGCACACATTACGAAGATCAGCCCCATTAAAACCCTGAGGAAGAACACATTGTCATAACTCCGCATAACACAAGCAAACTAATTTTCATAGCATCTCTAGTACACACCTCAGCAAGCTTAACAACCGCTTCATAATCAATGTCGCCATGTTTGGCAATTCCAGCAGCATGAATCTTGAGGATCTCCATTCTTGATTGTTCATTAGGCAAGGGAATTTCTATCTTTCTATCTAACCGACCAGGGCGAAGAAGAGCTGGGTCCAAAACGTCTGGCCTGTTTGTTGCCATGATCATTTTTACCTGCAAGCAGAATAAAACCACACCTACTTAGCCTTAATGAAATCTTTATTTTAAAGAAATAAAGTGGAAAACCTGAGGAACACCATAGTAAAAGCCTACTCAAGCAAACAACCCATATGCGCTCTCCTGATTTAAGCAACATTCTCTTTTTAGTATGTCTATATATGATAGGCAATCATGTTTTCAGGATATCTTTTATTATTTTGGAAGCCGAGAACCAGGAACAGGAAGTATGGAGTACAAAGTATGTACTATGCACACTGCAGATCTTTTAATCTACAGAAATTCCCAATATAGCTACTTAGGGATACACAACTAAGATCAACGACCTTTCCAAGCTGATCAAATCCATCCAACTGATTAAGCAACTCCATGAGCGTTCTCTGAATTTCACGGTCTGCACTTGTTCCCTCACTAAACCGACGTCCACCAATTGCATCAATCTCATCCATGAAAATGATGCAAGGCTTCAAACAAAGACAAAACTTGTCAGTGCATTTTAAAGCAGTACCAAAATGGTTCACTGGATTTAGTGTACCCAGAGAGGATATATTGAAGTCCTTACTTGGTGATCACGAGCATAGTTAAACATTTCCCGGATTAATCTCGCACTCTCACCTATGTACTTATCAATAATGGCACTTGACACTACCTGCATTTTCACCAACTATTAATAAATACCCATCTTACAAAGTACTTTAAGAAAGGAGGAAATAACCAAAACCTCTAGTACTCGCCTTTAAGAAATTGGCGTCAATGTTGCTAGCAATTGCCCTGGCTAACAAGGTCTTGCCAGTCCCAGGAGGCCCATAGAGAAGAACACCCTGAGACAAATAAATTTGGTAGCATCAGAAGAGATTTGAAAAGCAGCAGCAATTTCATCCATGCCAACACCATGAAGAACACACCAGAGACATGAATATGGTTTAATTATATGAAACAAGGTACCTTTGGAGGCACCAGAGACATGAATATGGTTGAACTATATGAAACAAGGTACCTTTGGAGGCTTAATTCCAACACGGAGGAAAAGCTCAGGGTTCATTAAAGGTAGTTCTATTGATTCTCTCAGCTCTCTGATCTGATCTGACAGTCCACCAACAGCAGAGTAGCTTATATTGCCAGGATCTTCATGAAGCATATTATATACAACAGGATCAACCTGTCAGACAATCTCAAGATAAGGAATTCAGGGAGGGGAAAATGCAATAATTCTCTATAAATTTCCCAATACTAGCACAGAAATATATACTAACTTCACGTGGGAGTGCCCTCATGATTGTAAGAGTCGTCATATCGAGAACTACTCTAGTGCCTGAGGTCAGTTTTTCCTTGTCCACTTTACTGCGACAGCCAACCACATACCTTGGACCGCTACTGGCTTTCACAATCACTGAAAGATATTACATGCTTGTAATTAGTCTCACAAATTTCTTTCACTTGTTAGAATAAAGGAAGTAAGCCGGGCCAATAATGTGATTCCGAACAGAATGCAATATGAAAATGAACAAATAATGAATATGCTAATGCATGGTCAATAGCTAAGAGAATAGAAACAAAAACGAATAAGCAGTACACAAAAACCCTCGAGGGTTGGCCTAGTGGCAATTGACTTGAGCCTTGGGGTTTGCTCCCTTTCAAGGTCTCAAGTTCGAAACCCATTGGGTGCAAACAATTTCTGAGGGCCATCGGACTGGGTAAAACCTGAATTAACCGTGGTGCGCTTGCGGAAAACTCCTTGCCGAGGGCCTGTGCACCCCCGGGATTAGTCGGGACTCGAAGAGACTCGGACACCCGGTGCAAAATCAAAAAAATAAGCAGTACACAAATAAAATGTATGCATGATTCAACCAATGAATAGCACCACTTGTCACTGGCTCACTGATATCTTTGATGTACAAAACCACAATGTTACATTCAGAAGCAGACTCTCTAGTTGAACAAATGAAAGTTCGTATTTGGGGCCCCACTTCAGCATCATTTATTTTGGTGATGGGGGCATAGAGGCTAAACTCCTTAAAATCAATAGATCTCAAATTGAAGACAAAGGAAATACAAGAAAAAAAATGTATTACAGCGTTCATTATCTAGAGGTCGGAGCACTTCTCCGATGATCTGCCCAACACTCTGAAGCGACTTCAGATCATCTTCTGTTTTACTATATTCCTTTTTGGCAGCTCGCAAATTCTCTCTCACTGTGTACAATTTTACAACCAGCATCAGTTATACAACCATGGACCACAAAAAACAATAGATATAGAATAAAGATTGTTTGTACTTGGATGATAAATTGCTTGGCATCTTACAGAAAAAAAAACAAATAGATAGATAAAATAAGAGAACATGATGATACAGTATCATTAGACATAACAAAGCAGAGTCGCTGCTTTGAGTTTTCATCTCAATTCCTGATGTTATTTGAGGATATCTGGTTAAAGCGCATGAAAGCTCTCATCGATTATACGGAAGTCGCACACTAAATACAGACAAAACAAGAATCATTGGCCTATCAGAAATTTTACAGTGTAGAATTATAAAGAGAAGTCTTTGCTACCTCCTATCAAAAAGAAACACTGGGTAAGCTATTCAACTGTTTCCATATACTACTAAGGTTCAGACTTATGATCATATGATGTTGCTTTATAGAACAAAACAAGAATTTGGTGTCCAATGGCGAGAGAACTATGCTGCAATATTTCAGATTATTACGATTCTTTCAGAAAGATAAAATAAAGCTATGATTTGTGGGAAGGAATTACTTTCTTAAGAGTTCATAAGAAGTTCTGAGAGGCTGTGATGTTCTCCTACATATCATACAAAGGCAAGACACTTTTTTAGAAGGAAAACATGTTGAAATGCTTCCGACCTGTAAGATTCTTCCGGAAACAAAAAATAAGCTATGTGCTGACTGTGACAGGTTAGAGAATTACACTTCAGATTGATTTGCAAGATGTAAGACAAGAACAAAGCTTTCCATTTTTGGCTTATTTATTACAAGGATAAGTCAAAGAATTGAGATATCTTTCGAGTTGACATGAAATCACTAATGAGCTCAGGAAACTTATTGTTGTATGTCAACTCCAAAGATATCTCAATTCTTTGACTTATCCTTGTAATAAAAGCTAGTAGTTATATGATGATTGTTGACCAGATAGACCACATACACTGACATTCAAATTGACTTGTGTATGATCAAGAATAGAGCTCACTGCTCAGTGCTGACTTTCTTCAGTTCATTGTTCAAACTTCCAAAGTCAAGTGAATCAATGATATTATGTGTTAAAATATGTGTAGATTCACGACATGTATCATGCTCATCAACGTAAGAAAGTAATTACTCCCTCCATTTCAATTTATGTGAAGAAGTAACATTTCAATTTATGTGAAGAAGAAAGATTGACCCCTATTTAAATTTGAAAATAATTTATCTTAAGCCTCTCTGCCCCCCGGGTAGGGGTAAGGCCTGCGTACATATTACCCCCACTTGTGGGATTATACTGGGTTGTTGTTGTTGTTGTTGTTGTTAAACTTTCCATTGGTATAGCCACACAAATGTAATAGCACGTGTAAGACTACAAGTTTCAAAAGCATTATAGCCAATCAAATGTTATGAAATGTTTTAAACCACACATTTCAAAAGTTTTTGCTTTAACTTCGTGCCCAATAAAATAAGTTTGCATAAATTGGAATGGATCGAGTACTTGCCTTTTGGTAGATAGAGAATAATAGCTTCGGCTATTGGAAGCAGATCAAGACTCCAATATAAAGAAACTCTCTTATCTATTATCACAACTAATTCAATAAGAATTATTCTTTCTACTTTTTCTCTTTTTACATGGTATTAGAGGCTCTAAATTTTGTTAGACACCTAGGTAACAAGATATTATCAGTTTGCTAACCAGAAGAAAGTGAAAAGCATGGTCATTGGATGACAAACATCTAATGTCAAAAGCAAATGGAAACTCTAGAGACCTTCATACTATAACGGCACTCATTATGCATTGCTCTAAATCAATTCTATAATCTTCTATTTCTTTCCTTCTTATCTTACGCATTGGCGCCTTAGCAGAGTAACCTTTAGCTAAGGGGTGTCAAATTGACCTTCATCGATAAATTACACTGTGTGGCTAGGTAAAATATTCCTCTTTATGATATGTACTATATGTTAAATCCCCTCGACTTTTTTGTGTGTTTGCTTCTTTATATTTTGACCCTCCTTAGTGAAAAATATGGCTCTACCACTGATCTTTAAGTGTTGTTTTATTCCTACACAAAGCAATATCACAGTATAAGCACAAGGAAATATTCCTAGCAATGCAACAAAAATCTCAGATCAACCACTGAAACAAGTGTTGGGGTGGTTCCAACGTATAGCATCAGTAATTCTCGACATCAGGACTTAGCATAGCAGGAACCACATACAAGTAAAATATGGCTGCATTACATTACTATCATCACATTTACGTCAGCTATATGAATCCTCTATATGCAATTATCCATTCAGAAACTTTAGATTTTTGAATTCTGTAATTCCTCTCTCGCCACAGACCATAAAGCATCTAGCCTTACCCTCCAGAAACCTAAAAACGGAGACTACAATTTTTGTGCATCTAAGCAAATGATTATCAACTGAAAAATATGTATTTTAATACTGTCTGATGGGACAATGATATTATTTTTTAGAACTTCTTTTATCGCTCAGAGGCAGATGCAATATAAGAGCAGCTTATGCACACGGACAAATAGAAACTTTAAACATCAACTACTAGTCTTGCTATTACGCCTCAATCCCAAAATTTTCTATACACGTGTATATAAGAACATAGCTACGTAAATAAACACATACGTACACGCAGCCCTTCCTTTAAATCCTCGATCGACTTCAATTTATCAAAGATAGGGTTTTGAGATTTTAGAGAATATTACCAGTTCCAACCCGAGCATTTAGTTCCTTGTGCTGAAGAAGCTTTTTCCGGTAATCCGCATATGCCGTACGGCGGCGGACGGCGGCCTCATCTCCCTCGCTCGTCATCGGAATTTGCTCAATAACTCGCCTGAATATATCCGAGTGACTTGGAAAACAAGACGTAATTTGTGCGATCTTTTTACACTTCTCTTTTCAACAGAGGGAAGAAGTAGAAGTAGCAATGCGTGGGCTTTTCAGCTACTTGACTCTATTCAAGCCCAATTCTTTGTTTTTGGATCTAGGCCCAAATACTAAACTAGAAAAGCCCAACTAAACGTCCACCAAATCGCATAAGGTAGAAATGGCATGGATAGCCACTATTAAGGTGGTATTTATTTTTTATCCAGTAATTCTAATATTGAGCAAAAATAGCCACTACCCTATTAAAATTAATATGAAAAGTGTTATAAATAGAATTCTATTTATGGTGAATGTCTATATTTAGAGAGATTCTAGGGTTTATTACTTGGTGGCTAAGTCACCATCTCCCTATAAATAGAGGGTTTTATTCCATTGTAATTCATCCCAAAATTCAATAAGAATTCCCTCTCTCTTTCTCTGCAATATTATTCTTGTTCTTTTATTATTTCATAACACGTTATCAGCACGAGACTCTAACCAATTGAGTAGAAATTTTGGGATTGAGCATAATGATTGTCAATTGTTTCATGAGCTTCCTTCATGATTAAAATTTTGGATTTAAGGTAAGTATTTTACTTTTCTCTTTCAAATTCTTGAAATCCTATAATTTGATTTTATATACAGGCAAAAACAACAAAGTTTGATTATAACTCTAATGGAGTTTTTAAGAAATTACACTCACATGAAGTTGTAAAATTTCTATGTCTTGCCATGATCAAAGTCATGTATGATCGTGCGTACAAGAAGTGGAAACCCGTCCCCATTGAATTTTCTCCATTCTCATTCCCTCAAGAGAATGTGATAGATATATGTGATAAGTCTGAAAGAAGGCAAAATTATTACCGTGAAGGTATCAATGGATGTGGATGTGGCAATAGACGAAATTATAATCGTCATCATTTGTGGTAATGAGAACAATAAGGATTCTCAAAATAATCCCATACTTTGTGAAAATGTTTGTCATCGATTTGACATGAGATTTTATAAAGCACATACAGATGACTATGGTCCATTCATGATGTGAATGAGAAAACATGTGATTTATGAATATATATTCGTTTTTAGAAGAATATAAATGTTCTAGTGGTAGTGATTACACCACACTCACCTCTAAAAGGAGGTTTGAGATGATATAAGAAAATAATATCATTATTATGGCATGAATGGTCATTGGTCGCGCACCTATTGTACGCCAACATATTTTGGCATTGTGATTATTAAAAGTCAACGATAATGCAAGAAACAGATCTTGCATATTATTTTGACAATGGCCATAATGGTATAACTTTCTCTTTAAAAGAGATATTCACCACATGGATGATGATAAATATGTGGTAGTGCAAAATTAATTGAGAGCTCTGGAAGAGCCAATTATTACTATTTTGGAGAAAAACAATTGATTACCAATAAGGTATTGTATTGTAGTAAGTCTCAAAGAAGAAAGCGGTTAATTATATTGAGACTATGAATAAAAGAAAGATTTAATATATTCTATTACTACAACTTGTAGCGGGGTAATATGTATGTGAAAAGTTACCCGCTTTATTCTCCAATTTGTACTACATAAACAAAAGAATATCACAATGAAGTGAATATTTATTGATACAAAAACCCATATCATAATAAACTTTGAGTTTATTCATAATTGCACACATCATGGTGTAAACCTCAAGTTTATCAATATTGATAATTTATTCAGTTGGCATAATTGATTTACTCATATCAATTTAAGTATGATGTGCAAAAATAAAAAGAATTCACATGGGTAAATATTAAAGAACAAGAAAGTTCTTTACTAATTCTTTTATGTGCTTTGTTCTCATTAATTAATAGATCAACTAAAAGTGGGATTGAATCACATGAATGCTGGAAATATCAAAGGTGAATATGGGCTCATTCACCCGCCATGTATACTACATAAGATGCATCTATGAGATGGTTACATGTGTAATTATTATTAACCCGCAACCTGGCCGGTGTGTGCGAGGTAACTTGCTCAATAATTTAATTAAGAGCATATTCCAAGTTTTCTGTTCAAGAAGTTCATCTTGATAAGTTGGTTTACATCACAGTTGGTTTAGCAAAATAATTTATTGAGTGCTTCTACTTAATAGCTAAACTATTGCTTATGAGAACAAAGTTTATATATATCAGTTTGATATACAATATATACGAAAGTATATTATTTTCTCCCCTCACTAGTGGTTCAGGGTCAGCAACCAAATAATTCCATCTTATTATTATTATTGATGCGCGGTGTATATTTTGATTAACACCATAACACACAAAGATGGGTTCTCAAAGTTGAGGAAACAAGTTAGTTTTCTAATATGAGGGGGAGACAAGATACAACAGTTGAGAAAAGTTATATGGAATAAATTATCATTTATACATCGAGATCCTCGAATAAAATAATATGAACTTGAAGTTCATAAAAGGATAATTCATGTGAAATTTATTGCAAAGCATGCCAGACGCATTTGTTGACCCAAAGAAAGTAACTATATTCTCACTGCAAATGCTCATATTATAATAAGTCCTAGAAGGACAAAGTCTATGGTAATCTTAAAGCGTATAGACAATCGGTTTCAAATAAACTTTTTGACAAAAAAAGATGAGCAAATGATCAAAAAGATCATAATAAAGGAGGAAAGTGATCTAGAAGATCACATAACATAAAATTTCATAAAATCTCAGGAGAGATTCAGGTACCTGAATATATGAATGAAGAGATCTCTATGTTATGTCATTGTGAAAATACATTGAAACTGATATAAAATCTTTGTCGACGTCAACCTTCAAGAAGCTAGTGAACAAGATTGAGATGCGAAGACTTAAGAATGTGAATTGATGCTCTCATCAGGGGGAGTTAATGCGCGTTGCACTCTTTTTCCCTTACAAGGTTTTGTCCCATTGGGTTTTTCTTGCGAGGTTTTTAACGAGGCAACCAAAAGGCGTATTGTAGATTATGTGCACTGTCTTTCCTTCTCTAGAATTCTTTTCCCATTGGATTTTATTTTAGTTAAGGTTTTAACGAGGCACATTATCTGTTGAATAGACATTCAAGGGGGAGTGTTATAAATAGAATTCTATTTATGGTGAATGTCTATATTTAGAGAGATTCTATTTATGGTGAATGTCTATATTTAGAGAGATTCTTGGGTAAATAGAGGGTTTTATTCCATTGTAATTCATCCCAAAATTCAATAAGAATTCCCTCTCTCTTTCTATGCAATATTATTCTTGTTCTTTTATTATTTCATAACAAAAAGATATTTTTATCCTTTCTTCCCTTGCTTTTCTTCCCAAAATCTTGCTTCTCTCTACGTGCCTTCTCCATAACTGAATGCTGATCGTCAAAAGGATTTCGATATTGGGACAGGGGAATTATCACTAATGAACGAAGTCGAAGAGTAGGTAAGCTTGTCTCATGGCTATATACTGCAATTCTGCTTTGTTTATATTGGCTTACTATATCTTATGATATGCTTAAAACTATTCGTTGGATTATTACAAAATGCTACAAAAATGATCGAGAGAATGATGATTGCTCATAGAAGTACTTCTCCAATCTGGGAGTCTAAAAGGCTTGCGGTATGATCGGTGCCAAATCTTCTTTTAGTATTTGACAACAAAACAAAAAGAGTCTGATTTTAGTCGTTGACATCCAGATCATCGCGCTGAAATGGACACCAATTACAATCTTTCTCGTTGTTGCTGTTGTTCTTCTATGGACCAGCTTAACCCTCCAAAATGATTTCCGATAATGGTGAACCAAAATTTATACTTTCTGAAGCCATAGTCAGCTGAAAGACCTCCTCCAATGTTTGGACATCAAACATATTAGTGATAAATTTAGTTTAATTTTGATTTTCAAGTTCAAAAGTTAAGAACTAATATCACTTTAAAGTTCAAACCTTAAAGACAATAGGTCATTAACTTTGATTTACAAGTTCAAAGTTAAGGACATGTAACCTTGAAGTCCTGAACTTAGAGTTCCAAGTTCAAAAGTTAAGGACATGTAGTCCTGAAGTCCTGAACTTAGAGTTATAGATTAAAAGTTAAGTACATGTAGTCTTGAAGTCCTGAACTTAGAGTTTCAAGTTCAAAAGTTAAGGACATGTGGTCTTGGAGTCCTAAAGTTAAGGACATGAGTAGAAGGGTACTTTCGTCCGGACAGTTAAAGTTTATTAAACCAGTGGCTAAAGACTAAAGACATTTAAAATACTGACTTTAAAATAAATACATGAGCTGTTAGTGGCTATTTGTGCACATCGCCCCCGCATAAACTAAATATAGCCACTAGAGGTATAATTTTGCATAATTTATATATTATATGTGTATAATTAATGTATAGTTTATGTATATGTCTAGAAAAAATAAGTAATATATATGACCGGCTATTTGTGTAAGGATCCACGATGAAATCAGATTGTATTATTTACTCTAGATGGTCATTTTTTGTGACATTGTAATTAGAAATTGACCACTTTTTTAAAGTTAGAGTCGTGCTCTGAAATTTAGTTTTGAATTTTAAACTTTAGACTAAGCAATCATTTTTTGAATTTCAGACCACGATCTAATTTTGAAAAAGGGGCTAACTTCAAATACAAGGCCACAAATAACTATTCGTGTAAATCACCTGTCACGATCCGGATTTCCCACCCCCGGGGGTCATGATGTGGCCTACTTGTGGAAGCTAGGCAAGCCACAAAATGTAGAAATTCTAACTCATTCATTTTAATCCTTTTTAACACTTAAATTAATATGTGATCAACATTGAAATAATAGCGGAAGATGAACTCAAGTGGAAGACTTATTCAAATTAAATACCAAAATCAGTAGAAGAATGCCAATATATGCCTCTGCCTAGAAACCGGTGTCACAATATCCATGGATTGCCTATGAGTGCTATATATAATGTCTGGAAAAGGAAATCCAGTCTGTCTCGGAAACAAGCGAAAACAGAACATATAAATAGATAGAAGAGAATGTCGGGCATGCGGACACCTGCAGGACTACCTTGGGCTATCTGGCTGGGTTGAAGGCTGGCTCCCCAAACGTTACTGCCCAAATGTTGCTCCGGTATTTGCACATAGTACAAAGTGTAGCATCAACACAACCGACCCGATGTGATGGTAAGTTCGTGGCCTAAGCCCGGCGAGATAGTTACGAGGCTAGAACGAGACTCCAAATAAACTTGTGCAATTATATGATATACAACAAAAAATAACGGGAATAAACAGTTTAAAAGGGAGGGGGGGTACATGCTATGGGGAAATGCCAAATCCAACAAGAACAAAAGAGAAATGTGAGAGAACAATTCAAAATCTACCACAAAAATAATAACAATACTGTTACGGTACGCAACCCGATCTCTTATAATTTAATATTATTGCGGCGTGTAACCCGATCCATTATATCACTGTTGCGACGTGCAATCTGATCCATTTATATCATTGTTGCGGCGTGCAACCCGATCCAATATAGCATTGTTGCGACGTGAAACCCGATCCATATTTTTATATACCTTTAGCAACAATCATACCAAGGATCCTGGGAAGGGATCTACAATGAACTACACTATCGGATTTCAATAGTAAGAGTAAATACGTCCCGGCAAGGGAGAATCAGCTATAACCAATCTTAACTCAACTTATACTCATCTCAGCTAACACCAATACCCAATCATATATACTTTCCACGAAAGCAAACTCAATTTTTACTCAATATCGAGAATCATCAATTAAAGCATTCGTGGTATCATAAGAACATAACAAATTGTAATTTAAGACTAATAGTCATGCTCGATACCAACATATAGATACTCGTCACCATGCCTATACGTTGTACTCAACAAGAATCACATAGCAAATAGGACAAAACTCCTAATCCCCCAAGCTAAGGTTAGACCGAACACTTACCTCTAACTTTCGCTTTCCCTTTCGGATTTGACTCCAACTCCATCATATCTATACATGATAGACTTAATAACATCAATATATGCTAAAAAATCAAATTCTAGTGCTTAATTATATCTTTCTAATCATTCTTCCTAAAAGTCAAAAAATAACCTCTGGCCCACTTGGTCGAAACACGAGGTTAGGATCAATACCCGATCACCCATTCACCACGAGCTTGAATATATAATTAGTTTCAAAATTTGACCCCAAAAATGAGGTCTAAATCATAATTAATCAAAAAGCTTTAACTCTACCCAAATTCCTAATTTTCTACCCTTAATCTCATGTTGTAGGCCTAGAAATCTAGTGTGTGTTGATAAAAATAGAAGAAAATAAATCAAATATTACTTACCCAAGAGGTTATGGTGATGAAGTTCTTCAAACAAATAGGTTAAATCCCATGATGCATATGTTTTGGTCTTTTAAAATAACTGGGTGAAATTACTCATCGCATTCATGACAAATCCATCGTGTTTGCGGAGAAGTAACCCCTTGAGCCTTCGCGTTCGCGTCCATGTGGTCGCGTTTGCGTAGATTTAATTCCCCTCCCCTGCCCTGGCTCAATTAGCCTTCGCGTTTGCGTGGCCAGGACCATGTTCGCGAAAGAAAAGCCCCCAACGCCTCGCGTTCGCGACCTGGGTTATGCTTTCGCGTAGAAGGAATTTCCTTCAGCATAAAATAATACATCGCGTTCGCGAGGGCCCTCCCACGAATGCGAAGAAGGAAATATCAGAATACCAATAGCTGAAACCTGCAACTTTTTAAGTTCCAAAAACCTTCTGAAACACATCTGAAAGACACCCGAGCTCAAAACCAAACGTACGTACTAACTCAACAACATCGTACAAACTTATCTGTGCGATCAAATCGCCAAAATAACATCATAATTATCATATTAAACCTCCAAATTAAAGATTATTTCAAACTTCTTAAAACATCAGGTTTTGCAATTTATGTCCGAATCACGTCAAACAGATTTCGTTTCTTACCAAACTTCACAGAATTATCGTAAATCATATATAAGACATGTACCAGATGCCGGAACCAAAACATGGGCCCGATACCAACATGTTCTACTAAAATTCCATTTCTAATTCCTTTAAACGATTTCAGAAAATAATTTTCTTCAAAAATTTATTTCTCGGGCTTGGGACCTCAGAATTTGATTCTGAGCATACGCACAAGTCACGTATTTTCCTACGGACCCTTTGGGACTGTCCGATCATGGGTTCGGATCCGTTTACCCCAAATATTAATCAAAGTCAACTTAAATACATTTTATGTTAAAATTTCAATATTTCACAAATTTTCCACATAAACAGCTTTTCGACTACATGCTCGGACTACACACACAAATTGAGGTAAAGATAAAAGAGTATTATAGGGCCTCAGAATGCAGATTAATTTTAAAACCAAGTGACGACCTTTTGGGTTATCACATCACCTATCAAACATTTGGTAAAAAAATTTACAAGGCGCCATATTTGGTCACCCCCATTTAACCTATACCTATTTTTTTAAACTTTTAAGTTATACCCACTTCTTAAATAATTTTAGTGCTCTTCTCCTCCTCCTTGCTTTGCAACTCTCTCGAATCATATATAGGAGAATTTTAGCTAGGCAAAAAATATATTAGATCCATTACAACTGGATATCCTTCTAATTGGAAAAGCAGGATTATTGAAATGATGATGTTGGTGGTGAGGTTCAGAAAATGTAACCTCCATTTTCATGTGGGGCGAGAGAGAAAATCCTAACCAATTACTATGTGATGACCCAAAGAGTCATCACCTACTTTTAATTAAATTCTGTGTCTTCGAGGCCTTGAAAAACTCATTTAGAGTTGCCTCGATTTGAGTGTGCAATCCGGGTGCGTAGCTGAAAAACTTAAATATGAAATTCTGTGAAAAATGCGAAGTTTTGATGTTAAAATAAATATTTTTAATTTTGGTCAATATTTTGGGCAAACGGACCCAGACCCATAATTTGATGGTCCCGGAGGGTCCATAGAAAAAAATATGGGACTTGGGCGTATGCCCGGAATCGAATTTTGAGGTCCTAATCCCGAGGAATGAATTTTTTGAAAAAATTATTTTCTGAAAATGTTTAAGAAAATTATAAATGAAATATGATTAGAAAGCGATAATATGGGGCCCGTATTTTAGTTCCAGCGTCTAGTACATGTCGTATATATGTTTTTCGTCCTTCCTGTAAAATTTGGTTAAAAACGGACGTCGTTTGTTGTGATTCGGACTTGAATTTTTAAATTTGAAACTGGATGATGTTTGAGAATAGTTCTTGATTTTAAGGTTTGATTCATTATTTTTGAGGTTATTTAGGCAATTTGATCACACAAATAAGTTCATATGATGTAGTTGAGTTAGTAGTTGTGTTTGCTTAGGAGCCCCGAGGGCTCGGGTATGTTTTGGATGTGTTTCGGATTGCTTTTGAACATAGAAAATATTGTAGATTTTCTGCACTCAGTGCACAGAGACATTGTTCTTCACGTTCGCATAGTCCCACTCGCGAACCCGTAAGGCAAAAAAAAAAATCCCAAGTTCCAATTTCTTCTTCGTGAACGCGAAAGATTGGACGCGAATGCGAAGCTGAGGGGGTAGACCCTTCGCGAACGCATTCGTCCACTCGCGAACGCGTAGGGTTCCGCGTATGGGTCACCATCTTATTCATCGCGAACACAACCACTAGGACGCGAACGCGAGCCCTTTAATATAAACGCGAAAGCCTAACAGCCTGACCCATCGCGAACACGAGGGGTCTATCGCGAATGCGTAGAATTAAATCGCCCAGTGATTTTTAAAAAAATCCAAAACAGAACACTTATGGGACTTCTCAAAATTTTACAAAACTTCTTCTTCTCTAAAGCTGCTCCTAGGCGATTCTTGAAGCACGTTTTCACCAAAACTTCTTGGGTAAGTAATTTTTAACTGGTTTCCTTCCATTTTCATCAACATCTATTGAATTTCTAAGCCTAAAACATATGATATGTAATGACCCGGCCGGTCGTTTTTGAAAATTTCACCCTGATCCCCCATTTACTGCTTTTCCTAAGTCCATTTCTTCTATTTTGGTTTGCCGGGATGTTCGATTCTAGAATTTGGAGTGTTTTGGGACACTTAGTCCCTAAATGAGAGTTTAATAGTTGAAAAATGGTCCGTATTCAGAACAGTGTTAAGACGACTTCGGAAAGGAAATCTGATGATTCTGTTAGCTCCGTTAGGTTATTTTGGGATTAGGAGCGTGTTCGGAATGTATTTTGGAGGTCCGTAGCTCATTTAGGCTTGAAATGCCGAAGTTTGAAATTTTTGAAATTTTCGGTCTCATAATGAATTTTTGATCCGAGGGTCGGTTTGGGATTCTGGAAGTTGCTGTAGCTTTGTCTTGTCATTTTGGATTTTTTTGCAAAAATTGCAGGTCATTTGGACAAGTTTTGGATAGGTTTTTGATCGGAAATGTGTTTGGTTAGAATTCAAAGTTCATAAGCTTGAATCCTTGGTTAATTCATGTTTCCGACATTGTTTTAGGTGGTTTAAGGATTTGAACAAGTTTGAACAATGTTTGGGTCATGTCCGTGGGTTTGGTTGAGGTCCCGAGGGCCTCGGGTGTGTTTTAGATGCTCAACAGATCAATTTCGGAGTTATGAGCATGCTGGTTTTCTGTTGCAGACATTTACTCTATGCGATCGCATAAGGTTCCCCTGCGATCACATAGAGTCTGGTGAGGAGTCCAAAATTTTCTTCTATGCGACCGCATTGTCCTGTCCGCGATCGCATAGGTCTGTTTCCTTCTTCAATGCGATCGCACTGCATAGTATATTTTGAGTTAAGTGATCAAGTGAGCAATTATTTAGATTAATTAATTCATCTATTAAATACTTAAAATAGTTTTATAAATAATAAACTCTGAGTTCTCGATGTGTGAAGAAGAATGCGCTCTTACTTTAAAAGAAAGAAAATATATTTGCAAAACATTTTCTTTTTATCTTTAACCCTCCATCACATATTTTTATTTTCAAGCATTTTTTCAAGTAATTGGACATGAATATAGACAAATAAAAGGGAGAAAGAATAATATCCATTACTTGTAAAATATTTTCACACACTTATTTGTGTAGTTGCAGTACTTTTTCGTTAATGTGAAGTTATTTATTTTACATGTTCCTCACAAAGAGTTTAATTTCTACACGAAATTTAAAAAGCAATTGTAGGAGTGTGTATATACGTGTATTTTGCTTTTGAAAAGTAAATACTACGTAAATGTTGTAAAAGTTCAGCATATATCCTATTTTCGATTAGTCATGTAAAACAATTTTTTTTTTTTTTGAAAAGTACAAGTAATCAAAGGAAAAATAGAAAGAAAAAAAAGAGAGGACCAAGATGAACTTGAGCCGATAGATTATCAACACGAGATATTTATATCAATTCAATGAACTTCACTTTTATTTGAAATGTATATTAAATAGATTTTTATTTTTATTTGTCACTTTACGCATATTCAAGAGAAGATAATTTTTTTTCTGTTATACCCATATTTATGACTCATTTTAAATTATTTTCTCAAATCTAATAAAATATGCATCAATTAATATGTGTATCGTGGTAAATTATACATTTCATTTATTATTTTTTAAGGGACGAGAAAAATTTAAACGTGTCAAATAAAAGTGAATGGAGGGAGTACATTTTTCATATCCATATTTATCACTTAACATGGTTAAGTAATACATATTATCGCTTAATTGTAGTAACTAATATGGTTTGAGGTAAAAATGTGAATAAAACTTGCGGGGAAGAATAAGATAAGCCAATAATAAAGATGTCTAAAAATAAGTTTGTAACTTGTAAAAAAAGGCAAGTAAAAACGAAGAGTAGAGAGAAAATAACGCTAGGTAACCATTTCAACCACTATATATGTAAAAGCTAACAAAATAAGGCCACAAAAGTAACAAAAAGCTAAAACAAAACTTAACAAAAATTCCTCATCCCACTAAAATGGCGATAATATTGGCCAAAACCAGACTGAATTAAAACTCTCAAATTCATCCCCCTTTCCATTTTTAGAGGGGCCGGAGATGGAAAAAAACCTAGATTAACCCCCCCCCCCCCTTACCCCCTATTTTCATTTTTAGCCATGGCCACTTTCTTGATGTATTTCTTCGTTTTAACCACAACCCCATCTGTGTTTCTTTATGTATCAGGTCAATCAGATTCTGCAGATACTGCACCTGCAAAATCTTTTCCCTCTTTTACTCCTAAAGATAATTACCTTATTGATTGTGGGGCCACTTCTCCTACTACCCTTGCAGGGAATAAAAATTTTCAACCTGACCAAAACACAGCCAAATATCTTTCTTATAGTGGTAAAGACATATCAGCTTCTGCTTCAGAAAATATTACTGTCCCTTCAAATATTTACCTTAATGCAAAAATATTTACAACCGAAGCTACGTACACATTTCATGCAACTAGTCCTGGATTACATTGGATCAGACTACATTTTTTACCTTTTAAATACAACGAATATGATCTCAAAACAGTTAAATTCTCTGTTCAAACGGATACATTAGTCCTCCTGCGCGATGTCCAATTCGCGAAAAATGAAGTCATTATCAAGGAATTTATTGTTGATGTTACAAATGAACGTTATGGTATTAAATTTGAGCCGGCTAAAGGTTCTGTGGCGTTTATTAACGCCATTGAATTTGTTACTGTCCCTGATAAATTGCTTGATACTTACGTTCCTCTACTTTTCCCCGTGTCACAAAAATTTGATCTTTCGAAAAGTAATTTTGTGACGATTTATAGGCTTAATGTTGGTGGTCCAATGTTGGATTCAACGAACGATACAGTTGGTCGAAATTGGTTGCCTGATTCACAATTTCGAAACAATGCAACTGGTGAAGAGGTATCTACACAACCTTCTGTTATTAACTATCCAAAATCAGGCGGTTCGCCATTAATTGCTCCACCAACAGTGTATAGCTCTGCTGTAAAAATGGCTGATTCAGAAACTACACTTGCGAATTTTAATATATCTTGGACTATGGATATTGACACTGCATATTCTCACTTGATTCGTCTTCATTTCTGCGATATAATTAGCAAAGCACTCAATGAACTCTATTTTAATGTGTACATTAATGATAAAATGGCCGTTTCCGGGCTAGATTTGTCCTCATTGACAAATCATTTGGCTACAGCTTTTTACAAGGATTTTGTTGTGGATTCATCAATGGTATCAAACCCGCTTGTTGTACGTGTATCTCCTGTTAACGATGCTCAAGGTTTTAGGAATGCAATTCTGAACGGTGTTGAGGTATTTCGGATGAATAACTCTGTTGGTAGTTTAGATGGAGAATATGGAGTTGATGGAAAAAAACAAAGTGGACCAAGTAAAACTGTGGCTTATGTTGGATTTGCAATGATGTTTGGAGCTTTTGTTGGTTTAGGTGCAATGGCTGTTAAATGGCAAAAGAGACCACAAGATTGGCAAAAGAGGAATAGTTTTTCATCTTGGTTGCTTCCACTTCATGCTGGAGATACAACTTTTATGTCATCAGCGTCGCGAAAAAGTCAATTCTTCTCATCTACAATGGGGGGATTAGGTAGATACTTTAGTTTTGCTGAATTGTCAGATGCTACGAGGAATTGGGATCCAACTGAAATTATTGGTGTTGGCGGATTTGGAAATGTATATTATGGAGAACTTGACGATGGGACTAAAGTTGCAGTTAAGAGAGGTAATCCACAATCTGAACAAGGTATTAATGAATTCCAGACCGAAATTCAGATGTTATCTAAGTTAAGGCATCGACATTTGGTGTCGTTGATTGGATATTGTGATGAAAGTTCTGAGATGATATTGGTATATGAGTTTATGGAAAATGGTCCGTTTAGAGATCATTTATATGGAAAAGATATGCCACCTTTAACTTGGAAACAAAGGCTAGATATATGTATTGGTGCTGCTCGCGGTCTTCATTACCTGCACACGGGTGCAGCTACTGGGATTATACATAGAGATGTCAAAACGACTAACATTTTGCTCGATGAGAATTTTGTTGCCAAGATGGCTGATTTTGGGCTATCGAAAGATGGACCAACAACGGATCAGACTCATGTGAGTACTGCTGTTAAGGGAAGTTTTGGATACTTAGATCCTGAGTATTTCAGGACACAACAGTTGACAGACAAATCTGATGTTTTTTCATTCGGGGTTGTACTTCTTGAAGCGTTATGTGCTCGTCCTGCTATTAATCCAGCGCTTCCACGAGAGCAAGTGAATTTGGCAGAATGGGCTATGCAGTGGAAGAGAAAAGGCTTATTAGACAAAGTTCTTGATCCAACACTTGTAGGACAAGTTAATCCTGAATCATTGAAAAAATTTGCTGAAGCAGCAGAGAAATGCTTAGCGGATTATGGCGATGAGAGACCTACAATGGGTGATGTTTTGTGGAATTTGGAGTATGCATTGCAACTACAAGAAGCCTCATTACAAGGAAAAGCGGAGGACGAAAACAAAGCTGTTATTGCTACACCAGTTTCTCCTCCTATTTTCTCCCCCTCTCCTGCTCCACCTGTTGTTGTTTCCACTACTGATTATCAACAAAGTAGAAATCCTGCTCAAGTTCCAGCTGTTGATGATAATTCAGGGACAGCAATGTTTGCTCAATTTGCTGCTTTAAATGGCAGATAAAATGCACATTTGTTTGATAGACAAATCAAATGTCTGTAATGGTAATGACATACTTGTGTATATGTATGTAGTTAAGTTCAACTTTTTTATGGACAGCATTTTGCTTGAAAGAAAAGTTGAGGATTGAATTCTACTTCTATTAGCATGATGTAATGTTTCACATAATTTACTTTAATTCACTCTATTAATTTTCTCCTGTTTTTCTCCATTGGTCTCTCTTGCATCATTTCTTTCATTTTTGATGGATTAAAAAGCTCAATCAGCATATCTATTTACATCAAGTATTTGTGTCATGATTTTATCATTCACTATTGTTAATAGAGTAATGTTTTACAGAGTTTTTTTTTCATGAGTTCCAAGGGAGTTCTTGGCTTCAGCATCACAAGAGTACAATTACTTGCTATTGCTATATATTTGAGAGCGGAAGGGGAGCCTTGGAGCAATGATAAAGTTGTCTCTGTGTGGCTTATATGTCACTGGTTTGAGCCGCAAAAATAGTCACTAATGATTGCATTAGGTAGGTTGTCTACATCGCATCCTTGGGGCGCAGCTCTTCCATGGACTCTGCGTGAACGCGGGATACCAGGTGCACCGAACTGCTATATATTTGAGAGTCTGAAACCTAAATAATGGAATTTTGTCAAAATACCATTATACAGCTAAAAAAAGTTACAGTATTATACTACGTTTTAATTTAACGAAAAGTTAGCCGTTAATGTAAAGCGTAGTATAATACTACGTTTTAACTAAAAATTCCTTTTTATGTATAACACAGTATAATATTACGTTTTACTAAAATGCAGTATTATACTGCGTTTTACTTCCTTTTTGGGCCCACCAATAAGTGTTATGCGGATAACTGACATAACAATAAATCAAATACATAAAGCGTGTATTATACTGAGTTTTACATAAAAAAATTCTGTACCCCGAGCTAGGACTTACCTTATTTAAAGGCGTTAGGATTTTATGAAAATCCATTAAAAACTTTTCTTCAAACTTCCGTTCATACTTCTCTTCTTGTTATCACATATTTTTTTTATAATGTCTAAAGAGCCAAAAAGAATAGTGTAATGTGGTAAGATGCCCCTGTATCTATTATCCATTCACTAGTAATGTTATTGGATAGCAGTGAGGTCATACCTCCATGTTATATGTTATGTTATCAGCATTGTCAATAGATGTTAGCTTGTTCAGCATATCCAGTACCTGCTTGTATTGTTGTTCAGTGAAGAAGTGACCTTGTGCTTCTGAGGGCTTCATGTTTTCTCCTGCTAATGTGGAATTGGCAAAGTGTCTGAATCCACGAGTTTGTGATCCCTTATTTTTGCTCTTAAAATCATGTGGGTAACCAACAATTTTGTAACAGTTTTCCTTCAATTGTCCCTTATAACCGCAATGCTCACATATCATACCAACTCCAGATTTCTTAGGCTTAAATCCACGGTAATTTCTCTCTGCCAACATTGTCAATGACTCCTTGTTAACATCTACCACTTCTAGCAATCTTTGGCTTTCTTCCTGAGGAACAGTTGCATGGCTTGATTTACAGATACTACAGGCCTCCTTACTAGTAGATTACTTCTTAGATTACTATTTTTTAAGTCCCATAAGGAACTGCAATAATCACTGTGATCTCAAATGCACCACATAAGACATGAATTCTTTACAATCACAAGAAAAAAGTGGAGCTAAGACATCTAATTCATCCCAATAATCCTTCATTTTAGAGTAATAGGAAGTAAAATATTTTGTTCCTTGCCTCGAAGTGATTCAGTCCACAAATGAAATATCCTAGTTAGATTCGATCAATTCCTCCGGAACAATGCTCCCTATCTATGATAGAACAATAGCGTTGCACTTCTCTCATTGCTCTGCTAACTCTCCCTTATACATGCTTTTAACATAGGTTCCATGCATAAAATCTAGTTTTCCTTTGCCTCGGAGAGCTAATTTATCACTCTACTCCACAAAGCGTAATTGTTTGGTCCTGTGAGCTTCAGATGTATTAGGATATGTCCAGGTGCATCTCCAGGTTGAAGATACAACATATGGTTGTGATATAGTGAATTATATTTCCTGCCATTTTTGCTGAAAATCAAGTTTCGCGATCCTCTACAATCAGTTAGGAAAACACATAAATTATGCTTTGTGTTCTTCTATAAATCTCGATCTCTTTCAGTGGATGTGTTGTCCTCGCGTTACCTTCTCTGATACCATGTGAAATTGAGCCATGCAATCTGAATTGTTAAGCATTTCTTACGGAGGAAGAAATCGTGAAAGAGAAGAAGAAAGAGAAGTGTTTCATTCGATCTGAATAAAGCTGATACATAGCTTATATACACACTTCTTACAGCTCATACACGTGCATATCACATGACCATTAACTAACTCTAACGCAGATTTATAACTGCTAACTATGCCAGCTAATTACAGTTAGTGCTAATGTCCAATACTCTGCACTACTCTGCCTCTGCTTTTCTTTATTTCATTAGTATATCTTTTCTTATTACACTTATTGCTATTATCTACATTTATTGCATATTTGTTTTATCATATTTATTAGCATTCATTGAACACAAAAGTGTCGTTTAACACTGTCAAATGTTGTTCAACTCACCAACTTTTCATAATATATATTTGATCTAGAATACATTATTTTTCACTAATATCCACCCTTCGTCTATTCATTAATTAGTTTAACTAAATGGCTCAGCACTTTTTAGTCAAACATTAGTAGTGTAAATATGTTTAATTAAGGGGAGCCTTGGATCAATAATAAAGTTATTTTTTTGTCGGATTCGAGCCGTGAAAGCAGCTACTAATGGTTGCATTATGATAGACTATCACTTATCCAACTTTTGAATTGTCAAAACAAGAACTTCGTGTGAGAGTTGAAGCCCCAAAAGGATAATTGGGAATTTTCTCATAGGGATCAGAGCGTTTTTCCTTGAAGATGAAAAATTTGCCCACCGGATTTATCAATTTGCAAATTCTTTCCTCAATTAGTTAAAGGAATAAAATTGTTTGATATTGTAACAATACTAGGTAGCATTAGTATCATTTGAAGAAATTGATCGTTGAAATGATAATTGATCTCGCAAGAAATAAAAACTATCAATTTTTTTTTTCAAGTTGGAATCCCTAAAATTAAGTCTATAGGATCATATCCATGTTTTCCCCTATTTTGACTCTTGTTTTACAAATCATATCCATACCTATAGTGAATGTGGGATGCTTATGCATCTGACGTCCCTTTTCATCAGTATAAATGTGTATTATCAATATCACTCTGTCAGTTATTTAGGTTAATTACTGATACATTTTGCTGCGCACGTTTAAACGAGAAAAGAAAAAGAAAGAGCTATAGCACTCGTTTTTTTGAGAAACCCTTTCATTTTAAATGGACAAAAAAGAAAGAAACCAAAAACCTAAAATGAAGGCTAACCTTCTCTTTACTAGTTGGATGGCTGATGGAAGGGTCAAAGAAACTGCCAGAGTTTTCTGGATGGAAGGACACACTTTTTTTTTTTTTTTTTGGTTCTTTTTTTTTAAAAAAAAAAACTAAAAAAATATATATATATCCTCCTGGCTAGACAAAGTTGCTAAGCACTATGTAATTAATTTTCCACAGCACAGAAGTCATAATACAATGATCAGCTGTTACACTTTTGGCAGTGCTGTTTGTAAATAATATGCCTTTGTCCCTTGTCTTTGTCTTCTTATTGTTTTGTTTTTTTACTGCGTCAACAGTCAAAATTATATATTGAACTAGTAATATATAAATCTCCCATTTGCCTTGCTGTTACAATAATGTAACATTGCAGTCTGACTTGACCTAGCTTTTCAATTAAGTACGTATAGACTGTTCACATTGTGTTGTGTAAATGGCTGAATGAGCTCTAAAGAGTGCAGGCATATCCACCCTGTATTACATGTAGCTTCCCATATCAAAGGAGATATTTTGGGAAACTGAAACTACATAGCCGTTTTTTAAATAATAGCAGAATATATATATATATATATATATATATATATATATATATATATTTTTTTTTTTTTTTTTTTGTATAGCCGTGTATATATGTTTACTGTACGTTAATATAGTAAAAATTTATATACTTTTTCAACTATCGTGTGTAAATAATTTTCGGCATAGGATAAAAGAGAAAAGAGAAGGCATTTTCTAGGGAGAAATTAAAAAATAACCAGATTTACAAGTGATCATTCAAAAATAGCCAAAGTTTGATAAGTAATCGAAATTTAATCACTTTTCATGTAAAGATAAATTTGAATGAAAACACTATTCAAAATTCGAAAAATACATAAGTACTGGAACTCCAACATAATATACTGGAGTTACAGCATAAGTATACTGGAACTCCAACATATTATAATGGAGTTCTAGCATAAGTATAATGGAACTCCAGCATAATATACTGGAGTTCCTGTATAATACACCGGTCCAACATAATATACTGAAAATTCATACACAAGTGCTCTAATCTCCGGTATATTATGCTGGATGACTTTTTTAAAATGATCCGTCCAAAATCTGACTAATTTGTGCTATTTTTACGTTCCCTCTTTTTTGCCCAATGAAAATTTGCCTCGACGAAAGAGTCGTTCAATTAATATACGTTGACGAGTACAGAAATTTTACTTTACCAAATCACTTAAAACAAAATTACATAGTACTGTAACTTTTATAGCAAGCATGGATTAATAATCTGAAAACATGGTTAAGGACCTATTTTAATAGGTAAAATATAGTAATATCTTTTTTTTATTGTCCGTATATATAAAATAAATTTATTAAAACAAAATAGTACAGTGCATAAAATATCATGTATTTATCCAGGTCTATCTTAATAAAAATATTAATGACTGCTTTCACAGCTCAAACTTGTGACCTGTGACATATATAGGTTACGTGAAGACAACTCTACCATTATTCCAAATGCCCTTCATAAAATAAATATATATGTATATTTTGATAAAACAAAAAGTAGTTGAGAAAAGCTTGAAAGAGGAAAAGCAATCCCCAACATATAGTACTCTTGAGCCATGAACTCTCTCTTGAAAGAAAAAATCCAAAGAAAGCAAGCACACTTGCCTCAATTCAGCAACAGATACAAACTAATCCATCTAACAGCAAAACCCCAACAGCGGATTAATCAATCTTCTAAAATGAGTACTTTTATAAGGGGAGCTAAAAAGGGAGACTAATTGAAGATGATGATGATGATGAGAGAAGAAGGAATATCAGCAAACAGTAGGTGTCAAGACTGTGGAAATCAAGCAAAGAAAGATTGTCCATATTTGAGGTGCAGAAGTTGCTGTAAAAGCCGAGGGTTTCAGTGTCAAACCCATGTCAAAAGCACTTGGATCCCTGTCTCTAGAAGGCGTCCGAGGCACCACCTTCTTCACACTATTCAACAACAGCAGCTGCAGCAGAAACAGCTTCAAGTAAACCCTAAAAGATACAGAGAAAATGATAATAATCTTGCTGCTGGTACTTCATCTTAATTTATCTACTGTTGTCCTCAAACACAATCTTGATTGCACTGTACTAAGAGATCTGAATACTAGTGCACTAAGCTTCAGTTATGAGCGCGTATCAGGAACGGCCGGACCACATGATTTATTGTATGCAATCTTACCCTGCATATCTATCAGAGATTATTTTCACTACTCGAACCAGAGACTTACTGCTCACATATCAACAACTTTATTGATTACACCAAAACTATCTCTAACACAATTTTTGCCAATATACTTACCCTTTTTATGTCTAGTACTTATCTATTAGCAGACACCATCAAACCCTATTCATATTATAGTATAGCTTACTTTGACATTCAGTAGTACCATAATATTATTAATATTTACTGCTATTATTCTGATTTTCTTTTTCTTATTTGACTATTGGTATATGCTGAATATAGATGGATGGACCATATTGCACCCCTCAACTCAGTAAAAGACCCCAAAAGATTGTAACTCCTATGCGCTTTCAGATTACCTAAAAGATGATTACATACAGGAACCATCCACATAAATAGTGAGATTATTAGTGAAACAATAACCGTAATAAATCCAATAGACTCCCATAAGTAGAGTCTAGAGAGGGTACTCTATACGCAAACGTTACATCTATCTTACAAAGGTGGAGAAACTATCTCCAATATATAGACATTCGACTCAAGAATAGTAAGATTAGTAACATAAAACATAAAATACACTAAAAATGTAAAATTCTTTACATTGTTACTCTATACAAAATACTTTCGTATACTTATTTCCCTAAATATATTACAATTGTAGGTGGGGAAGAAGAAGAGCTACCAACAGAATTGAGTTTACCAGCAGTATTTCGATGTGTTCGAGTAAGTTCAGCAGACAATGTGGTGGATCAATATGCTTATCAGACATCAGTGAAAATAGCAGGACATGTATTTAAAGGGATATTATATGATCAAGGCCCTGAGACTGAGACTCATTACACTAATATGGCTAGAGAAAGCTCCTCAAATGGCTTCCAACAAGAGCAACTTACAACAAATTTAACACAACCACTACCATCTTACCCTAGTCCTTTTAATAATTTCGTGCCTGGTACGCAATTTTTTGAATACCCAAAGTCATCCTAAAATTTAAAATTACTTCTGCGTTTTTTTAGAAAAAAATTTGTTATGTGCAATCCATGTGTAAATGTAAAATAATATTTCCTCATGAAAGTAATAAAATCTTTTGCTCTTTTTATTTTGATCCAAAATAATATCCCTTTACATAATCAAGAAGGAATTTAATTTATTTTTTCTAAAATTTACCCTTATTTACATATCTCAATGTATCACTATAACAATATGTAAATTTAAATTATGGGTAATTTAATGAATACATCTTTTTCTGTAAAAATTAGTATTTTCTGCCAAATACCAAAAAATTACTTATTATAGACTGTTGAATCATACACCGAATAAGAAGGGAAAGAAAGCAATGTTCAAATATATATATATATATATATATATATATATATATATATATATATATATATATATATATGTATATATATATTTGCCCTTGGTCTGCAAAATTAATATATATGATGTCGTGTTTACACATGGCTTCGCCGAGGGTCGATTGGAAACAGCCTCTTTGCCCTATCGGGTAGGGTAAGGCCTGCCTACATATTACCCTCCCCAGACCCTACCTGTGGAACTATAATGGGTAGTTGTTGTTGTGTTTACATATGGCTCTGCAGTTTGTCTTTTCATGAATTTTAATTTCTCTCTGCCGCATTGTGTTTAGGAAATTAATCATGTCTGATTTATTGGTTGTTTATGAACTACAAAGCTGCTTTTCTCCCTATTATGCGTTTCTTTGCCGGCTAAATGTTGTTGATTAAAATTATATTGAAAGTGTAAAATGTTTTAACATTATCAAAATTGTTTTGCCTGTTGTTACCGGTCATTTACCTTGCTTTTTAGATATCGTGTCCAAAGACGTTAGTAAAAAATATTAAGTTTCTAAGTTACTTGATGGTGTAAAATTTTGTTTACGCATTCAATATTCATGTTGAAGGGGAGCCTCGGTGAACTTTAGAGGCGGATCTAGGATTTAAACATAGCGAGTATATTTTTATATTTAACAAAAAAATTATTTTGTATATAAGATATATGTCACTACAAATATATCACTCTTTTGTAAATATATATACATATAGACATGAATTTTTGTTGAACAATACGGGTACCAGCCCGTGACCCCTCATTCTATAACATAGTTCTGTCTCTATGGCCTATAAGTTATGAGTTAAAGTCGTGGAATCAATTACTGATGTTTGTATTAGGGTAGAATGTATATATCACACTTCCTCGAGATACGATATTTTCCCGAAACCTACATAAGTATGAAATGTTTCATGCACCGGACCGTCCTTACTCAATATCGATGTTAGTTAAGCTCAATCTTATGTGTCCTAATGAATGGCCATAATTAGAGGATAACTCTTTGAGTATATTGTAATCGTCTAGTGGTAGACTAACGTGTTAAGCTCCCTTTCTTGAGCTTCATTTGGAGGTCAAAACAAACAAGAAAATGTAGGCAGTCATGAATACTCACTACTCTTGTCCCCTTCTTGTACGTATAAAGTTCAACAGAATTCTGATCATTTCTCCAAATTCGTTTATACTTTTATATTATATTATTGTACGTATACGCAGGTTTACAGAACGAAAAAGAAAACGAAAATAGTTACGTAAAAAGTATTCTCATTGTAATTAATTGAGTTGGTAGCATTGTCATGTACCCATCTTAGGGTTCATGGAGTTGTTAGTTTCTTAAGCACCTCCATGTGTCTGTTGAACCTATATATATATATATATATATATATATATATATATATATATATATATATATATATATATATATGGAGTCTGTTCCAGGCGCAATTGATGTGTTTAATTTTTCAGGTGATTAATTTTATTTTTTATAAACGATTTAGTATCATTTAGATTACGTGATAGCATAGATATTTTACATTATTATTATTATATGGAAGTTAATCACTTAATTATATGACGCTATTCTAACCCAATGTATGTTGTCCTAATGTCCTATACACAGATTAATATGAACTTTTCCATATATATAATGTGAAGAAAAAACTTTGTTAATAAGAAAATTGCTGACATGCGATCAGGAAGTCATGAGCAGTGACAGAGCCATATTCAACTAAGGGTGTTAACCGACATCTCTTCGCCGGAAAACTGCATTGTATTGCTAGATAATTTTTTTTGTTTTGATATATATAGCTACTTTTTTTATATTTTGACACTCATTAATAAAAATTTTGGCTCCGCCACTAGTCCTGAGTTCAAGCTGTAAAAATAATCTATTGCTGGAATGCATGGTAAGATTATATACGTACAATAAACTCTTGTAATATGTCCCGTCCCCGGACTCCACACATAATGGAAGTTTAGTGTACCCGACCGCGTGCAGATCATTGCAGCACTTGGGTAAATCATTGCAAAGGCATGAAAATGGAATCTTTGATTATTATAATTATGAAGGTAACCCTTAGATGATAAATACTTAAATAAGTATTTGGAAGAGAAAAGATTGGGCGGGCATCTACTGATTTTGTAGGTGATAGTGACTAGAAGCCGAAAAGCAGCTGGGATTGCACATGTTCAACCTTTTATTCTAAAGAGACATTCACACTAACCAAAGGAATTGAAAATATTGATATCCTCATCGATTCGAATATATCCTTAATAGTGAAGGAAATGAACAGGTAAAGCCTATGATATATTACTAAACTATGTATTTAATTAACTTATATATGCTGCTCACGGAAAGAATTTGCATATTTTCTGTGAGTTAATCATCACTTATGGATGATTACCTTTTCTAATCATAGATGATATTATTAGTTTATAAATTCTTTTACACTGTCAATATATAAAACTAAAACAATGTTATATATATACATGATGCAAAGGTGTTATATATATGATGTATAATTGCAATTAGAATTAACAATCCGGAAAATATGAACCGATCGAGGGTCTATTCGAAAGAGTCTTTCTGTCTTTCATAAGGTAAGGGTAAGGTTTGCATACACATTCAGGGGTGGAGCTAGAACATTGACCCAGTAACATAAAAAGGTTAGAATTCTAAATCCTCGCTTCGCCTCTGTACGCATTATCTTCATCGGACTCCACTTGTGAGATTATTATTATCGTTCTTGTTGACAAGTTCTGAGAGAGTGCAATTAATATTCTCATCACGCCTAGCTTTTAATTACATGTCTTTTCCATGTTGTTCTATTTTAAAAAAAAAAAAATCTTTTTAATTAAGGAATGAACAGCAAACTTTTTATGGAAGGAGAGAGAGATACTAATCTAGCTTTATGCAAAACAAAGAGAGATATTTCTTTTATTATATTGTAAGAACTTTAGCACGAAAATGAATTTATATTTTAATATACCTTAGGTACGAGACATATGACGTGCTTTTTTCGAAAGGAATATATAGTTTTAAGTATGTGAAGATGGTTTATAAGTGATCTTTGGACTTATTGAGGAGACGATTGAATGCTTTTCTGAGTGTACTAAACAAATGGGCACAAAAGAAAATCAGTTGTTCCCTTTTTTTTTTTATCTTTGGTAATAAAGATAGATTTATATTTAAATAAACATATACAGAGAGTTTCATCCCCTTTTATACTTGTCAGGATAAGTTGTGACTACTAGTAGCTATATTGTTCGTAGAGTTTGAAACTAAATTACTATTACAACATTCCAAAACATGATTACTACCATTACCCGAACTAGTATCACATAATACATGTTGTGGAATCAAGCGTGACGTAATTACTCCAAGCTTGTCCTCATTCCATATTTTACTAGCAAAAGTTGGTGGCACATCAAAAAGTTCCATCCTGGTGTTTTCCTTCAAAAAGCTTGCTGCATGAGCTAGTTGATCTGCTAACCTATTTTGTTCTCCGTACGCGTGGCTGACCGGTGGATCATGTAGTTGCTTCAGTAGCTACCTGCAATCACTTAGTAGATTAGCATGTAATATATTGTTATTTGTTAGTAGCCTTAGTACCTCTTTAGCGTCAATTTTCATATGAATTGGAGTTAATTTGTGTTGAACTGCATATCTAAGTCCTTGTAGTAAAGCAAGTATTTCTGTGACATTTGGTTCTTTGGAGAGCACTGTACCTGCGAAACCAAGGATCCAATTGCCCTTATGATCCCTAATGACCCCGCTAATTCCGTTTCTAGTAGAGTGATTTGGATGTGTTGCATCCGTATTTAATTTGTATATGTTAGGTGGTGGGGGTATCCATTTTAGCGGTACTCTTATGTTATTTTTTATTTTGTGAAAAGGTGCCACTAAGTAGCAATATTCAGTTGCTTGCTTAGTGATAAGACTTTTATTAATAAGATCTTGTCTACCCTCATGCATGTTCTTATTCGTTGTTAGCCAAATATTCCAAAGACATAAAGGAAGGTAAGTACGTCTATTGACATTATAGGGGAATTTAGTTCCAGTGTAGCGCATTAAAGGAATTAACCATTCTTGGGGTGTACCAAAATGCAAGAGACTACATATATTATCTCCATTCCTAGTGTATTCCAACAAGTCTGCGCATTAATTCTTACAATCAAGGAATATATGATTTAAGGATTCATCACCCTTGTGACAGTAGGAGCAAATTTCATTGGAAGTGATGCCAAGCTGATTTAGGTACTGAAGAGTTGGAAGTCTATTGTGATTTAGCAACCAAATAAAATATTTTATTTTTGGGTGGATTAGTAAGTTCCAAATCTATTTAAATTGGGCAGAAGTACCAAGTAAATTATTGTTTTGATTCTCAAGGGCTCTATAGAGTGAATTAACAGTAAATTATTCATTATTTTGTTAAAGCCCAAAAGATAAGATCAGGTTTGCAATTATACTTGGATATATAAGTTGCTTCAATGGTTATTTTTAAATTTTCCGGGAACTAAAAAGGGAGGTTGGTTCAATTTCAGATAGTCCCATTGTATATTGAGCTAATGGAACTATTAAGATGTGCATTTTGTATGGGCCCACTATTAAGGAGCGAATAGACAGACTAGGGACTAATCACGTATCATCCCAAAATATTATATGTTTGCCAGTTGCTATTTGCCATTGTACTCTCAGTTGGCAAGCATTCCAACATTTTATTATGTTTCGCCAAGATGGAACTTTATAGTCTACCTAGATGCACATAGATGATTGAAGACTAAAGACAAGCTGAGGGATTTGGGCTATGTGGAGGATGTAACATGTTCTTTATGTAACAGTGAAGAGGACATCGTGGATCATTTGTTTTTCAAATGTTTCTATTCATTGAGAGTATGACAGCAATGTTACAATGGAAAGGGATCCAGAGACAACCAATGGTGTGGACAAATGAACTTGAATTGACAAGAAAGTACTATAGAGAGAGGAGCAGAACAGCTGAGTTGTATAAACTTGTACTGGCAGAAACACTGTATTATATATGGCAAGAGAGGAATAGCATGATCTTCAAAGGAGTGCAACGACCAGAAGTCACTCTAAGCAAAGCAATAACGCAGGATGTGCATGGGAGAGGAGAAAGTAATCACATGATACAAAGAAGACTACGGGAACTCAACTACTATCCTAGTATGTAAGGATTGTTCTATAGATAGTAGTTAGACTAAATTGTCTCTTGCAGCAGCAGTAGTAGTAGTTAATGAGGGCAGGAATTGAGCTAAAAATCTAGGGGTCTGTCCAGATTAAGCTTGAGTATAGTATGTAAATCTTTGTTGAGAAATGAAAATGTTAATTACCACAAAAAAAAAAGTATATAAATTTTGTATAATTTTTTCATATATATATTATATATTTTTCGACTATTATTTTTATAGCGGTTATACAGCATCAATGTCATTTTTCCAAGATTATGTAAGAAAAAACCGAGTAATTTTCTCTTTCCGTACTTTTTCATATTTCCCTTCTGAAGAAACCTAAACAAACACCGAAAGATAAAATATCAAAAAAAAAAGTATTCAGCCTCCCCTAAAACGTAATAAAATGAAACACAGAGCGAACAAAATGAGAAAGCAACAAAGATTAGGACACATGCAAACGAGTTTAAGGTTCTATTGTTAACACCAAGTTAACCTGCAAAACAAATAACTTTCTATAGTTAGTCTGATATGATCAAGGGAGGAGCTAGCCCATTATGTACGACTTCAACCGAATCCAGTCACTTTGGTCCAAATCATATATCTATCTCAAGAAATTTATTGAATATGTACAAATATTTAGAATCCAATATAGCTTAAAAGGATTAAAACCCCATAAACTCTAAATCTTGATTCCGCCTCTGAATATGATACAATAAAAAATAGAATAATTTGCTTTATCCGGTTAAATTGCATTATGTAAACATTTTACACAATCAAGTGTATATAACAGGAAGCGGAAGCTATTAAAAGCACCATCAGAAAAAATTCGAGATATGCCAAGTATAAAGAGAGCCGCAAAACTATAAATAGTCAAAAATTTACAGATACAAAAACTATATGGTAGTTTGTGTTGTTCTATACATTGCAGCTGAAGGTCAAGAGATCATAAATATGCCACAACACCTCCCTGACGACTTCAGCTTTACTCATTTACATCCTTTTCTCTTTCTTCCCTTCATTTCTTTGGGTCTGTCTTATTTTACAGTTGTTGGAGAAGTACACAAGGAATAATTATATATCATTGTAAGGTGACAAAATACAGGTGAATTAATTAAAGAATGTCACTGAAATGGCGAACTGACAATGAAAACCTGCAGTAAGGAAAAGAGGGAGGAAAGTAAGAAATTACATTAGTTTAAAGTAATTTTCCGAATAAGAACTGTATGAAGTAAGAACTGGAAAATACGAGGAACGGCAATCACCTTTCTTTTCACCATAACCATGAGGTTAAAAATAATGTCAAGTAAAGGCAAAAATCCTATCTGCAATATTTGTCCGACATATGGGACACTCGAAGCAGGCAAGGGAACAAGACTTGCACACTGCAAAAAATCATCACATTCAAACAGCTCATACTGTGGGAGCAAAGATAATACGAGCATAAAATGAAAAAAGAGACTTACAGCAAAAATGGCGGCATGGAAGAAGCATTGCAGCAGTGGGTGATTCAAAACACACTTTACATACATTTGAATTTGCATCACCATTACCCGAGTACCTATGTTCCTTTTCCTTCATCTCTTGCATTCGAGCCTGGAGGCATAAGCGTAAAAGATAATAGAACTTTCAAATTTCTGGAGTAATCAAGGCACGTAAAGAAACAATCGCATGTCTTTCACAAATTTCAAGAAGTCGGCCATTTGAAGTTCTTTTTTATTTGTGGTTTTCCTAATCAAACTAACTTTCAAGTGCTATTTTCTGTTTTCTCCACTGCTACCAATACAATCTACAACTCAATGAACAACATGGCTGATGAAAACTGTCACATAAGTGGAATATAGTAGCATAAAAGGGCAGAGAGAGATTTCCATACAGAGCTCCTACAAGTGATTCTATGAAACATTTCAAAAATAGCAGTCTGTGGAATGACAGGAAGTGGGTGACTGAACACATAAAGGCCAAAGATCTAATTCAGAGTAAAGACACTGATATGTCCAGACCCATACAATTGTGTAAATATAGGTGTGGACAATTGAAAAGAAAATGATAATGACATTACCTTCAAGCGGGCAACAAGCGGTTCAACCTTTGGAGCCTCAACAATGGAAGCTGTATGATTCACGGCTTGGCTATCAATGAGGATCGGGTCCTTGTGATCGATATCATTGATTTTTGCATCACTCAGACTGTCTTCTACATTCTGCCTTTCAGCTGCCAGCTTTGGATCTTGCCCAGCACCGCTTTCTTTCTTCAGCTGAGCAACAAGTACCCACATATTTGCTAAATCATTTTCCAGGGCTGCCTCCCTTTTCTTTCCCTCTTCAACCTTTTGCCTGTACTCGTCTTCCACAACTTCCTTCTCAGCCAAGACAGCCTCTAGAGCTGCCTCTCGCTGTTTCCTGGCCTGCAACTCCATCTTTAGATCTTCAGGGTCCAGGTCCCATGTGTCAAAGTCATCATGAATAGCTCCTGGAATTTCACTTGCTCTGCCAGGGATCCGACTTCTACGCCCTGATCTTAGGTTTTCACCATGCTTTCGGCTTCCAACGTTACCAGTTTGTGTAATGGAACTTCGAGAATTCAACATCTCTCTAGCAGCCAACAACTCTTTCTCTAGTTTTGCATTCTGTAACGAGAGCTTTGTGACTTCACCAGCTAAGTTTTTAAGTTCAACAGCAGCAGCGGATGCTAGTTCTTTTGCATACAAAGCTTCCTCAGACAATTTCTGGTTCTGTACATGTAACCCACTATTTTCCTCTACGATCTGGACATGTTCTAGCTTCAGTTTACCATTTTCAATATCCTGTTCAAATTGCAAAACAATATATAAGATCTGTGATACAAACTCATCCAGCACAAACGCAATGTTAATAATGTGCCTTTGAGGTGAAGACGGCAAAACTATGCATAATATCATATGAAAAAAGTTAGAAAGATCCAGTCTGATGATTGGGATGCATATCAACTAACAGAATCAAAGAATCTAACACAAAGTACCCCATGGAAGCAGAATTGCAGAAAGTTAATCAAAACAAATATTTGAAACAAAATTAGCACCACAAAAGCATAACGAACTTAATGAGGAAAGAAAGAAGAGAACAGGTACACCTGACAGATTCACTAATCAGATCACTGAAATTCCTCCAATGAACATGAACATATCTTAGAACAATTTTTAGTCTCCACATATCATCATGTTTTCTTAATAACTGTATGGATAATATGTGTTCTTATTCACATTTCTATCCCATAAAAAAAATACATAGATCCCCACATAAATTAATACAGATACAAGTTAAAACAGCCTACCAAATGCTGCATTCATTATGCAGGGATTATTCTTTCTAATCACTCAAACCAAAGATAGTATTGTGTTTATGGGGGACTTTATGCTGGTATTATTTTTTCTTATACCTCCAACCAAACAACCTATTACTCTTCACTTGCATTTATTATAATGCAAGGAAAGTTGTACATATCTAGACTCTAGAGGTAACAAGGGTTCACATGATCCCTTCTTTGTAACTTTTCCCCAATTATAACATTGACATGGCTCCAAAGGGACACCATCTATAGGGAAATATGCTAAGAAATGAAAAAGAAGTCTGTTCATCACATCAAAGACCGCTGGAATATATACTGTGAGGAGTTTGGTTTAAGGCTTCAGATGCTCACCTCACCTTCCTAAGTACTGGCAATTGATACTATCTGTACCAAAAGTTTGTTTCAAGAGCAAGCAGTCCACTCAAATCATTAGATAAAGATGCAGACCAAGTGCTGGATAGTATGATATAAAAATCACCTGGAACTGAATTTTCTTTCTAAGCTCATCAACATACTCGTCAGATACACGGTGTAATGGGTATGACCTTTCAGCCTTAACTGCATCCAGCTGCTGCTCAAGATGATAAATCTTTTCCTGCAGTTCCTTGTTCTCTGAACACTGAAAACAACGAAACACTCACATTACTCTTTAAAAAAAAAACTACTAGCTTGAAATTGCATACAAGGTCGACAAAATTCAGTACAAATAGTTGATTGGAAATGAAGATAAATAAAACTGCTATTTGACCTTGTTTTGCAGCTCTTCCTGAAGAATCCTATTGTCCGCTGATGTTATCTGCATCAGAGGATCAAATTTTAAACAGCTCAGAATAGAGATAGATATACAGCGTGTCAATAAAGTATTATCTGCTACAAACCTCAAGCTCAAAGCACTTCTCGCTACACTGTGTCATCAATTTCATCAGAGTCTGCTAAAAGACAAAAATATGAGACACACAAATTTGAAAGGAAAAACAAAAACAAAAAGTTGAGAAGGATAATATGAGGACACCTGCTGCATTTCAACTAATGATGCTTTAGAAACTGATGCTTCACCGTTTTCAACAATGCGCTGTTCCAGGATCTTCATTTGATTTCTCTTTTCTTGTATTTCGCGCTCTAAATTTTCGATCTGTCATAGGAGTTAGAATAAATGATTCTGATCCTAAACTCTAAAACACTTACATACACAATAAAAACAAGTAACTTCCATTCATACAGCTGCCTTGTAAAACGAAAACAGAACATTTATGAAGAACAAGACTATACTTCCTGTGATAATGATTTAAGAAGCCTAAGGACTTCAAATATCGGAGATGTTGTATCATTTTTGCTAACAGCACTAGAATAGAATAAGTTCGAAACTTAACAGAAAGATTAGCACAAAACCTAGAATTTTTTGTTAAGAATCAAATGATAAATTCATATCGAACAGTAGAATAGTAAAAAAACTGCCTTCTGGAAGAAAAATCTATAAAAGAGACCTAATTAATCGCAGCAGGTTACTGTTGGAACAGAGGTAGAAGGAGAAGCAAGAGGACACTGGAGGAACACAATCCCTGCATACATAATTGCATATGGTGTACTGTTTGGAAGGAAAGGAACATTGGATATATTAAAGACAAAGCTAACTCTTTTCAACAGATAAAGTTTAACTGCATAGTTTTGCTTTCTTTTCGGTGTAAAGAGGAATTTGTAAACGAAGCAGAACCAAAACTTACCCTTTTAGAATCCCTGTAAGATTGGAGAAGGATTTTTCTTTTGGTATTTTGCGCGTTTGTAATGACTACAGCACTTCCTTAGTGCTACCTTTCTAATACAAATATCTTTCTCTCAAAAAGAATTACTCACAGCAGGTTATAGCAGACAAACACATCATTGTCTTATTCAACTTAACCATCAAATTGTTTTGAAGATGGAAAAAGATTAACAAAAGATAGCATACTTGAGTCCTTGAACTCTCAGGATCATTTACAGATTGCTCCATCAACCGCTTCAATGTACTGCTGCTGAATGCAATCTCTCCACTAAGCATCTTAACTTGCTCGGCCAGGAGGTCCATCTCATCTGCCATTGAGATACCTTCCTGCACTCAAACAGAACAGACAATCAAAAATAGCAAAAAGCTAACCCTTGATAACGATCATCATGTTGCACCGTATACTATTCGTTCGACGCATTAAACAAAAGACTAGAAAGATATCCTAGCTATGCTGACTTTACACATAAGCATTTCCCAAAACCCATAATCAATTGATGGTACAAAAGTGGATTATAATATAACTAGATTATACCGTGTGAAAAGAATAATAATATTACTAGATCATAGTGAGGGAATTATTAGCAAGGAGATGGACGGATTAGGGAGAGACGGGATTGTGGATTATCAATCAATCATTCAAAGTTAGTTGAACTTGGCTATTTGACTCCTTTATATCAATTCTGCTCTACTGGGCTCTAAGGGATTGTGAATCAGATTGGGTAAATTGCACACTAGGTTTGGTATGTAGATGTGTGTGTTGGTAAATCTGTTCTGAACATGATAACCTTTTTATGTATACAATTATTTTAAGTTACACAAACTAACACGATAAGTTAGGTAAGCGAAAGGGTGACAGTTGATGATCATGCTTAACGAGGTGAACGAGATGGCAACAGATACTGCAAGTGCTAAAGCCAAGGTAGAGAAAGGATAAAATAGTATTTTTGTGTCTAATCCATGGGATAGGATTTTGATCGCGCATCGGATCCCCCCATGGTGTTGCTGATCCACGCATGGCAACCCCCCACCCCCCAAATGGGATTGTCATCCAAACAGAGAAACACCGGACATGAGTAGGGGGTGATACCCCGGCCCAAAGTTAAACCAAACTCCCGATAGGGTAGCATTATATAGCTATGGAACCACAAAATTTATCAACTCCCATTAAGTGAACGTGATTGGACTGACAGAAAACTATTATATAGCTATGAATCACATAATTTCTCAATTCTGATACAAAATGGCAAGAGTATTCAAATATAATATCAGTATGGATATTTGCTTAATTTGAAACTTCAGCAAGGTATGTAAATAGCTAATGTAAATTTTGGATAATGAAAATGAACTTAGCTAGCATTTTATTGGTTAAATACACGGTTAAGGCAAATTTAAGCCCTGAAGCTAGATGCAACAAAGGTTAAGCATTTCACCTTGCTAAGGTGGCACTCCCATACATGCACCAAGATAGAAAGGTGTGCGCCTCAGCGCCAAACGCTTACTTTGTTAAGTTGCAGCACTAACAAATAAGTATAGATGGTATATTAAATACTTTCAGTAACTTTTTTTTTATATTATATCTTAAATATTTTAATTACTAAGGAAACTTTATGGATGATTATAGTAATGATTGTGAAAACTATTTTAGAAATTTAGTATGAGAAATTCAGGGAAATTCTGGATAAGAAACTCAAATTTGCATTTTTTTTAAATCTAACCAAATTTCAAATGATTTTTGAACTTGATTGACATAGTTCGATTCATATTAGTATTTCCAATTCAGTTGCCTTTATAATGTTGTTTGTGTAAAGTGTTAACTTTTGTTGCTGTACATATATACTTCTGTCTGTTTTTAATTTGCACCGTTTCTTACTGCAATGAGTGTCTTAATTGCATTTTGTACTTAAAGCTTCAGCAGATCAGCACTTTTTTTCTTAGACAAAGTAACATTTTTCAGTAAAATAAATTCACTTTATGAATAAGACCAACTGCAAATATTAAGTTATTAACTTACAAATCGTTTGAGTCCTTCGAAGGATTAAGATTCACATGTACTCAATTGGAAAATTGAATTAAGAACAAATAAATAAGCAGCCTCCACTTAAAAGTTTTAAAATTGTGAAGCAAAGAGAAGGATGAGACATACTATGGGCAGCTTTGAACCACAGGAAGAACCGCCAAGAAGTTCACCCATCTCAGCCAATTCGGTAATCGTACTTCCAGCCTGTGATAGATCATCATTCCACTTGCTAGAGGATCTTTTGTTTTTTAAATCAGAACTATCTGACAAAGGGTCTTTCTGATTTTCGCTCTCTGTGAGCACAGAACTGTCCAATTTCTGATGGAAAGATCGAAAATAGAAGATCAGTACAAAACACAAAATTTCTATCCTAGATCAGATAAAGGCAGAGAATGTTTGTCAAAAAAATAACTGGATAGGAAAAGAAATGAGAGGAGTCGTTTATCTTACATTCCAATGTTAATGAGTTGAACGACTGAGCTATAGGTTTCTCTACTTTGGTATACCTCTTGTATACAGGGTTTCCCCCAACATAAATAAAATTATTTACCTTATCAAAAATGAGTTGAGCACTTGAATGGAGAATATAGTAATGATTAAGTAAAACATCTATGAAGTGCACAACTGATTGCAAAAGAGCAGGTAAAAGTCGTGCAAAAAATACAATACACATGATGCTATCTTAAAGCAATTATCAAGGTGAAAATCCAGAAAGTATGCACAGACGTGAGAGAAGAAAGAACGGCACTGAAGAACACAACTCATGATATTATGGAAAGACACGCCTACATCATCTTCAGAAGCAGAAACACTCCTTTGATGAGCACCAGCATCACCCAAATAACCAGGAATTGAACTCTTTGAAGAAACAAGGATCAGTTTAGTCAGCCTCTGTATCCGACTCAGTAGAGCTGCCTTCTCTTCCTCCTCCTCTTCCAATCTTGACTGCATTTTTACTTGTCCCTCTTCCAACTGTAAAATGAACAAGAATGTAATTCAGTACAGAATCCATTTATGCTAAAAGAACACCCAAAAGCAGCTAATTGAGTAAAGATATTACACACGCAATTAGTTTGACATGATCAAGTCTAGCTATAGAGAGTCCTTACCACATCATTTAACTTTAAATCATACCTGCTGTCTCAAGTTCATAAGCTCTTCATGATTGACACCGACAAGCACCCCTCTTCTTAGCTGATCAAGCTCTTGTTTTAGACATGATATTTCCCTTTGATATTTCTTAATCAGAGACTTCTCATCAATTATCTGAAAGAAATACATACCGATCTGTCAGCTTTCTCTATTGCAACTCTAGGAAACTGAAGCAATGCTAAAGAGCAAACCTTGTTGCGTGATGCATAAATCTCAACACGTTTAGCCCTACTTGCGAATTTTAACGTATTATGTGTTTCCTCCATATTGCTTGAAGCAGGAGTAAGAGTACATATGAGCTGCAGATCACAAAAAGGGGAGAAATTAGTCATCCTTCCTGTGAAACAATTGATGTCAAACCAAGCACCATGAATATCAGATGGCAAAATGTGCCTCATTATTTATTTAAAAGAAAAAGAATGGAGAGCTAAGAGGCCAAAGATGCACATCAATAAAGGTGTATAAATAATAGATATGACGAATAAAATAGAACTCCTTGTGTGGGCTCATCATACTTACTGAAACATGTCCATGTCCACTCAGAGATGATTGGAGTAGGCGAGTAAGTTTAGAATCCCGATAAGGAACATGACATGCCTTCCCTTCACTAAGTTTTCCAATGACCTAATACATGAGAACACAATCAATGCATCAGCATTACATGCAGATATTATAATCTTTAGCCCAGCCTGAAAAAGGAATACATCGATCATTCTGATAGGCAAGGACAAGAAACTGAATTATGACAACGGTGCATTATATATTTGTTATAGGAAACCACCATAGAAATGGTCTATGAGGAATGCTTAGAGTACGTACAGTTCCTAGAGTCAGCAAACTTTTATTTATGTATGATCCTTCCTTTCTCCGTAATCCAGTTGTTTCAGTTTTAGAGCTCTCAGACCCTGCTAAATCAATCAGGTTCTAAGGGGCAAAAAAAGAAAAATAAGTGAGATGCTATAATATAAGGCTTGACATTTGAATACAGAAAACAGTGTAAGTAGCCATACGAGCTGTGAGAAGATCACTCCATCATACTCATCACCATGGGCACTACTTTCAATCATCTGCAAAATGTGCAGGGAAGTGGACATAATAAGATAGGAGTATAAAAACCAAGTATGATGTGTGACTGTTAAGCAGGGAGGGAGAAAAATAAAGTGACCAAACAGAAGATTATGATAACAGACCTAGTAGATTTCACATACAGTAAAAGCAGATGATAGTGCATGATATATTACCAAGGAGAATATTGTGTGACTGCGGCTACTGAACAAATTGAAATTATTTGAACCAATGTGACGGTGCTCTGCAATACAAAAGATAGAAATCAATATAAATTGTCCATAACATGGCCTTGGCTGCCAATAATGGCTTTGGAGAGATAGAATTGGACCATACACAATAATTACCTTCCCCAGCAGCAATGAACGAAAGAGCATGACCGGGTGACAAAACAACTTCCTCCTTTATACCTTCAACATAAGTACCCTACATATTTATAGCAAGCGTGAATGATCAAGAAATATACCTTAGCAATAGAATCAACTATATACTGCAGCATAAACATCTGTTATGCAGATGGGAAAAAATAGAGAGGAAACTCAGGATCTGTTGCTTAGGTGGTGAAAAAAAAAAAACAATATGGAATTAACATCCTAAACGAAATATAAGGCTAGAAAGCTAGAGTGGAAACCTCAGGAACTGTAGCTTGGGAGGTGAAAAGAACAGTATGGAGCTAATATGCTAAAGGTAGCATATATTAGCTTTTGTTTGTTTCTTGATTCATTTTCTGGGTCATTTGTACTCAAGATATTAATGAAAAGTACAAGCTAAATTTACTCACAAGCTAGTGATGACTGGTCAGAAGACATCATTGTTTTTGTGCAATTGTTTCCTATTATTGCCCTAAATGATGTCTATAGGATTGTACAACTCTTCATCAGATCCCTCGTATGAAACAATATGCTCATCTTCAGACTAAAATGTAGAAAGAAATATCAAAATGACCAGAATCATAGCTTCAAGAAAACTGGCTTTTTAAAAACAAATAGAAAAAAAGGCCTTGGCAAATGGCCCTAAAAAAGTAAGTCTTATTAGAACAAAAACCTGTGCATCTTCCCTGACACGCAAATTCTGGCCAGTAGGATCCAACAAGTCATTGATAACCTGACATCATAAATACGAAGAGTACACAAGTTAATTATGGTAAAAATGGGTATGAGATAGTTAAAAATGTCTAGAGGTGATAAGTGCATACAGACAGATGCTAAATATACACTAAAGAGTATTTCACTTTGTATAGGTCTATAGGAGAAGCTTTATGATGTAGCTATGAAGGACATGAGCACAAAATCTAAACATAGACGCAGGATCGAAATAAAAAAGGCTCATCATATACGTGAACCGCCCCGCAAAGCATAATGGTATTTTCTCATTTTAATCAGTGCCACTATAATTGTTTGTGAAAATATCTGCAGATCGGATCCATACTAACCTCGTTGTAGATTTCAATATATGACACACGGAGTAAGAATTCCCGTCCAGGAGTCTGAAAATGTTAAGAGTTAGTCACACTCTCCATAGAATAATCAATAATTGAAACAAGCATGGCTTTCAATCCTTATGGAAAGATGATTGAGGAAAATGAATAACACCATATCACTCTAGGGTGCCATGTAAGACAAGACTGCAACTCCAAAATTTCAGAATGAGCACGGCTTCTGAGCTTACTTACATCTTGAATAATGCTGAAAACGTCTTTTATCGCCAAAGGAATTATGCCCGGACAACTGTGATCTCCCTGTTGAAACCAAGATCTCAAAAATCAACATTCAGATAACAAAAACTTGTACACTTGGGAGGGATGGGGAAGGGGAAGGAGAAAAACAAACTTCAATTAGCAAAGAGGAAAATGAAGAAAGTAATACAATTTAACAATCAATTTTCAACAAAACGTGCAATAAATACAAAGATTGTGCAGTATTACAGGGAAGCAGCTTTGTCAATAGCAATTAAAAGTTCATAGGCAGTTCATTGGCAATGTAACTGAGTCGGTGAACCTTTTTTTCAGTTCAAAGGGAAAAAGGATATAACACAAAGGAAAATTGATTTACATGCATAGTGTGCGTCTTTCCACTACTTGTAACTCCATAAGCAAATACTGTGCCTGCATAATCAGCAGGGCTCAAGTCAAAACACAAAAATAACAGATGAACACAATTAAATTGGACAGCACGATGTATCACACTTAAATGACAACAAATTTGGTCCATGAAAAAAAATTACCATGTATGCCTTCCATTGCAGCCTTGACCACAGGTCGCGCAGCTACTTCATAAACTTCTTGAGTAATTGTTTGAGGTCCAAACACTCTATCTACCCCGCATCAAAGCAAATATTACCAAAATAACTATATTAACTTCGGCAAAAACCTAAGTCCTAAGCAATTCCATACTCTTCCCAGGCTAATTTAGGAGATTTTTTAACAGTTAGCAGAATCAGAATCATAATGAAACCCGGAAGTGTCTAGAATTGTACCAAATGCATAAGCTGTGGCTGAATTATACTCGTTCCGCACAATTTTATCACCATCTGCATACCATGCAATTTCATCGCCCTTCTGATATTCTCGTTCACTGTCACCATAAATTACAACAATTTCAAATACTTACTACATTTTCTCAAAACTCACATCCCCAAAATTCAGCTGAACATATTTCAAAAGTGTTTTAAGTTCTATGGATTGACAGTGAAAAAAATTATTTTAATAGCAGGTAATTATGTATAATATGCATTGATTAGTTGTCCAAATTAAATCATAAGTTACCAGTCGTAACAGGTCAAGTCACACTGATGGTATAACATATTTCTACTATGTCCCTGTATATAACTTAAACCATTATCTAAATCAGTTCAAACAGATCTAGAATTTACCTCATTGGGCGAAACCTGACAGTGACTGAAATGCTATCTCCCGATCTAGACATATCATCAACTGGTTCATCAATCAACTCCTCTTCCGCTTCCGACGTGTAACTGACTGGCGTACGATTTTCGTAACCTTGCGAGTACATCGAATCGGAACGACTCATGGATCTGGAATTGTAGCCATTTGAAGAGCCGTAAATCGACGTCGTAGATGAAGAGTAAGATCGCGGTAGTAGCCTAGGGTTCATGATTGATGACGAGGATGAAGAAGATGAAGAGTACGGAGTTGAAGGTTTACTACGGTACTGAAATGGTGAACTACTTCGACTACCTCTCGACGATGAAGCCATCAACGACCTAGCTCGAGCTCAAGCTCAAGCTAAAGCTAACCCGAACTTCTCTACAAATATACACGCGCTTGTGGCTGCGTTTGGAGTACACGCATTTCTATGGAACAAGACGAGAGATTGAAGTAATGGATTTGAATTGGTGCTTAGGCTTTGAAGTAAAATGGTAGTGAGAGAGAAGCTTCAGAAGATGAATACAACTGTGTGTCTGTGTAAATTATGTAGTGTAGTTGCTATAATTGTATATTCGATCTGAAACTTGTTTTCTTCTTCTTTAAGACAAAGAAGAAATGCAGAGAAGGGAGAGAGATGAGGAGTGAGAACTGAGGAATAATGGGAGGGTGAGTTTGAATTATTTTTGCTACAGTGAATTTTTAAATTTAAATAGAAAATAATAATGCTACTCCGTATTAAGGGATTGGATATTATTTAATTTTATCTTAATATAGTAATAGTAGTAGTAATTTTTTTTCAAAAATAAAGTATTTTCGGTCCATTTCAGCTGGCAGAACATCAAAGCGGTCTATTAAATCTTATAAAAATGTCACCTGTGCTTCACATGACTAGTTGGTAAAGAATAATTTAGATGGAGATTATTTTTTCCATTTTATTTAATTTTAAAAAATATATTATATAGACACTCCCAAAATAATAGCTAAAAAAATATATTTTTTGTATATATTTCTGTATATTATAGATAAAAATTATATAAATTTTATACATTATTAGACTATAAAATATAAATTATTTTTCAGACCCCACGTATGGGAATTAGCTGGGTTTGTTGTTGTTTCTTGTTGTATTTTTGCCTCCAATTAAAGCACTATTTATGTCATATTTATAAAATCAAACAAGAGAATCACTGAAAAAATAAAATAGAAAAGTCTATCTGTAATGAAATAAATTTCAATGGGATGAAAAATAAAATTAAGTAAGATGTAATTGCAATCATTATTTAGCTTGAGCGTGCCCAAAAAAATTAAATAATTAATTGAAAAAATTTACCAGTTCACCTAAAGTGTTTAATTTTTATAAACTTAAAAAATTATGTAAGCTCAAGGTATTATAATTAGACGAAATTGAATTTGGTTTTAAAAAAATGGAGTTGTGGTGACGTGGAAATGAAAATTGGCTTTACCGCGCTCTAAAGGAAGCTTTCATTCGAAAACTCAGTTTTAAAAAATGAGCTGCAGTCAGAGAATTGCAGACAAATTTAAAAAAGAGTTGGTAGTATCTGCCATCTGGCCATTAGCATTTGAATTTGGTTCCTTTTTCTTAACTTGTGAACTTTTCCAAAAGAAACTTTAGAAGAAGAAAAATTAAACCTGTCTTATATGTCTTTTTAGTCATGTTTTTTTGTTGACAAAAGTTCTTCCTAAATTAAAGTATTTGGACAATTTTTTTAACATATAGTATTTTTTTCTTTAATTGAAGCTATCTTATATCTTAATTTATGTGAAGGAGTTTAGATTTTAAGAGTCAAACTTCTCAATTTTTTCACTATTTTGGTGCTACTTAGTTCATTCTCCCTTGTCTCTTTTTTTTCTTTTCTTCTTCCTTTTTCTCTCGGCTTATTCTTCTTTCTCCTCTCCTCCCGAGCAGAAGATCTATTGGAAACAAGTCTGAACAAGATACAACTTATTTAAATTGCATATTTAAAATAAATAATTCATAAAAAGAAATTTTTCATGGGATTGTCTGTAATTTCTCTACCTTTACTAGGTAGGGGTAATGCCTGCATATACTCTACCCTCTCAGACCTCAAATATAAAAATAAATCGGTGCATGTTGTTGTTGTTGTAAACTTCATAATTTTGACCGTAAATTCGGGCATAGAATCTTAAATTTTTTAAAGCAAAACTTATATATTTGGAAACTTCGCTAAAGTACTATAAGTCACAATAATTAATAATTTAAAATATATAAAGGCATATGAAAAAAATACATTAAAAAATCATTTAGCTCTCGAAATTTGAACTCCACCATATAAATTGGGATCGAAAGAGCGATTTCTTGTCATAAGTACTTTTGAAAAACATACACTTATAAGTAATTTTGTAAAAGGTAAAAATATTTTCTTTTAAAAGGATTTTAAGAAAATTATTTTTAAAATCGGTCAAATAAGAGTATTAATTTAAATTTTAAAGTGTGTTGTCCTAAGTGGCTTGGACATGGAAAACTACACTCCGCGCAATACCCGACGTCATTTAATAAATTTATAGTGCGGTTTTTGAATTTGGCCATTGGAGAATGTGGTTATTGTTTCCTCACCTTTTCAGAATAAAAGCTTTTATTACTATTTTGACTGTAACTTTTTTATTCGAAAGTTTGGTCGAGCAGCTTAATTAATTCTCTAAAATAAATAATAGAGTAATACAATTTTTAGATTAAGTAGTTCTTGTTTTTCATGGATTTTAACCAAACTAGTTGAACCTTGTCCATCTCATTTCAAAGAAATAAATAACAAATAAAAACAAAGGATTAACCTCTTTACATGAAACATATATTGATAGTTCTAGAAACGGAGAGGAAGATACTCTTTATTTGATTGAATAAAGGTGTCGTTATTTGTGGTGCCAATATTGATATAATATAGTAGACAAAGACAAATAACAAACATGACCAACCATAGAAAGTTATTTTGTTTTGTTTAGTGGTAATGGGGCCTTTCTTGGTTTATTTATTATTTTTAACAAGGCAGAGTACCTAAACCCGAGCGATACGTATTATTAGTTATACTCCTAAATTATTTATGGTCTTAATTATACCCTATAAATTTGATCTTCTGAGAGTCATTATCCCCGGGATGTTAATTGTATAGGTCCAAATGTGGACGACCACGACTACTGACGAATATGACAAAAGACGAGATCTTCACGACACAACATCATGTGGCCGTTGAAGACGGCGACGGTCAATTGACGCATGACTTTTGCAGTAGTATAGGCTCAACGGGAGACAGTAGGAATATACTTTCGAATATTCTCTATGATATGTCCTTTAGGATTCAGGAGGGGGTGTCTCTTATATATAGTGAGTGAAAACCCTTATAAAGGGGAGGAATTCTTTTTGGCTAGAGCACCCATTGTAATATCTTTCTCCATTTAAGGTTATCATTTTTTCGCTTAATCATTCAGTTTCATGAGATCAAGAAATATTATCCACCTTATTTATCCCTTACATATTTTATTCGAGAGTTGACTGTACTTAGTGGGGATTTACATCTTCATCTTCTTCAATTGATTAACCAAAAAGGTTTCAATATCGTTTGGGTTAAACAATTTGGCGTCGTCTGTGGGAATTTCTTTAGCTAAGATTTTAGTTTCATCTAGATCCTTGAAAGGGATAATTTCCTCATCCTAGCCTTGCAAAATCCAACAATAGCAGGAAAGGGAGACGCAAGATTAAAAGCAATAAAGATGACACAAACAACATTCTGGATTCCATCAACGAATCATGTAGGGAGGATAGCGAAAACACGACACCGAGTGCTATACCTGAGGGAGACACCTCACCTTCCTCGCACGAAAGAGTGTCTGTCTCACGCGAAAGGGGAGCCTCGATATCTGTAGTAGGAGAAGCAGCACCAGTTGTGAAAAGGCTTTTGGAAGAGTGGCTGACAAATACTCTCAGCAACATGCTTGATAAATCTATTCAAAGGGATATCGGAGGCACAATACAAGTACAGAACTCTGGCGGACCATTATGCCCAGGACCCACAGTTTCGCGAAGGTTTGGAGCAGGCAGAGAGTCAACTGCGAGAACGTACGACTCAATTTGAGCGGGTGGATGTAGATTTAATGGCTGTTGTGGCTCGAAATACTGAGCTGGAGAATCTTCTTTGGATGAAGGAGGAGGAGTTGGAGATTGGCTGTGGGGTGATGGCGGAGGCAGCTGAATTGCGTGCCAACGTTGACGTCTTAACTGTCGAGCTCAGGGCTAAAGCAGCTAAAGTTTACGTTTTTCAGCAGGTGACAGCTGTCGGTCCTGGCGACGATGTGTCCCGTGAAGCGCATGATATGTGGGTGTACGCCGAGATTAGGAAGATAATTTTTGAAGAGTTGCGGGCCATTGGCAGGGCTACTGAGACGGAAGTCGAAGATCAATGCCATCTGGTTAGAGTCGCACGAGAAGCTTGTGGGTATAACCCTGACTCCCCGAGCCCAGCGGGATATACCTTTACGGACGTGATTTAGTTATGCACGCGGTCCTGGATTTCTTTGTTGTTTCGGGCCGAGGGTGGCGATGAGCGTGGCGACGGCACGGCTGGTGCACCGGGAGGTGGTGAAGGCCAGGGTGGTAGTTAGGCTGTATTATTTTGTTTTGATTTTGTAGTCAGAGATACGTGATTCTTGTAAATGATTTGTACATAAATTTTTTTGGAGTAAATGGAAATCGTACATACATATTTTTGCGTTCACGCCTTCTTTCTGTACTTTTATCTTGCATGCTTATTGCATAGTGTCGATTTTTATCGAGTTCATTTGTCGTAGTTGGGTTGAGTCGGCTTTGGACTTAGCCATTTGTTTGCTTTAGGGCGATTGTTGTCTTTTCCTTGGTTCCGATCGTCTCGGGTTGGTCGAATTGAGTCAGTTGCTCCAGTATTTGCCTTGGATTATTACACGTTATGGATGACCATAGTCTCTTTACACGCTGTAGAAGGCCTTATCCTTTTACGCGCTGTAGATGGATGTCGCCTTTTTATGCGTTGTGGGCGGCCTTAGCCTTTTATGCGTTTATGGATGACTGTAGACTCTTTATACGCTGTGGGTGGCCTTAGCCCTTTACGCGTTTATGGATGGCCATAGCCTCTTCGTACGCTGTGGGCGGCCTTAGCCTTTTATGCATTTATGGATGGTCGTAGCCTTTTTGTGCGCTGTGGGTGGCCTTAGCCTTTTATGCGTTTTAGATGGTTGTCGCCTTTTTATATGCTATGGGCGGCCTTAGCCTTTTATGCGTTTATGGATGATCATAGCCTTTGTGCATTTATAGACGGTCGTAGCCTCTTTGTACGTGTTGGAGATGGTCGTAGTCTTTCATACATTGGAGATGGCCGTAGCCTTTCATACATTGGAGATGGTCGTATCTTTTCATACATTGGAGATGGTCGTAGCCTTTCAAAAATTGGAGATGGCCGTAGCCTTTCATACATTGGAGATGGCCATAGCCTTTCATACATTGGAGATGGCCATAGCCTTTCATACATTGGAGATGGCCATAGCCTTTCATACATTTGAGATGGTCGTAGCCTTAGTCCCTGTGATATGCCTTTCGTGCCAATTGACCGAACGATTGGCGTGTCAGATTAGCCTCGTAAGCATTTCCGAGCATCTCCTTCGTCGCCTCATTAAAAACCTCTCTGAGAAAACTCGATTGGGACAAAACTTGGATGAGGAAAAAAGAGTACGACTTGGGGGATACTCTTTTAGAAATGGAAATACTTGAGGTGAGAGATGTTTCAGTTGTTTTGGAGTGTTTTCCCTTCCATGGTCTCTAGTCGAAATGAACCTTTATCCGCTATTGCGGTGATTTTGTAGGGTCCGTCCCAATTGGTTCCCAATTTCCTTCGCTAGGGTCTTTGGACGCTAGTGTATTGGCTTTTAGCACGTAGTCGCCTACTTTGAGCGGTCGAATTTTTGCTTTCTTGTTGTAGTATCTTTCAATTTGCTATTTATGGGCTACCAGCCTAATGTGAGCCATTTCTCTTCTTTCTTCGGCTTCATCGAGGTCTTGGATTTGATCTGTATCATTCTCTGCTCCGCTTGTGTGTGAGTACCTTAAACTCGGCTCGCCTACTTCGACTGGTATGATGGCATCAGTCCCGTAGACCAGCGAGTAAGGCGTTTTTCCCGTGGATGACTTGGGGGTGGTTCTATGTTCCCATAATACCTCTGGTAGTAGCTCAAGCCACAATCATCTCGTGTCTTCGAGCTTCTTCATCAATATATTCAATATGGTTTTGTTGGACGACTCTGCTTGGACGTTGGCGGTAGGGTGGTATGGTGTTGAGAGTATTCTTTTGATATGCCATTTGTCGAAGAAATTAGTTGTTTTCTGTCCGATAAACTGTCGCCCATTGTCACAGGTGATTTCTTTGGGGACGCCGAAATGGCATATGATGTTTTTCCAGATGAAGGCGATGACATGCTCGCAAATTTGGGCGTAGGCACCTGATTCTACCCACTTGGAGAAATAGTCAGTTAAAACTAATAAAAAGCATAGCTTTCCTCGTCCGACATGTGGTGGTCCGATTATATCCATTCCCCATTGAAGGGTCATGGTGAAGTGACTGAATAGAGGGGTTCCCCTGGTTGGTGTATCAAGGGGGCAAACCTTTGGCACTTTTCGCATTGGTGGACGTACTCTGCAACATCATTTTTCATGGTAGGCCAGTAATACCCAGCTCGTACTAGGTAACGGAGTGCTCGATTGCCTGTGTGGGCGCCACAATGGCCTTCATGAAGTTCTTCCAGTACCGGCATCGTCTGATTGGGCCCTAGGCACTTGGCTAGGGGTCCTCCAAAGGTCCTCTTGTAGAGGTCGTTGTTTATTATGCAGTACATTTCCGCCTATATACGGAGCTTTTTTGCTTCCTTCTTGTTAGGCGGTAGTATTCCGTCCTATAAATATGATAGAAATTGGTTGCCCCAGTCCCAAGATAGATGCAGGGAGAATACCTCTGTGTGATCGTTTGTCGAGTGAAGGAGAGTGACGATGCTCTCTTTACTTAGGCTAGTGGTGGCCGCAGCCAACTTAGCCAGGCCATCTGATTCGGTGTTGCGCGCTCTAGGAATTTGTTCAAAGTGGCATTCGTCGAGCTGTGTCATCTACCTGTGGATTTCTACTTGATACTTCTGCAACCTTTGTTCCTTGATTTGGTAAGTACCGGTGACTTGATTTACCACGAGTAAAGATTCGCAGTGCAAGACGAGCCAGCGGGCCCTGTATCTGATAGCTAGTTTTATACCTGCAATAACGACTTCGTATTCTGCCTCGTTGTTAGTCATCTTGGGGCATCGTATGGACTGGCGAATGGTTTCGCCTGTAGGGACTTCGAGGATGAGTCTCAGTCCCAATCCCGAGGCATTTGCGGCCCCATCTGTATAGAGGGTCCAGAGGTCGGTATTTGGGCTGGAATGCAGGGCTTCTTTTTTTGCTTCCGACAATATTTTAGCGCTGAAGTCAGCCACGAAGTCGGTGAGGACTTGCGACTTGATGGCGGTTATAGGAATATATGTGATATCGTGCTTGCTGAGCTCTATGGCCTATCTGGCGAGCCGGTCCGATAGCTCGGGCTTGTGCAAGATGCTTCTCAAGGGGAATGTGGTCTCTACTTTAATGGGGTGGCATTGGAAATAGGGTATCACCTTCCTTGAAGCCGTGACCAGTACCAGAGCCAATTTTTTTAGGTGTGGATACCATGTCTCGACGTCCACTAGGGCTTTGCTAATGTAATAGATAGGTGATTGCGTACCTTTTACTTCGCGGACCAACACTGCGCTGACGGTGACTTCCGATACGGCTAGGTATGTCAGTAATGGTTTGCCCGGTTCCGCCTTTGACAGTAGTGGTGGTGATGACAAATATGCTTTCAGTTGTTGCAAGGCCTTGACACATTCTTCGTTCTAGTGAAATCTGTTGTCTTTTCTCAGGATGTTGAAGAATTTGTGGCATCTGTCCGAGGATCGAGAGATGAATCGGGAGAGGGCAGCTATCGGACCTGTTAATTTCTAGACCTGCTTTTTTACTGTTTAGCACCTCGGGTATAGAAGTGGTTGCTTTGATTTGGTCAGGGTGGACTTTGATACCTCTTTGGGATATGAGAAATCCTAAAAACTTCCCTGACGCCATGCCAAAGGTGCATTTCTTGGGATTGAGTTTCATCCCATACCGTTTCAGTATTTCGAAGGCCTCTTGCAAGTGGTTGATGTGATCTTCCTTTCTAGTGGATTTCACTAGCATGTCTTCGATGTAAACCTCCATGGTTTTGCCGAGGTGTTCTTTAAACATCTTGGTGACTAATCTTTGATACGTGGCCCCTGCGTTTTGAACCCAAAGGGTATCACTTTGTAACAGTAGGTCCCCTGATATGTGATGAACGTGGTTTTTTCTTGGTCTTCTTCAGCCATTAGGACTTGATTATAACCAGAATATGCATCCAAAAAACTTAGCAGTTCATGTCCGGTAGTGGCGTCGATCAGCTAGTCGATGTGTGGGAGGGGAAAGGAGTCCTTGGGGCATGCCTTGTTCAGGTCAGTGAAGTCCACGCACATTCTCCATTTCTCGTTCTTCTTTTTGACCATTACCACGTTGGTGACCCATTACGGGTATTTTGACTCTCTAATAGAGTCGTTGGCAAGAAATTTGTCCACTTTTTCGCGGATTGCATCGTTAATTGCAACGTTGAATTTTCTTCTGATTTGGCGCACCGGCGGATGCATCGGTTCTATGTTTAGTTTGTGGGTAGCGATATCTAGCGAGATCCCTGGCATGTCAGCAAGGGAAAAGGCGAATAGGTCTGCATGATTAGTTAAAAATTCATGATACTTACTTGGGTCGGTGAGCCCATGGCCGATGTAAGCCTTTTTTCAGGGTTGTGGCTATCCCGCTGAATCGAATCGAGCTCTTCGATTGTTGTTTTATAGGCTTCCACAGTGTTTGGGTCTTTGATGGTATCAGTTGTCGGGTCAATTTTGGCCCCCCAACATGGCTAATTGCTATGCTTCTATGCTTGTCCACTTAGTTGTCGGGTGTGGGCGCAATCTTGTGTTATCTTGTAACACTCTTGTGCGGTGCACAGCTCCCCTTTGAAGCTGAATATCCCCATGGGATAGGGAACTTGACCACCTAGTACAAACTTGAGGGGACTGCTCGCATGTCATGTATCCACGGGCGTCCAATGATAACATTGTATGCCGTTTCTTGGTCCATCACGTGAAAGTTTGTTTCCAATGTGACTCCCCCCGCGAGGACGGGCAGAATTACTTTTCCGGATGTATGTTCCACTGCATTGTTAAAACCGGTTAGTGTTATACAACAGGGTATTATCCTATCCTCGAGTCCCATCTGTGAAAGGACTCTTGGATGGATGATGCAGGCGCCGCTTTCATCATCGATCATGACTCTCCTAACATCTGTATCAACAATACGTAAAGTAATAACTAAAGCATCATAATGGGAAAAACACAAACTGTCGGCATCAGACTTATCAAAGGTGATACTCCCTTCGAATTCATCATACCGTTCGTGGGAGATGGTTCATTTTAGCTTGTGCGTGTTGGCGGATTTGACATGGTTGATAGTAACGTCGGTGCCGTCTCCGACGATCATGTTTACTGTCCGTGTCGGGGAGGGTGGCTTTGGTGGCCCGCAGGATTGTTCTCGCCCGCGTGCAAAATTGGCTTTTCCCTTGTCGTTAAGAAGCTCCTTTAGGTATCCCTGGTTTAGCATTCTGACGAGTTCCCGTCGCAGGCCTATGCAATCGTCGGTCATGTGTCCCCGCTCTTCGTGGAATTCACACAGGACATTTGATTTCCTCGTGGCGGGGTCTGATTTCAGTTTCTGAGGCCACTTTACCTTGGTGCCAAGCTTTTCCAGTGCGTACACTATCTCTGAAGGAGAGACAAAAAAGTTATGTGATGAAAGCAAAGGGGCGTACCTCTTTCGCTCCTGAGTGGGGCGAGATGTCGTTGTAGTGCGTCTGTATGTCGAGGATGCGGATGGGGAGACCTCATGTTTGGATGATGTCGTTCCTTATTAGGGCGAGGGGGAAGTTCTCGGCATCCTTCGTGACGTCGATCTTTCCTTGTGTCTGAGTGTATAATTGTTAACCGTCGGGTCGGCCCGTTGAGATCATCTTCGTCCGCTCGTACCTCGACGCAGTAGGCGTTGTGGATCTCGTCCTAAGTTGTGGGAGGATACTTCATGAGCCGGTTCAGTATCTTCTTAGTTGCTCTAGAGCCGTCTCTGCTGAGTCCATTCTGGAAGGCGGCTACCGCCATGCCTTCCGACACATTTTGCAGGCTCATCCTCAACCTGTTGAATCTAGCGAGGAAGTTCCTAAGGCCCTCGCTCGTGGTTTGCCTGACGGCGAAGATGTCATTCACCCTTGCCTCCGCCTTCTTTGCGCCAGCGTGTGCGGTGACGAACTTGTCTGCCATTTCTTCGAGGTTGAAATTGCTTTGGCGGGGAGTTGGGAGTACCATGTTAGGGCTCCCCCGATCAGCGTCTCACCGAACTTCTTCAACAGCACAGATGGTACCTGCTCTTTTGACAGGTCGTTACCTTTCACGGCGGTAACTGTGAGCACGTGATTTTTGCCTTACCTGAGAAGTACTCCCAGAAAATTCAAAATAAAAATAGTTTCGTGTTGGGCATGATTTTTGGGATTTTGTGTTATTTTATCTTTTTGTGTGCGCGTCTATTTATTAAATCAATATAAAATACAAAAAAAACGTTTGCATTTTTATACAAATTCATGTTTGTAATTTAGAGCAATTAAGTTTGTTTTAAAAAAAATGAAAATCATAAAAATAATAATGTAGTTGCATTTTTTAAACATTTAATGTCCAAATTGTGTGACTTTATTTAAAATTGCTATTTGATTGCATGGTGATTGTTATTGAGGGTTAAATAGCACTTTTATAAGTTAATTTGGTTCTATAGGTTAATTTGAGATGGCTAAAATTGTTTTAGTTTTAATTAATTGTGTAAATAAAAAAGGGGGAAACAAAATGAACAAAAATAAAGAGGAAATCAGACCAGGCTGATTTTTCAACGAAGCCCAAACGAAACAACCAGGCCCAAACACTCCCAGCCCAAACAGGTCATTACCCGGTCCAAAATACACCCCTGACCCGGTCACCCACTCCCAAACGACACAGTTTTATTGGAAGATTGATCCGTGCCGTTGGATTCTCATGATCCAACGGCTGAGATTGAATCCTGCATTTTAGTATACCCAAATCCCCTAAACTCGTCTACCCATTCGTTCCCACCCAAACCACCCCTCATCTCTCTCATTCTCATCTCCATCAGAGATGAGTATAAACCCTAGCCGCCGCCCACTTTTTCTCTTGCCTGAAACCCGGCGGCAACAACGCCGCCGGTCACCAAATTAGCACCATAGAACCTCCCAAGCCTGCTCTACACGAATCCGGCGATCATTGGTCTCGAATCAATCAGGAAATTCTCGAATCTTCATTTGAAGATTCGAGTCAAACTCGAACCAGCTCCAACTGACCCCAGACTCATGCCGCACCCATGCCAGACCTCCCCTGTGCCGTAAACACTCTTAGTTTGGCTCAAACATAACCAGAAGCCCAAAAACCCCAAAAACGGCCATGAACCCTAAAGATCCGAAATGGGATCTTCGTTCGAAATTGTTAGGAGATTGAGGTATAGTGGACTTTAATCTAGGTGTTCTCAACCGAGAACACCCAGATTAAGGCCCGCTTTGCTTCAATGATTCAAGGGTGAGTGATTCGCGATTCGTTCAAATTCCGGATTCTTTGCTTCAAAGGTATTCTTTTCCCTTATTCTGGTCTCATCTAGTTCTATGTTGTACTCATTCATGTGATATTTTCCAGTTTTCCCATTTCTATTAAGCTTTCTGTTCTACACTTTAAGACTTTTATTTGGTCGATGCCTTCTGTCCATTCTTGAACTACAATGAATTAGGTGTTTAGTTGGATTAAGGCCGTCGAGCAATTAGTTGACATGGTTTTGATCCCCTGCTTGTTCATTTTGAACCGAGCTAATCATGATTGGCTCCCAATATGATTAGCGCATTTCCTCTGTTTTGATGCTATTCCATTTGCTTCGAATTTCTGATTTGATTGGTGGCTAAACTTAGGAAAGTAAATTGGTTATAGCTGTTGTAAATTCAGTTTAATGACTAATCAAGAATAGTTCAGGATAATTGATGTTTCGCCTCATTGTTTTTTACTCATTTATTTTAGTAATTGATGGATTATTTGGTGCTGATCAGAACAAATTAATTGGACTATAGCTAGTTTGCTATCTTGTTTAAATTTTTGTCTAAACAGGCTGGTTCAAAAGGGATGGGAATTAGGGTAGTAATCCTTATGGTCACTTTGGGATTAAGAATGTGTGAAATACATTAGTGGATTGTCAGGAAGTACTGGGGAACAAAACATGGCTACATGGGGGCTGATTAAAAAGAACTAATACTATAACATGCCCATACTCAAATGATGTTAAAAAGGGAGTTAAACACTGGTTAGTGCACTGGGCAGAGAATGTCAGGAAGAAGATTAGTTCTTTAATGACACTAGTGCCTTTGATAGCTGAAAAATCAAAAAGAATAACAGGGGTGAGTGTTAAAACAGGCTGTCAGGGGAATAAGGATGGAGAATATACTTTTCTAATGATCTAAGGGTTAACACATGCTGAAAAGGGGATTAAGGGGGAGGCTGTTGAGTTTTGTATATAAAACAGGGGGATTTGACAACCTAGGGAGGCAGAGACACTGATAAAACACATTGGGGATACACACAGAGTAAGGGCTCAGAATACACACAAGAATATAGATAGAGAGAGTTGGGAAGGATAGACTAAAAGACTGTTTCATAGGTTTTTTTGGCTACTGTTTTCGTGTGCTTTAGTTGGGAGTGACCGAGTGTTTGGCCATTTTGGTTGCCTGTTGTTCTTGTGTTGTTGTTGCTGGTCTCCTGCTGCATGCTCCTGCTGTGTTGAGTGTTTGTTTGCTGCTGTTTGAGTTTGTTTGGATGTGCATATTGAGTGTTGCTGCTAGTCCAGTGCTGTTGCTGTGTTGACTGCCACTATTTGTTGTTGATCTTGCTGTTGGATTTGTTGACTGGCCACTGGTTACTGTTGTTCTTCTGGTTGTTGTTGTTGCTGTGCTACTGTGGCTTTGATTGTCACTGGTCTTGTGTCACTGCTGAGATACCTGCTCTTCATTCATCCATTTGTTCCTTTTCTTATCCCAGGTACACCTCTATAATTCAATAGTTCCAAACTGAAGCTGTGAGATGAATGCATGAAGAATGTGAAGCTTAAGCCTGTTTTCATATTTTTTTGTGTTCTTTCGGATGATGAGATGAAGTAGTTCATTTGTTAATATTTTAGATTGTTAACGGTCCTTTTTGTGTAATTATATTGGATTGTATGAATTCGAACCTTTGAAAACATTGCTGGTACTCGAGCTTTATCAAATATTTGAGACTATTAAGATGATTGTTAATAGGTTTGGATTTCAACTAAGCTTAGCGGGTAGAGAAATTAGAAAGGATTCACTGATATCCTATTGTGATAGCATTTCCAGAACGACATAGGTTGATGGCATGAAAACCGGTTCGAGTGTTGAATAAGACATTACCATTTAGACTAAATCTCACAATAAGTAGTATTAGTAGTTAATGAAGATAGACTAAAATAATCCGCTAATGAGCGTTTGTAGATCAACTAATTTGAATGATTTTTGTCGGAATTTACTAGGTCACTTGAGTAAATAACATCGCTTTAAATAGCAATTTGAATAAAATTAGTAACTAATGTTAGTGATGAACGTTAGCATGAAGTTCAAAATGACTTTTGTATTACACATAGTTAACTCCATCGGCTCAATTCATCTAATACTGTCGGTTTAAATTAATTAGAGAATGGTTAGTTTGTTCTGATATTTTGTCAAATTCGTATGCTATTTATAATTTTAGTTTTAGTATTATTCGCTTGTAGAATAAGGCATAAAACAATTTCCCTTATGCAAGCTCGAGTGCAATTTCCGTTCACATTGATTTAATAACTAATAAGAGGTCCGAGCTTATAAACATGCAATAAATTAGGACCTTTTCTCTTTTATTTAGAGACGAACTTAGTAGAAAAAATGTAGTCACTTTAGGATTGTCCTTTTAAAATAAACGAGATGAGCCTCACAAAAAATACACCATTGTGGGGCCCTCGAATAATTGTCATGAAAACTTAGACTTGAAAGGACCGTCTAGTAAATTTCACGGTCCTTTTCCCAAAGTTAAATAGACGATAGACTCTTTAGGCACGACTTGAAATAAAATTACTTTCCTGAATACGGGTGTGCATTTATGTGACCCAAATCTTACTCTCGGCGAAACTGAAATACATTAGAGTCGCAGGCGTACTAGTTACGGTGCGGCTCGAAATGTGTTTTCGTAACGTCGCAATTCTTCTAAAAAATAAGAGCGGAGCATTAAAAGCACATAGTCAAAATATATAAAAGAATCAGATAAAAACAAAAATTGCAATTGAGCGACCGTGCTAAAACCACGGAATCCGGAAGTGCCTAACACCTTCTCCCGGGTTAACAGAATTCCTTATCCAGATTTCTAGTTTCGCAGACTGTATTACAGAGTCATAAATTTCCTCGGTTCGGGATTAAACCGGTGACTTGGAACACCATTATTTTTCCAAGTGGCGACTCTGAATTAAATAAACTAATCCCGTCTCGATTGTCCTTTAATTGGAAAAACTCCCTTGTGCCCTCGCGGGTGCGTAAAAAGGAGGTGTGACAGCTCTGGCGACTCTGCTGGGGATGGTGACCTCGAACTTCGGTTCGGGGTCTAAGAACTCGAGCTCATTTAAATTGTTATTTTGTCTATATCCGATTTTATTACATGTTTAATTAATGTGCTACATGTCTACCGCTTTGATATTCGTTGTACTGTATATACAAACCGCTATATGTTTACCGCTTTGATATTGCGTGAACTGTATATAAAACTGTGCCGAAAACCCGTCTCTTCTTACCCCCGGGGATGTGCTTACTGGTTGAGACTCCCCTTTCCGTTAGTGTCAATACCAAAGTAAGAAAAGAGGCAGGATAAGTTACAAAGCCGGACGATCCCGCGGGTCCCCGGTACGTAGCTCCCTCCTCAAATCCGAGTCGTCTGCTCGGGTACACGGTCTAGTACCATTGAAAAGCATCAGGATATTGAGCCTAGATTCAGGACGTTTATTTGCATCATCTCTGACTTAGGGGACTCAACACAGGGGTTGGGTCCGTCTAGGACAGGTAACCCGAAAGGAAAGACCATCTTGCCATATCATATTTGTTGTGAGCATTTATTTAGACTGGCATGCTGACCGGGTTCCTTTAAATACCGAAGAAAAACGGAAAAAAAAAACACAAAAGGAAATAGTATGGGGAAGTAAATATCTTTCAGAAAAATACAAAAATACGTTTCACCAACAAGTCCACGAATTTAGTTTGCCAGTAAAAGACGGCATAAGATTGACTTTGCCGACAAAACGGGTTTTTGACAAAATGTGTTTTTTGACAGTCAATAAAGGAAAGATAGTTGTTTTGACGGACCGAACTACGCGAGTTTGATTCTCACCGAGTGTGAGATACGTAGGCAACCTTTAAACGGGTCCAACTCCCATATATTTCAAAAATAAGTTTTAATGGCGGAACGCCAAGATATTTAATTTTGCCTTAACGACCACTTTTTTGACCAGTCAATTCCTGGGGCCCGTTTCGTTTCGTTTTTCAGAAAAGATAGTTTTGGGGCAAATAAAAATTTCGCTTTCATCTAAGAATTACCTTAAATAAATGTGCAGAATGAGCACGAGTCAGAATACAACCGAAGCTATCATAAACAAGGTCCCCTCAAGTTTGCACAGGTGGTGGAGCGACTTGGGCGAGCAAGGACAAGATGCCGTTAAGCTGTACTTGGGAGATCTAGTGGGGCTGCTGAATATTTCCCCGAGAGGAGACATCATACGAGCTTTGATCTCATTCTGGGATCCGGCACACAATGTGTTCCACTTTTCAGACTTTGAACTCGCACCAACACTGGAAGAACTAGCCGGATATGTCGGAAGACCAAAGGTCCCTATGAGGGATCAATACCTTATTGCACCAAGGGTAGTGACAGTACATCGGTTTTTGGATACGGTAAAGATCCGCAGAACTGTACACAACCCAGACTTATCAGAAGGGTTCTGCACTTTGGCATTTCTATATGACAAATATGGTCATTATGGGGGCTTCACCTAACACAAAAGCAAAATCTGCAGCGGAGACAACCAGTTAAAATGGGAGGAGCATAGACGCATCGCCTTCATGATAGCTTTCCTAGGTTCATTGATATTTCCTAGAAAAGATGGGAATATCAACATACAAGTGGCAGGGGTCGTCAGCACTTTGATGAAACAGAACAACAGTACTTTAGCTCCCATGATAATATCGGATATCTCTCGTGCACTCACCATCTGCAAAGCTGGAGGGACTTTCTTTGAAGCTTGCAATGTATTGCTCCAAATGTGGATGATCGATCACTTATGTCGTCATCCGCAATTTATGAGGTATAGTTCATCGAAGAAAACTTGTATAGAAGAATTTCCTGCGAGGGTCGAGGGACATGAGTTGCCAGAGGGGATCAACGGATGGATACGACTTTTGCGTTCGACCACAGCCAGCGGAATAGAATGGACGTTTGGTTGGCTACCCGTGGAAGAAGTCATATATGCATCAGCCGCAGAATCATATTTATTGCTAATGGGCCTCAACAACATCCAACCCTACGCACCAGGTCGAGTATTGAGACAATTGGGACGATGCCAAATAATCCCAAAAGAAGAAGACCTCAGCCCACATGTAGTTGAAATTGGACCAGGAGGACAGTTCCCTGAAGCATTGGTCCGAAAGATTTGGAGTGAGTGTCAGACATTAAAAATAGACACTCGGGTGCGAGATCGAGCCCGGGCCGAAGTATCGTCGGAATATCCTGCATGGTATAGTAGAGATCTGGAGCATCAAAGGCCCGCAAAAAGGCCTCACCTCAGGGAGTTTGCTGGAGCATCACAAGAACAATGGGACTGGTTGGCTAGAGAAGAAGCCTATAGAACAAAGATCAGCAGGATAGAACAACGGACCCAAGAGCTCCAATTTGAAATGGATGTGCAAACTGCCGCCAACGAAGGAGATAAAAAGAAGTTGGCACAAGAAAATGACTTTCTGAGAGCTCAAATCCAGCAAATGAAAAGGGATGCTGACAGACAGTTGAGAAGTCGGGCAGACGAAAAATTGATAAAGGGTTTGAAAAGCCAAGTTGCCGATGTCCAAAGAGAATTGGAAGAGTCCAAAGCCCAAACAATGAGGATCCGAGCTAGCTGGAGAAAAGAGGCACATCAACATGCACTTCACCTACAACGGGTGGAAGAGGATTACACTGAGATCATCACTAGTTTAAGGGAAGCAAATGTTGTCCTCAGAGAGCGGGTTTTCAAGCAAGCCCAAGATGCCAGAGCGGACCTCGACCGTTGCCACAATCTGATGGCTCGACTGCAAGAACAAATAGACAGGCTCCTAGACCAAGTCACCAACAACGCTCAGAGGTTAGGAGCGAAAAACCAGCAGATAGAGCGGCTACTCGGAGAAAGGGACATGATCAAGGACAGAATTGGAGAAATCGGGCACTATGTCACCATGAAGTGCCTAGTTTGTGAACAAATGCCCCGCACCGACCTTTTCGCTTCAATTATGGGCTATGTTCATCGGATCATGGAAGAGTTAAGGGGACTACACAAGGACCTCACACCCAGGCCCGCGGCAAGGCCGAATGATGCCTCGCGGGCCCCCAGGAATTTTAGAGCAGTAGACTTTTGATTGGAAATGTATTTTTGAAATATTGAGTCAAGCCAGTTGGCATGTTATTTTACGTTTTCGAGTCAAGCATTCCTTTATGTTGTAAGACCTGTTTTGTAACATTAAGGCTTTATTTGATATAAAAGCTACTGAATTTTGCCACAATCCTGTTAACAGAACTACGCTCGGTCTGATTCACGCGAGAACGTGATACGTAGGCAATCCACATAAGATTCGACCACCACTAAAAAGAAAGAAAAAGAATCCAAAGGTTAAATAACAATAAGGCTTGCAAAGATAGTCGAAAAAGAAAAAAAGGAAAAAGAAAAAGAAAAAGAAAAAGAAAAAAGGCCGGAATGACGCATGTTAAGAGTACATGTAGAAAGGGTTATTTGGTTAGGTGCATTGCATCCAACGTGCTATAACATATCCGTCAAACTCGGTGAACTAACAAGTTTGTTGCATATGCCAGAGAAAGTTTAGCAGTTGGTTTGACAGAATATACTGGCCAGCCATCACTACCGTACTAGATCCAAAGGACCAGTTACAGTAAGCATGTCGAGTTCCTGGCAAGAGTCTCGAGGAAGAAAAATCCGAGCTACAAATCATGAAAGAAGAGGTAGACCGGTTAAAACAACAGATAACGGAGATGCACCTGGCCTGGGCCAGGGAACAGTCTTCACCAAACCGCCCTACTCTCGCCTCAGCTCCGGAACATCCGCCCATCGATCCTTCAACAAGCGCCCCGAGTTATCCATACTTTCAGGGGGAAAATCCATATGCCACCCACATTCCACCAGCCAAACCAAATCCTCCTCCAGTCACCCCTGTTTTTGTAGCACCTCCACCCGCTCCTCTACAAAGGCCGGCCAGCGAGCCATATGTTCAGATCCATGACAACTCTTACTATCCTCCAGAGCCTACTTTCAGGGCTCCCGAACCACAATCACATACACCTCACTGGGATAATCCGGCAGAACCGGAAAAGCACTTCCAAAGTTCGGAACACGAGGAAGTTGTCAGAAAAGTTAAAAGCCTGGAGCAGTCCTTCAGGAACATGCACGGTTTGGGCAACCAGGTCAGCGTCGCCTATAAAGATCTATGTCCATTTCCGGACGTCCAGTTGCCAACAGGGTTTAAAATGCCCAAATTCGACCTATACGAGGGGCATGGCGACCCAGTAGCCCACCTCCAAGGGTTCTGCAGTAAAATGAGAGGGGCCGGAGGACGGGACGAGCTTCTGATAGCTTACTTCGGTCAGAGTCTGGGAGGATCTGCGCTGGAGTGGTACACTAGACAGGATCCCAGTAGATGGTTTACGTGGGATGATTTGGCTCAAGCTTTTATCGGCCAGTTCCAATACAATCTTGAGATAATCCCCGACCGCCTATCATTGTTAAAATTAGAGAAGAAGCCCGCTGAAAGCTTCAGGGAATTCGGTTTCCGTTGGAGGGAACAGGCGGCCATGGTAGATCCGCCGATGAGAGAGAGCGAGATGGTGGACTACTTCTTGCAGACATTAGAGCCCACCTACTTCGGACATCTGGTAACGTCCGTAGGCAAATCATTCACTGAGGTGATAAAAATGGGGGGTATGATCGAGGAGGGTTTGAAGGCCAACAAGATCATGAGTTACTCAACACTGAAAGCCACCACTCAGGCTATCCAAAGCGGTACTGGAGGAGTACTGGGGAAAAAGAGGAGAGAGGAAGTTGCGGCCGTCGAGTCCGGGGCATGGTTCAGAAATAGAGGCCCCGCACCCCAATATAGCCCACCCCAACCTCACCACCAAAATTACTCCCACAACACATATAACCACCCGCAACATTACTATCCCGCACCTGATCCCCATTTTACTGTCCACCATGCACAGTCCTATTCCGCACCTCCCGCTCATGCACCGTGGCGTGCACCGAACCCCCAGAACAATCATCCACCCCCAAGAGCTTACAGAAACCCCTCGGGCGCGAGTTTTCGTCCGAACCAGGCATTCAGGGGCGACAAGGCGCCGAGGCCAAAGACTTTCACTCCCTTAGGAGAGTCTTACACCAGTCTGTTCCACCGGTTGAAGCAAGTAGGGTTGCTAAATCCGGTTGAAGCTAAGCTACCAAACCCTCTTCCGAAGAACCTAGACCATTCAGTAAATTGTGCCTACTGCTCGGGATGTCCGGGGCACGATACAGAAAAGTGTTGGAGGCTAAAGACGGCCATCCAGGAGCTCATTGACACTCGCAGGATTGAGGTCCACACTCCAACAGAGCCCAACATCAACCAAAACCCGCTTCCAACTCATCATGAGACCAATATGATCGAGTTGGTACGGGCGGAGGAAGGAAAGGAGAAAGCCTCTCAGACTGTAATGATGATTAAGTCTAGCGGGGCAGGAACGAGAAAAGGGCCAAGCCTCGATGAGTCGCCCAGTTGCAAGAAGGACATACCAGGAGAGTCGGAAGCAGGAAAGGAAAGCGTGAACGAAGTACCGGTGAAGCCGGCCAAGATAGTTGTACCAGGGGCAGCAATCAAGCCCATCTTGACAGTAGCAGGCGTTCGAATGGATCCTTTCATCATCCAGCCGGCAACACAGTTGCCAGTAACTGATAGCCGGGCTGTCCCATGGAATTATGCCCGGATTACAACGACCTACAGAGGAAAGGAAGTGAAAGAGGAAGTTTGTGAAGCCCAAGGGTTGACCCGCTCGGGGAGATGTTTTGCCCCTGCGGAATTGAGGAAGACCACTCCGGCAGCATTGAAAAAGCCGGTAACCGATGAAGAAGCGGAAGAATTCTTGAAAAAGATGAAGCTGCATGACTACTCTATCTTAGAGCAGTTGAAGAAGACTCCGGCACAAATATCATTGCTATCCTTGCTGATACATTCTGAAGAACATCGGCAAGCATTGATGAAAGTCCTGAATGAGGCACATGTACCGGATAAAATCTCAGTAAGCCATTTGGAGAAGATCACCAATCGGATCTTCGAAGCAAATCGGATCACCTTCACCGATGACGAGTTGCCCGAGGAAGGCACTGAGCACAACAAGGCGTTATATCTTACGGTGAAGTGTGAAGAGGCGGTGGTTACCAAAGTCCTTGTCGATAATGGGTCCAGTGCTAATATTTGTCCTCTCTCTACACTGGGCAAATTAAAAGTAGACATCGGCAGGGTACGCAAGAACAGCGTATGTGTTCGAGGGTTTGACGGAGGAGGCAAAGCGTCGGTTGGCGACATAGTGCTAATCTTGACAATTGGGCCAGTGGAGTTCACCATGGAATTCCAGGTGCTGGACATGGTGGTGTATAACCTCCTGATAGGGCGACCATGGATCCATGCCGCAAGAGCAGTTCCATCCAGCTTACACCAACTCGTCAAGTTTGAGTGGGACCAACAGGAGATCGTCGTCCATGGAGAGAACGATCCATAATCAGGCACCATCATTCCCTTTGTTGAAACAGAAGAAGATGTTGGGCCGTGGGTATATCAGGTCTGCGATGTGGTGTCCGCCAACCGAGTCCCGGAAGGAGAATGCATTCCCGGCGACAGAACAATTACTGCGGATGTCATGGTGGCGCATGAAATGTTGAGACATGGTTTCATACCCGGCAAAGGTCTAGGTGCATCTCTGCAAGGAATCATACAACCGGTATCTGTGGTCGAAAACTTGGGAACCTTCGGCTTGGGATTCCAGCCAACATCAGAGGACATCCGGCGAGCAAAGAGGAGTAAGCAGAAGACATGGGTGCTCCCAAAGCCTCTTCCACGCCTTTCCCAATCTTTTGTCAGGTCCGGAGCAAGAGGACATCCAACGACAAAGATTCCCGGTCCTACGATCAGGCCAGATGAAGAGTTCTTCAGGAAGTTCGAGGACCTATTCACGGATGTATGTATGCTCGAGGACGGTGAAGGATCTAGTCATGCCGAGATACAATTTGTGGGACCAAAGGCAAAACTGAATAACTGGAAGGCTACTCCTCTCCCCTGTCCGGAAGGAGTCTTGGTAGTTTGTCTTGGATTGTTTTTCTCTCGAAATTTTGTGTTGGGGGTTTGTCCCCGGAGTAAAATCCCGTTGTTTTTAGTTCATTTTTGATTTAAGTTTGCAGTTTGTTTTCCCTTTGTACAATTCCCATTAATGAAATTTGGTTCCTTCGTGTCTAATTTTGTTTATCTTTTTCCTTCTTTTTACTTTTCTGAACAGCTTTCTTGCAACCGATCTTAATGATATGGCGTGCTTAAAGATTAATCAACCCAGTCTAGAAAGTCAATCGGGTTTGGAAATAATAACGCATGAAATAAGAAGTGACGAGAGTGAGTCGGAGTACGGCGACGATGAAGCCGTAGAAGAAATCGGTGAAGAATTAAGTCACTTCGAGGAAAAACCCAAACCGAATTTAAATGATACTGAGGCCGTTAATCTAGGGAATGCGGATGACGTCAAAGAAACCCGGATAAGTGTCCATATTGAACCCAATCTGAGAGAAGAGTTGATCAAAACACTCATGGAGTTTAAAGACATTTTCGCATGGTCGTACGACGACATGCCAGGACTCAGCACTGATCTAGTGGTTCACAAATTACCTACTGACCCGGCATGCCCTCCCGTCAAGCAAAAACTGCGGAAATTTAAGACGGAGATGAGTGTAAAGATCAACGAGGAAGTAACCAAGCAGTTGCAGGCGAAAGTCATTCGTGTCACCCGATACCTTGATTGGTTGGCTAACGTAGTACCAGTGCCAAAGAAAGACGGAAAGATCAGAGTGTGCGTGGACTATCGCAATCTCAACAAGGCGAGTCCTAAGGATAATTTCCCGCTTCCCAATATCCATATCCTGATTGATAATTGCGCCGGACGCGAAATCGGATCCTTTGTGGACTGTTATGCGGGATATCATCAGATTTTGATGGATGAAGAGGACGCAGAAAAGACGGCTTTTATCACACCGCGGGGAACTTATTGCTACCGAGTGATGCCGTTTGGTTTGAAGAATGCAGGAGCAACATATATGAGGGCAATGACTACGGTATTCCACGACATGATACACAAGGAAATTGAGGTGTACGTGGATGATGTAATCATAAAGTCTAGGCGTCAAGAAGACCATGTTGCCGACCTCAGGAAGTTCTTTCAAAGACTCCGAAGGTACGACATCAAGCTTAATCCGGCCAAATGCGCATTCGGAGTTCCATCGGGAAAGCTGCTAGGATTCATCGTCAGCCGACGGGGCATTGAGTTGGACCCATCCAAAATCAAGTCCATTCAGGAGTTACCCCCGCCGAAGAATAAAACAGAGGTAATGAGTCTGTTGGGAAGGTTGAATTACATCAGTAGGTTTATTGCCCAGCTTACGGCAACTCGTGAACCCATATTCCGCCTATTGAAGAAAGACGCCGCGATAGAATGGACGGCAGAATGTCAGGAAGCGTTTGACCGGATCAAAGGGTATCTGTCAAATCCACCCGTACTAGTTCCGCCTGAGCCAGGTAGACCCCTGATTCTTTATTTGACGGTTTTGGAGAATTCGTTCGGCTGCGTACTGGGGCAGCATGACCTTACTGGCAGGAAGGAACGGGCCATTTACTACCTCAGCAAGAAATTTACAGTCCACGAGGTCAAGTACACTCATCTAGAAAAGACATGTTGCGCCCTGACTTGGGTAGCCCAAAAGCTGAAACACTATTTGTCTTCTCACACCACTTACCTCATTTCGCGTTTGGATCCGTTGAAGTATATTTTCCAGAAACCTATGCCTACAGGGAGGTTAGCAAAATGGCAAATATTACTTACGGAGTTCGACATCATATACGTGACAAGGACGGCTATGAAAGCTCAAGCCCTGGCCGATCACTTAGCCGAAAATCCCGTTGATGACGAATACGAACCCTTGAGGACGTATTTTCCGGACGAAGAGGTGTTGCAAATTGAGGGGTTAGAACTGACCAAGGATCCAGGGTGGAAGCTCTTCTTCGATGGAGCGGCAAACGCAAAAGGAGTCGGAGTAGGGGCTGTGCTCATATCTGAAACAGGACATCATTATCCTGTTACTGCTCAACTGCGTTTTCATTGTACCAATAATATGGCTGAGTACGAGGCATGTATCTTGGGGTTGCGATTAGCGGTGGACATGGATGTACGGGACGTCTTGGTCTTGGGGGACTCGGACCTTCTGGTACATCAGATTCAGGGAGAATGGGAAACCAGAGATTTAAAGCTTATCCCATATCGTCAGTGTTTGCATGATTTGACCAAACGCTTTCGATCGGTAGAATTCAGGCACATCCCAAGGATGCATAATGAGGTTGCCGACGCGTTGGCTACTTTAGCATCAATGCTACATCACCCGGACAAGGTTCGTGTCGATCCATTACACATCCATGTCCGGAATCAACATGCTTATTGTAACGTGATAGAGGAAGAGGTGGATGGTGAGCCGTGGTTTCATGACGTCAAGGAATACCTCAGGTTAGGAGTATACCCAGAGCAAGCAACCGGAGATCAAAAGCGAGCTATTCGGCGGTTGGCAAACGGATTTTTCCTTAGTGGAGGGGTGCTGTACAAAAGAACCCCAGATTTGGGATTATTGAGATGTATAGATTCAAGTCAAGCCACAACAGTGATGACGGATATACACTCGGGCGTTTGCGGACCACACATGAGCGGATACGTATTGGCAAAGAAGATTCTTCGAGCGGGATATTATTGGCTCACTATGGAGCGGGATTGTATAAGTTTCGTGCGAAGATGCCATCGGTGTCAGATACACGGAGATTTGATTCATTCTCCGCCGACTGAATTGCATACAATGTCCGCACCATGGCCGTTTGTCGCATGGGGTATGGATGTTATTGGACCCATTGAGCCTGCGGCTTCCAATGGTCACAGGTTCATTCTGGTAACGATCGATTATTTTACCAAGTGAGTGGAGGCCAAAACATTCAAATCAGTGACCAAGAAGGCGGTGGTGGACTTCGTACACTCCCACATCATTTGCAGGTTTGGAATTCCAAAGATGATCATTACAGATAACGGTGCAAATCTTAACAGTGGATTGATGAAAGAGGTATGTCAACAGTTCAAGATTACACACCGAAATTCCACACCGTATCGCCCAAAAGCAAACGGTGCGGTCGAGGCAGCAAACAAGAACATAAAGAAGATATTGAGGAAGATGATAGAAGGGTCTAGGCAGTGGCATGAAAAGTTACCATTTGCGCTGTTAGGTTATCGCACTACCGTCCGGACGTCGGTAGGTGCAACTCCTTACTTGTTGGTATACGGGACTGAAGCAGTAATACCCGCAGAAGTTGAAATCCCATCCCTCCGAATTGTCGCCGAAGCCGAGATTGATGACGACGAGTGGGTCAAAACCCGATTAGAGCAATTGAGCTTGATCGATGAAAAGAGATTGACAGCAGTATGTCACGGCCAATTGTATCAAAAGAGAATGGCAAGAGCATATAACAAGAAGGTACGTCCCAGGAGATTTGAAGTGGGACAGCATGTGCTGAAGAGAGTTCTACCACACCAGGCCGAGGCGAAAGGCAAGTTCGCTCCAAATTGGCGGGGACCTTTTGTGGTGACTAGAGTATTATCCAACGGCGCTCTATGTTTGACTGATGTCGAGGGAAGATGCACCGATATGGCTATCAATTCTGATGCAGTTAAGAGATATTATGTGTAATTCTTTAACGCATTTGTCAACGTTTGGTTTCGTTTGTGTGTATTTGGCATTTTTCGGAGAATGAAATGACAGAGGCAATTTTTCTACTACCCAAACACTTTAACCTTTGTTTCCCATTTGAGCCTTAATTATTCTTTCATATACCCTCTTTCGGAATCATCAAGGAAGATGTGTAACGGAATAGAAAAAGAGACAAAGAAAAAATACAAGAAAAAGTGAACTACGTTCGACCTGATTCCTCAAGAAGGATACGTAGGCGCCACACGGCTCGGTCATAATAAAATAAAAATCAAAAATCCCCAAGCAACAAAACTGGGGCAGAAGTCATTGTTTCGTTGGAAAGATAGTGTGGATTCCGAAAGTTGTAATAAGCTAACCGTTGAGGCTAAACCCCTTTCTTCAGCCTCACGCGCAGAAACCATATTAAGAACCAGAAAGACCTCTCGATCAGTATTTGAGAAGTGCCAAGTCATGTGAATGAAAGCCAAGAGTGACATCCCGACCCTCGATTGAATCCGGGATGCACAAGCCGAAAGGGGATAACGCTCTAGAGGGAATCTCAGGGGTGATACCCCGCCGCAGTGAAAGAAAGCACAAATGAGAGAGTCTTAACGGTGAAAACCCTCGCGGGCACCTTAAGGCGAAGGAAGTTGAGAGAAGTAAAATGAGAGAGTCTTACGGTGAAAACCTTTACGGGCACCTTAAGGCGACGGGAGATAGAGAGAAATGAGAGAATCTCACTAGTGAAAACCCTTTGAAGGGCACTGTGAGGTGACAGGACGAGATAGTCGCAAGATGTCTGCATGAGACAAGGTTTGGACACCCGTTTACCTCTAGCATGACGCGGCATCAGAAAGTGATTGACATGAATAGACTGGGTAGTTTAATCTCAAAGGCGCGGCATAACCATTGGATCAGGCACACATTCAGATAAGTTTTCTTATTTTTGAGTTCAGAAAAGTTTTTCTTTTCTTTTGTCATTTTCGGTCAGTATTCTTTTCTTTTCTTTCATTTTCGAAAATCGATTTTTCAAAGCTTACTACCAAGTCTCCCAAAGCAATATATTGGAAGTGAATAGGCATGGAACGAGGCAATAAAACAGAAGTCGTTACGATAGTGAGATTGGGATGACAGGTTGAGTGGAAGGTTCGCAAGAATTATGGAGTATGATGGACACATATGGCATGTCCGAAAGATGATTTCACGCAACGGATCACCGGCTAAAAAGAGTCGTATCAAACCAAAGAGTGGAATAAAAGGAAAGATGAGAGGTCGTTCGTGGAAAGAGCATCGTCCCCAGAAAGCGTCAACGTCGCCCTCAAAGTTCGAGAGAGGCTAAGCAGCTGAAAGAAAATGGCCCCAACAAGAGTGGCACGACCACCCACCGCATTTTGAAACTAACAATTTTTCTTTGATTTAAAAGCAGGAAAAGAGGGTTCGTTGGCAGAAAAGCATACCGTCCAGAATTTTATCAAACTGGGGCAGAAAATTTTCTCCTATTGTGAAAATTTTCTTGAAAGCAAAGACCCAGGTGGTAAGGGTAGAAAGCAACACAAGACGGAATGATCTTTGAGCCCGGTATCATCCCCAGCAGTCGTGGGAAAATAAAACAATGGCGTCGAGATTCCTCCAGCAGTATTACATTCCATAATTTGCTCGAGGAGGTAAAAGCGTGAGTCCCACAGGAGATATGGGAAGAAGGAAGAGCATGAGGGGTGAAGGAAACGAAGAATACTTCCTCAGCAGCATCATCCCCAGCAGGCGAGTAAACAGTTCCGAAATACCCCCAGCAACCAGAAGAAAAGTAATACGACCCAGGGGAAGGCAATTCCAAGACAGGTTAATTCAGAAGAGAAGGTGGTCCGAGAGGCAATGCAGGAAGAAGAAAATGGTACAAGAGGCCAAGGAAGGTAATCAAGATAGGATGAAATCAGTGAGTTGTAGTTGAAGTCAGGGAGCCCGCCTGGAGAACGGAGTGGCGATTTAATTTTAAAGTAGTGATTGAAGTCAGGGAGCCCGCCTGGAGAATGGAGTGGCGATTTAATTTCGAAGTCGTAGTTGAAATCAGGGAGCCCGCCCGGGAGAATGGAGTGGCGATTTAATTTTGAAGTAGTAGTTGAAGTCGGGAGCCCGCCCGGAGAACGGAGTGGCGATTTAATTTTGACGTAGTAGTCGAAGTCAGGGAGCCCGCCTGGGAATGGAGTGGCGATTTAATTTTGAAGTAGTAGTCGAGGTCGGGAGCCCGCCCGGAGAACGGAGTGGCGATTTAATTTTGAAGTAGTAGTCGAGGTCGGGAGCCCGCCCGAAGAATGGAGTGGCGATTTAATTTTGAAGTAGTGATTGAAGTCAGGGAGCCCGCCTGGAGAATGGAGTGGCGACTTAATTTCGAAGTAGTAGTTGAAGTCAGGGAGCCCGCCTGGAGAATGGAGTGGCGATTTAATTTTGAAGTAGTAATTGAAGTCAGGAAGCCCGCCTGAAGAATGGAATGGCGGTTTAATTTTGAAGTTGTAGTTGAAATCAGGGGAGCCCGCCCGGAGAATGGAGTGGCGATTTAATTTCGAAGTAGTAGTCGAAGTCGGGAGCCCGCCCGGAGAATGGAGTGGCGATTTAATTTTGAAGTAGTAGTTGAGGTCGGGAGCCCGCCCGAAGAATGGAGTGGCGATTTAATTTTGAAGTAGTAATCGAAGTCAGGGAGCCCGCCTGAAGAATGGAATGGCGGTTTAATTTTGAAGTTGTAGTTGAAATCAGGGAGCCCGCCCGGAGAATGGAGTGGCGATTTAATTTTGAAGTAGTAGTTGAAGTCGGAAGCCCGCCTGGAGAATGGAGTGGCTATTTAATTTTGAAGTAGTAGTTGAGGTCAGGGAGCCCGCCTGAAGAATGGAGTGGCGATTTAATTTCAAGTAGTAGTGAAGTCAGCGAGCCCGCCCGAAGAATGGAATGGCGATTTAATTTTGAAGTTGTAGTTGAAGTCGGGAAGCCCGCCCGGAGAACGGAGTGGCGATTTAATTTTGAAGTTGTAGTTGAAATCGGGAGCCCGCCCGGAGAACGGAGTGGCGATTTAATTTTGAAGCAGTAGTTGAAGTCGTGAGCCCGCCCGGAGAACGGAGTGGCGATTTAATTTCGAAGCAGTAGTCGAAGTCGGAGCCCGCCCGGAGAACGGAGTGGCGATTTAATTTTGAAGTAGTAGTCGAGGTCAGGGAGCCCGCCGGGAGAACGGAGTGGCGATTTAATTTTGAAGTAGTAGTTGAAGTCAGGGAGCCCGCCCGAAGAATGGAGTGGCGATTTAATTTTGAAGCAGTAGTCGAAGTCAGGGGGAGCCCGCCCGGAGAATGGAGTGGCGATTTAATTTTAAGTAGTAGTTGAAGTCAGGGAGCCCGCCCGGAGAACGGAGTGGCGATTTAATTTTGAAGTAGTAGTCGAAGTCGGGAGCCCGCCCGGAGAACGGAGTGGCGATTTAATTTTGAAGTAGTAGTCGAAGCCAGGGAGCCCGCCGGGAGAACGGAGTGGCGATTTAATTTCGAAGTAGTAGTCGAAGTCAGGGAGCCCGCCTGGAGAATGGAGTGGCGATTTCATTTCGAAGTAGTGGTTGAAGTCAGGGAGCCCGCCTGGAGAATGGAGTGGCGATCTATTTTAATTTGGTTGAGGAAAGCAGTTGAAGGTAACAGAAATCTCCGGCATGAATCCAAGTTCGTGAGCAGAGGGAGGCAACAAGGATCAGAAAAAATAGATTCGGATGGCGAAGGAGAATAGTTCAAAGATCATAAAGAAAGAAGCAATGATCGGGGTTCGGCAACCAAGATAGACCGAAATAACAACTGGCAGAAGAGAAGAAACATTAGAAGGAACGTCAAGTCAGACAGGATGGCAAGGAGAGCGACAAGATCAAGTCAAAAAGGATAGATGAGAACTTGTAGTACTGTAACTTAGTCTAGCTTCTTGTTTTGTTGCTTAGTACGGTATAACAAGGAGATCAGCTAAGCAGTGGCAACAGCAGTAACAGCAGTAACGGCAGTAACAGCGAGATCGCAACAGCCATGGTAGTCCCAGCTACCAGAACTTCCCGAACTACATTGACCTGATTCCCTTTTAGCCAGGGATATGTAGGAGACCTTTGAAGCAAGGTTCGGTCAAAACTTTTCCAAAATGCTTCATACGGAGTACTCGAATGGGCAAAATCGCTTATATCCGCTCACTTATCTTTGCACGAAAACTCTGCGTGTTTACGCGCAAAGAGGGGCAGCTGTGAGCACGTGATTTTTGCCTTACCCGAGAAGTACTCCCAGAAAATTCAAAATAAAAATAGTTTCGTGTTGGGCATGATTTTTGGGATTTTGTGTTATTTTATCTTTTTGTGTGCGCGTCTATTTATTAAATCAATATAAAATACAAAAAAAACGTTTGCATTTTTATACAAATTCATGTTTGTAATTTAGAGCAATTAAGTTTGTTTTAAAAAAAATGAAAATCATAAAAATAATAATGTAGTTGCATTTTTTAAACATTTAATGTCCAAATTGTGTGACTTTATTTAAAATTGCTATTTGATTGCATGGTGATTGTTATTGAGGGTTAAATAGCACTTTTATAAGTTAATTTGGTTCTATAGGTTAATTTGAGATGGCTAAAATTGTTTTAGTTTTAATTAATTGTGTAAATAAAAAAGGGGGAAACAAAATGAACAAAAATAAAGAGGAAATCAGACCAGGCTGATTTTTCAACGAAGCCCAAACGAAACAACCAGGCCCAAACACTCCCAGCCCAAACAGGTCATTACCCGGTCCAAAATACACCCCTGACCCGGTCACCCACTCCCAAACGACACAGTTTTATTGGAAGATTGATCCGTGCCGTTGGATTCTCATGATCCAACGGCTGAGATTGAATCCTGCATTTTAGTATACCCAAATCCCCTAAACCCGTCTACCCATTCGTTCCCACCCAAACCACCCCTCATCTCTCTCATTCTCATCTCCATCAGAGATGAGTATAAACCCTAGCCGCCGCCCACTTTTTCTCTTGCCTGAAACCCGGCGGCAACAACGCCGCCGGTCACCAAATTAGCACCATAGAACCTCCCAAGCCTGCTCTACACGAATCCGGCGATCATTGGTCTCGAATCAATCAGGAAATTCTCGAATCTTCATTTGAAGATTCGAGTCAAACTCGAACCAGCTCCAACTGACCCCAGACTCATGCCGCACCCATGCCAGACCTCCCCTGTGCCGTAAACACTCTTAGTTTGGCTCAAACATAACCAGAAGCCCAAAAACCCCAAAAACGGCCATGAACCCTAAAGATCCGAAATGGGATCTTCGTTCGAAATTGTTAGGAGATTGAGGTATAGTGGACTTTAATCTAGGTGTTCTCAACCGAGAACACCCAGATTAAGGCCCGCTTTGCTTCAATGATTCAAGGGTGAGTGATTCGCGATTCGTTCAAATTCCGGATTCTTTGCTTCAAAGGTATTCTTTTCCCTTATTCTGGTCTCATCTAGTTCTATGTTGTACTCATTCATGTGATATTTTCCAGTTTTCCCATTTCTATTAAGCTTTCTGTTCTACACTTTAAGACTTTTATTTGGTCGATGCCTTCTGTCCATTCTTGAACTACAATGAATTAGGTGTTTAGTTGGATTAAGGCCGTCGAGCAATTAGTTGACATGGTTTTGATCCCCTGCTTGTTCATTTTGAACCGAGCTAATCATGATTGGCTCCCAATATGATTAGCGCATTTCCTCTGTTTTGATGCTATTCCATTTGCTTCGAATTTCTGATTTGATTGGTGGCTAAACTTAGGAAAGTAAATTGGTTATAGCTGTTGTAAATTCAGTTTAATGACTAATCAAGAATAGTTCAGGATAATTGATGTTTCGCCTCATTGTTTTTTACTCATTTATTTTAGTAATTGATGGATTATTTGGTGCTGATCAGAACAAATTAATTGGACTATAGCTAGTTTGCTATCTTGTTTAAATTTTTGTCTAAACAGGCTGGTTCAAAAGGGATGGGAATTAGGGTAGTAATCCTTATGGTCACTTTGGGATTAAGAATGTGTGAAATACATTAGTGGATTGTCAGGAAGTACTGGGGAACAAAACATGGCTACATGGGGGCTGATTAAAAAGAACTAATACTATAACATGCCCATACTCAAATGATGTTAAAAAGGGAGTTAAACACTGGTTAGTGCACTGGGCAGAGAATGTCAGGAAGAAGATTAGTTCTTTAATGACACTAGTGCCTTTGATAGCTGAAAAATCAAAAAGAATAACAGGGGTGAGTGTTAAAACAGGCTGTCAGGGGAATAAGGATGGAGAATATACTTTTCTAATGATCTAAGGGTTAACACATGCTGAAAAGGGGATTAAGGGGGAGGCTGTTGAGTTTTGTATATAAAACAGGGGGATTTGACAACCTAGGGAGGCAGAGACACTGATAAAACACATTGGGGATACACACAGAGTAAGGGCTCAGAATACACACAAGAATATAGATAGAGAGAGCTGGGAAGGATAGACTGAAAGACTGTTTCATAGGCTTTTTTGGCTACTGTTTTCGTGTGCTTTAGTTGGGAGTGACTGAGTGTTTGGCCATTTTGGTTGCCTGTTGTTCTTGTGTTGTTGTTGCTGGTCTCCTGCTGCATGCTCCTGCTGTGTTGAGTGTTTGTTTGCTGCTGTTTGAGTTTGTTTGGATGTGCATATTGAGTGTTGCTGCTAGTCCAGTGCTGTTGCTGTGTTGACTGCCACTATTTGTTGTTGATCTTGCTGTTGGATTTGTTGACTGGCCACTGGTTACTGTTGTTCTTCTGTTGTTGTTGTTGCTGTGCTACTGTGACTGTAATTGCCACTGGTCTTGTGTCACTGCTGAGACTACTGCTCTTCATTCATCCATTTGTTCCTTTTCTTATCCCAGGTACACCTCTATAATTCAATAGTTCCAAACTGAAGTTGTGAGATGAATGCATGAAGAATGTGAAGCTTAAGCCTGTTTTCATTTTTTTTTGTGTTCTTTCGGATGATGAGATGAAGTAGTTCAGTTGTTAATATTTTAGATTGTTAACAGTCCTTTTTGTGTAATTATATTGGATTGTATGAATTCGAACCTTTGAAAACATTGCTGGTACTCGAGCTTTATCAAATTTTTGAGACTATTAAGATGATTGTTAATAGGTTTGGATTTCAACTAAGCTTAGCGGGTAGAGAAATTAGAAAGGATTCACTGATATCCTATTGTGATAGCATTTCCAGAACGACATAGGTTGATGGCATGAAAACCGGTTTGAGTGTTGAATAAGACATTACCATTTAGACTAAATCTCACAATAAGTAGTATTAGTAGTTAATGAAGATAGACTAAAATAATCCGCTAATGAGCGTTTGTAGATCAACTAATTTGAATGATTTTTGTCGGAATTTACTAGGTCACTTGAGTAAATAACATCGCTTTAAATAGCAATTTGAATAAAATTAGTAACTAATGTTAGTGATGAACGTTAGCATGAAGTTCAAAATGACTTTTGTATTACACATAGTTAACTCCATTGGCTCAATTCATCTAATACGGTCGGTTTAAATTAATTAGAGAATGGTTAGTTTGTTCTGATATTTTGTCAAATTCGTATGCTATTTATAATTTTAGTTTTAGTATTATTCGCTTGTAGAATAAGGCATAAAACAATTTCCCTTATGCAAGCTCGAGTGCAATTTCCGTTCACATTGATTTAATAACTAATAAGAGGTCCGAGCTTATAAACATGCAATAAATTAGGACCTTTTCTCTTTTATTTAGAGACGAACTTAGTAGAAAAAATGTAGTCACTTTAGGATTGTCCTTTTAAAATAAACGAGATGAGCCTCACAAAAAATACACCATTGTGGGGCCCTCGAATAATTGTCATGAAAACTTAGACTTGAAAGGACCGTCTAGTAAATTTCACGGTCCTTTTCCCAAAGTTAAATAGACGATAGACTCTTTAGGCACGACTTGAAATAAAATTACTTTCCTGAATACGGGTGTGCATTTATGTAACCCAAATCTTACTCTCGGCGAAACTGAAATACATTAGAGTCGCAGGCGTACTGGTTACGGTGCGGCTCGAAATGTGTTTTCGTAACGTCGCAATTCTTCTAAAAAATAAGAGCGGAGCATTAAAAGCACATAGTCAAAATATATAAAAGAATCAGATAAAAACAAAAATTGCAATTGAGCGACCGTGCTAAAACCACGAAATCCGGGAGTGCCTAACACCTTCTCCCGGGTTAACAGAATTCCTTATCCAGATTTCTAGTTTCGCAGACTGTATTACAGAGTCATAAATTTCCTCGGTTCGGGATTAAACCGGTGACTTGGAACACCATTATTTTTCCAAGTGGCGACTCTGAACTAAATAAATAAATCCCGTTTCGATTGTCCTTTAATTGGAAAAACTCCCTCGTGCCCTCGCGCGGGTGCGTAAAAAGGAGGTGTGACAGTAACATAATGGATGAGGTGATCCTCGGGATCGGTGGTTCCATCATACACCCTCAAATAAGGGGGCATCTTGAAAGTCTTTGGGATGGAATATGGGGCGGTTTCCTTGGAGTATGGTTGTTCCACGAACCTTCCCACGTCGCGTTTAGCTAGTAGTTTAGGTGCTCCGAGGATCTTGTCGACCCTATCATGATGCTCTTTCATTTGGTCGTGAGAGCTTTATTTTCGCTCTCCATTTCTTCCATTTTTTCTCAGAATGGACACCAACGTGTCATCGTGAGTTTGTGTTTCGACGGGTGTTGTCTGTTCGCGCTTCCTCTTGCTTGTCCGCTGTAGTGGCGATACTCATTGTTGGTATTGCTTTAGTGTGACCCTGTGGTGGTTTTTCCACTAAGCCGCTCAGGGTACTCGTCAACCATTCTTCCAATAATTTTCTAACCGCCAGGGGTGCTTCTTTTGCAACGGACGTGGAAGCTTCCTTGTTTTGCAAGGTCGCAAGGTTCCCGGATGGGGAAGGTGAAGCTTCTATCTCTGGTGCGGTATCAGGGATGGTGTTGGTGGTAGCATCATCACCGACCTTGTTCAGAGAGTTCAGGAGGTTGGTGGTGACCCCCATTATAGCTTTGGACCTGGTATTATTTTCGGCCATTTCTGGGTTTTCGTAGGATATGGATGTTGGGTGTATACTATAGGTTTGATTCTCGAAATCCCCACAGACGGCGCCAAATTATTTAACTCAAAAGTTACCGATTACTTTGTGAGTTATGGACAATAAAAAAATGTGAGTAACGGATAAATCGCAATCAAATATAATAAACCTCATAGAAAGATCTATATCGTTTATATTATGAACCTTAGCAAAAATGATGAAGTTATATGGACTATCAATGATTATCACTGAGAGGGTAAAAAGAGAGAGAATAATAGAGAGAGAATAATTAGAAGTTGTATTATTAAAAATAACAGTTGCCCTTTACAATATGGAAAACCCTTCTTTATATAGAGGAAAGGTTTTCTCGCTAAAGTCATAATTCGTCGAAGGACTGCTGACGTCCTTAAAATATAAAGAGGAAGGGGTAAGGGGCGCCTGCATACGCAAGTCGGTGCTATGCCTTCGTTGTTAAGGATGTGAGTGAGGGTCGTGCCCTCGATGCTGCGTAGGCGTGGGGGAGATGTACTCGGCCCTTATCAGTTACATCCAATTCGACCCCATACAATGCTCATATTTAATAAAATTTTAAAAATAAATATAAAATTTGAACCAAAAGCTATTGGATTTGATCAACCATATAGCTGCACCTTAGCTTCGGCCCTGGTCAGAACATATAGTAACAGTGCAATTGTACTCTGTACTAAAACTATTTTAAAATTATGAATCTATCTATGCAGGGGCGGAGCCACAGTATTAGCTGTGGGTTCGGCCGAACCCAATAGTTTTTGCGTAAACTCTGTATTTATATTAAAAATTCTAATGAATACGTATAAATTATTAATTTAGAACCCAGTAACTTAAAAGGATTATAATCCCGAACCCATAAGGTTCAAATCCTAGCTCCGCCTCTGTATCTATGATATATACAAAGTTCAAATCATGCTCAATTGGAACTTGCGGCGAAAAATATCCTTTAAGAGTATAGTGTCATTGAAACCGCTTCGAATTTTTTTTCTTCAAATATATATATATGTATAATAATATTTTTATAGAAAATAATATATACATATATATCATAGGTTTATACCGTTTTAAAATATACATTAAATAAATATATCAATATGAGACGTGAAGTAAAACCTCAAATTATGTACTTTTAAATTTAAACTTCCTACAAGCCAAATTGTAATACCAATAGAATGCAGCTGGCATAAAATTCCCCGCTAAATTATGTTAAAAAAAAAAAATTAGTTCATAGAAGAAAAATGGATCTATAGGTAAAGTTATTTTTGTGGTGGCATAGCTATAGGTCACGAATTCGAATCGTGAAAGTAACCACTAATGTTTGTATTAAGCTAAACCGTCTACGTTACATTTCTTGGGATATGACTATTATTCCGATCCTGTATGAATACGGAATATTTTGTACACGGAACTATCATATGCTTTTAGAAAAAAATGGAAGAAACGTCCTTGTCTTCCTAACACAAAAAGCGACAATGTAACCTATCGATAAACCTTCCAACTCGGCCATTAAACAAAACAAGAAAATCAAAGAATTAAGAATTGGGATAAAAGGAGGCGTAAGTTTGAGTTAAACACTCGACAATGCATTCAAGACGGGAAAGTCCCAACTAAATAAAGCCTAAAAGGATGGATTAAAATGTATTATATCAAGAAATTATGTACCCATTGAATGACGGGAAAACAGAATGGAATATAGGGTGTGTTTGGTACGAAGGAAAATATATTCTGGAAAATATTTTCCAATTTTTCCATGTTTGGTTGGTTTAAATGTTTTGGAAAACATTTTCCTTATCAATTCATTTTCCTCCAATTGGAGGAAAATGTTTTCCTTATCAAAAGAAGAGAAAACATTTTCCAAAGCTCCTTCTCAACCATTCTCACCCTCACCAACCCACCCCACCCCCTCTCCAAAAAACAATTTTTTTTTTTAAGAAAAATTTCAGTTTTTCCGTTACCATCCACCCTACTACCCCTCCACTCCACCCCGCAAAAAAAAATTTCTTTTACCTTAATTTTTTTTTCTATAATTTTAAATTTCTGTTTTCTTATTTTTCTGCACCACCCCCCCCCCCCCCCCCCCCCCCCCCCCCCCCCCCCCCCCCCCCCCCCCGCACAAAAAAAATTACTTTTTTTTGTAATTTAAATTTTTATTTTTTTTCGATCCCCCCCCCCCCCCCCCCGAAAAAATTTTAAAATATATTTTTCAGTTTTTAATTTTATTATTTATTAAAATATATATTTTATTAAAGACTCAATATTTTACAAGTTCCAAAATTATGAGTTCGGAAGTTTACGGGTTTAGAAATTATAAATTTACCGATTCGAAAATACGCGATTTTTGCGTTAAAAAGTAAAGCATCACATTAGTTCCTTTAGATTGTGTCAATGTTTAGCGACTTCGGGAAGGGGAGGGGTGGGGGAGGTGGTAGGGGGAGGGGTAGGAGAGTTGCAAAAAAAATATTTTTCTAAAAAAACTATTTTTTACTTTCTAACCAAACATGGAAAATATTTTCCGGAAAATGTTTTCCACTTACCACCCAAACAAGAGAAAATAAGTGATAAAACCACTCATTTTCCATGAAAACATTTTCTAGGAAAACATTTTCCATGAAAAACATTCAAACACACCCATAGTTTATCTTCTTGATTAAATCAAACTCACCAGTCACACCAAACCTAAAAATTCGAGGGGTCGAGTGGGTATAAGAAAAGAAGAGAATCTCTCGGAGACTTACTGTTTTACGTGTGGAGGCTGATTTAAACTTTAAATTTAATGAATTTAGCTTTTGAACTTTTAGTATTAAATTTATTGTATTATTAAAATTATGAGTTCAAATATAAGTCGTTAAATTTTAATAGAATTTTATATATAAATTTATATTCCGTATTAAAAATTATAGATTCAGCTTGAAGTCGTAGCCAAAAAGCTTCATCCACCCCATCTATGTGAAGGACTACAAGCCAAGAAATGATATGATGAACTACTCGTTGTGTGCCTTTATTTTTTTTTTAATAGTAGTAGTATTCACATCAGTTTACATGCAGCTCGATGATAGCGATATTACGTGTTACTAGTAACTAGTAATTGAGTTTTTGCACATATTTAATAAACTTCTCAATATTAATACATGGTTTAGACTATTAAATTCTACTAGTACATAACCTTCTAAGTTCGCCCCTGACCTCAATTATTTTATTACTTTTACTACCTCTCGCTAAAATAAATACTAGTAGGTAACTCTACAACAACAATTCAGTATATTCCCATAAAGTGGGGTCTGAAGGGGGTTATATGCAGGCAGGTCTTACCTCTTCCCAAGAGGGCAGAGAGGCTGTTTCCAATCGACCCTCGGCGCAGGAAAAAGAAAGGAAAACAAAAACAAAAATAGCATTAGTTACACCAGTATACATCACATAAATAATTAACTAAACATAAGAGACATATGTACCATAAATAAATCGGCATGCAATAATATTAAAACAGTAGCTACCAGAAATGACTATTATAAGATAACACAAACTAATCCTCTAAGGGTGGCCCTACCGCGTCTCACCCACCCAGGGAAAGGAGTACGAAAACTCTAGAAGCCCCTATCCTACAACCCTTATACTCGACCTCCAGGCTGTCCTATCTAGGGTCATGTCCTCGGAAATCCGCAACCTGGCCATGTCCTGCCTAATTACCTCTCCCCAGTATCTCTTAGGCCTCCCTCTGCCTCGCCTCACACCGACCACCGCTAGCTGCTCACAACTCCTCATCGGGGCATCATGGCTTCTCCTCCGCACATGCCGAACCACCGAAGCCTCGCCTCTCTCATCTTCTCATCCATTGGGCCACCCCCACCTTCTCCCGAATAACTTCGTTCCTAATCCTATCTAATCTGGTGAGCCCTAGTAGGTAACTCTTTGCATCAAAATTTAAACAGATAAAACATCACCAAATTAAGGTCTTTTTATATAGTGAGCTTCTACCATTGATTGTCTCGAGAGTTTGATAGCACATGCATGGTACACTTTTTCTCCTCCTAACATGTGGTCCTTCAAATTAAAGCAAATTTATAATTTGGAAGGTTATAATATATGTATAGTGAGCTGGAACTTAACACTAGTTCTTTCGTTCAAGTGAGGTTCACATGCAACCTTAAAAGGGTGTTTGAATGGGTTAAATGTTGGTCAAACTAATTTTTAAGTTACCTTTTTATTATATGAAATGTTTGGCAAAAAAACAAATGCTTAAAAAAAATAAAAATATGCTTATAAAAAGCCAAAAGCAACAAGTTGGTTGATCCTAATTTTTTGGATTTTAGCTTAAAAGTTATTTTAGTTTGACCAATAAAATTACTCTTTTATCCATTATAAGTTTTCATAATACCAAACTTATCTTCGGTCAAGAAACCCCAAAATCTTTTCTTCTCCTATTTTCTTCACATCCGATGACCCGTTCCTCTTCTTTTATCTTCCTCTCTACTTTATCTTTTATTTTCTGCACTTTCCTCAAGTATCATTTTCTGATCGCGTTATTTTCTACCAATTTTACTTGACTATATTGTATCTTCTTCTACTTTCTAAAAATTATCTAAACTAATCAATTAAATTAAAATATAAATTATTGTTTATTTGTATTAATTTATAATTAAATATATTATAAAATAAACTCCTTTATAATGTTAACAACTTTAAATATATTTTTTTCTTTTTAATAGAAAAAAATGGTTACCAGCACTTATTTATCAAATACTTTAACAACTTTTTTTAAGTTTCAGCACTTTTATTCAAACATGTAACTACTTATTTATAAAATAAACTTTAACACTTATAACCTGCTTTTTAGCGCTTATACTTATAAGCCACTTTTTTAAGTCAATCCAAACGGGCTCTAAAGTCATGACTCATGAAATCTCATATATATATATATATATATATATATATAAACTTATACTTTTACTTTGCCAATTTCTATTTTCATATGATTCTTGCAAAAGCCGTCGTTGCACCATACTGTTCATTTCCCATCCTAATCTTGGGTGTGTTTGGTATGAACGATAGAAAATATTTTCTTAGAAGATGTTTTCTATGAAAAATGAGTAGTTTTATCACTTATTTTTTCTTGTTTGGTTGGTAAGTGGAAAATATTTTCTATTATTTGGTTAAAGAGTAGAAAATAGTTTTTTTAGGAAAATACTTTTTATGCAACTCTCCTCACCCCTCCCCTCCCGCCTCCCCCAACCCTCCCCTCCCCCATCCCTTCCCGAAGTCTCTAAAAATTGACAAAATCTAAAGGAACTAATATGATGTTTTTCTTTTTAGCGCAAAAACCGCTTATTTTCGGATCCGTAAACTTCCAAACACATAAACCTCCGAACTCATAATTTTGAAACTTGTAAAATTTTAAGCCTTTAAATCGATAAATAATAAAATTAAAAACTAAAAATATATTTTAATTTATTTTCGAGGGGGGGATGGGGGACAGGGGGTGGGGGCAAATAAACGAAAAACATTAAAAATTTAAATTACACAAAAAAAAGTAAAGAAAAAATTTTGTGGGGAGGGGGGAGGGGGGTGGAGTTTGGGTGGTGCAGAAAAATATAAAAAAAAAAAAAATTTAAATTCACACAAAAAAATTTAAGGTAAAAAAGTATTTTTTGCGGGGGGGGGGGGGGGGGGATAGAAGGATAGATGGTAACGGAAAACCTGAATTTTTTTTTAAAAAAAATCTTTTTTGGAGAGGGGATGGAGGGGTTGGTGAGGGTGAGAAAGGTTGAGAATGAGCTTTGGAAAATGTTTTTCCTTCTTTTGCTAAGGAAAATAATTTCTTCCAATTGGAGAAAAATGAATTGATAAGGAAAATATTTTCCAAAATATTTAGCCAAACCAAATATTAAAAAATTAAAAAATATTTTCTTTCTTACCAAACACACCCTTTATGTGCCTTGCCAAATGGTCATATGTTTGGAAATTTTCACTGATAATGTATGTTGTTGCGATTTTAATCACGGGGCCATATTATTGAGAAAAAAATAATATGTATTACATATAAAAAATATTTATTTATTTATATATTTTTTAGCTAGTTAATGCAATTAATTTCGGTCTAGCGGCTAATTTTTTTTCTTCCCAATATTATATTTAATCGGTCTCTGGCCTGCGGGAGCCGTGTGACACAAACACACCCCGAAGATTAGGTCAAAGCAGTGGATTAAAAACCATAAACGTTGAAATTTTAGTGGAGCAAATATAATACTACGTCATTTCTTTTTATATATTTAACTTTATGTTGACAGAATTATTTGGTAGCAGACCTAGCAGGTACCTGTATAATTCGTTGAGGTAAGTGTAGGTTGGTCCGAACACCACGATTATAAAAATAAATTTAAGCTTTTTGAAGTGCATTAGTAAGGTAAGATTTTAAGCCATGTATTTGGAGCTCGTTTTTGTAGGGAAAATGACAATGCATAAACGCTCTCAAAATAATAGCTAAAAATTATTATATATTTTTGTATATAAATTTTATACATTTTTCGGCTATCAAATGTAAATAGTTTCTGAAACGTTAAAATTAAAAAAACAAAAACAAAAACAAAACAAAAAACCCCGTTTTTGTATATTTAATTTCCTTTAAGCTACCATACATGTTTGGTTGGTAAAGCTTGCTAACTCATCACATGCATGAGATTTTTTATTTGGAGTTTGATATCATTGCTCACGAAAAAGTTTAGAGTGGTTAAAACGGAATTTTATCAGTAGCATTTAGCTCTACCTCAAAATAGCGAAATATATGAACCAATTATTTTCTCCTATTGGTTGTGACAGGGTCAATGATGGCTACATTGCTCTTTGAGTAGTTGAGTGGCAAGGTATATTATGCGCAAGTCGAGGTAGGGGAAATGCAAAACTTCAATAATCTTTTCGGATATAGTTATTTCAACAAACTGAATTTGTTTAAAATATTTGACGTTTTAGATAGACAAAGAGTTATTTAGTGTTTTTTCATATCTACCCTTATTGTTCCACTTAGTGTTGCATTAATTAAGCGAGAAGTCCAAGGAGAGATGACCCATGTCGGGTTTGAGCCATGGGTATGGACAGAATTTCGTTAGGTAGCGTTTCCCTCTTAAATAGGCCTTACGTGACGCTAATCCGGATATAATTAGACTCCAATATGGGTACCGAACAGGGGGACACAACATGGGCTAACCTTTTTGCATCTCTTTATGCGTATGGTAGTTTTCTTGTCAATTAATAGAATGATTCATTGCTCTTTTATGCTTTCATTTCTTTCCAAAATTGTGCTATAAAATGGCTGATTTATGCTCTGTGGATTTTATTTTACAGTGGAAACTTTATCCTTTAGGCTTTATTATTGACTTCTTTAAAAAATCTGCTGGATTCAGTTCATTTTTCGGGTTACAAAAAACAAAAGGGAAAGAACTTAGCTGATATTGCCACTTAATGAATCGCAAAATACTGGTTTGCTAGAAACAAATGGTAGATACATTACCTATGGGAAGACTTGGATTCCATCTCCACTTTTTCTGTTGTAGTAGTAACAATTTTTTTGTTGTAAGAAAATCAGAAACCTACACAGCTTTCAACTTCTGTAGTTCATACTGAGTTGATTCTTCTGAATAGAGCATGCCATCCGACAAGGTAAGGCGTCGTAGAGCAATAAAAAATCGAGACTGAGAAGGGGGGGGGATGGCATCAGACAATATAACAAAGTAAAAGAATGTATAAAAGCTTGTAAGATGTGGTAAAGTTTTACCCATTGGAATACAACAAGCGCAAACCAGCATCCAGATAAACCAAGTCCTTTGCTGTTCAGCAGCTGGTTCAAAGAGCCAATAAGTGGAAATGTTAAAACAAATGATAATATCGTGAAGAATTTAAGTTATATGCACTTAGCAATGTAAAGATATTCTACATGATCAGTGTAGTTTAACCTATTATAGCAGGTCTGTAGCTTATCATATGGATTTACCTGTAATTACCTAATAAGTGACCTGATTGTGTAAATATAGTTTTTTTCATTGTTAGTGCATATCTTTGCTTAAATATAGTTTCACTTTACATTTGATTGTATGAACGGGAAGGGTAAAAGGAAAGAGATTAGATTCCAGCTATCAAGATCTAATGCAGGAGTAGTGCAACTATAAGGTATAAAGAACTTGATTTGCCAAAACTCCATGAGGTATTGATACTTTGAAGCAAATTGAATGGCATACCACGAGGAGAAGAGAAGCCAAAACAAATATCGAGCTCATTGCTAAGCTTATGTATTTCAAGTCTCGTCCAGCCTGAATAGACAATAAAACATCATGATGTTGAGATAAAGGCTTCTTAAAACATAATAGTACTGACAAAAAAAATTAAAAAAAATGATGCATGCAAAAATTACAAGCAGAATAGAGATGCGACAAATTGAACAGAAAAAACTGTTTGTTGATAAATCAACATGGCTAAGACAAGGAAATAAAGAGTAACAAGAGTTTTGACAGAAAGTATGAACACATACCAACAGAGTTCCCTCAAGACTAAGAATGCTGGGTGTCACACATAGTGATAGGAAGTATGGCAGTAATATTTTATGCATCTGCACCCATAGAAAAGAGAAAAATAATCAGAACCAAACAATAATATTGTTGAAATGTGTGAAGAAAACAAGAGCACAATACCCTTCCACCTCCTTCTGGTTGTGTCAATTGGACTTTGTACAATAAAGTTTCATGTTACCTAATTTTGAGCTTATACCATTCGTTATTAAACATAGCAGAACGAAAGGTAAAGGGCGAAAAACACTGCTGCATTACACAGTAGAAATAACTTATCGAGTCATCATCAGGTCTACACAATGACTGTCCAGTATAACAAAGCAAATAACTAACTTTACTCTTCCTTCTGTCCTTTTTTCTTTTGTTCAATGATTGTTCATTAATCATTTCTCTATATGCTTCTGTATTAGTCAATATTTTTCTGATAAGTATGTGGAAGAGGATGAACATCCTCACAAAAGCAAAATGTGTCAAATACCATCTGTAAGTACATTACAGAACTAACCTCACGTATGACCTCGGGATCAGGTGAAAAAATTTTGGGGAATAACCATGGAACTGATGATGCAACAGATGCCAGTACCAGTCCGAATGATGCTCCAACAACCACTAGGGACTTTAAAAGCATCCGAGCCTGGTTAAAAATATTCATCTTTTAGAGGATTGTAATAAGGTATGATGAGAGAACTCTCTGCTCAAAGAGTTTGATTCTGCAATTAATCATGATAGCCTAGCACGTGGTACCATAGTCAAAATTTACATAGATGGATACCAAAAACTGCTTTGGCACAGGATGTTGTGATTTTTACATGAATAAGATTATAACCTTTGACAAATTTCGGTTGACTCCATATAATAATTCGGGCATAAACGACTGTGCTGTTTGAGAGAGAGGCTCACCCCATACTGCACATATCATGAACAATTGTACCATGACCTAAATAAAAAGGCAATTTGTTAATGGTCATATATGTGTCGCTATTTTACGAAGATGAAGAAATAAAGTACATATAAGTAGAATACTGAGAGTAAAACATACCTGATGAGCAGCAACTGTCTGTGTGCCCATTGATGTAGCAAAATAGACCAGTAGAGAGTAGAATACGACCTGTGGTTCAGCATAATGTCAGATGTCCACAGAATACAAGATTTTGGCACCGAGTGAGAATGAGATAATTCAGACAAACCTTTGACATCATTGTTAGAAACACAGGGCCGGCAATCATGAATATCTGCAGAAGTTCATCTGATGATGGAATAGAGATAGCAAAGCCCTTATAGCCTTTATCGTTCAGTGCTTTGATCATCATATAAGCTGCAACGACCTAGAAACAGATTACCAAGCTAGGAAGGTTTTGAGATGTATGAAAATGGAGATAGAAGAGACAGTGTGATGAAGAACACATCAAATATGTTTAGGGATTAAATACACATATTGGTAGGGATGAGTAATCGTACTTGGGACACCATTGTCGCCCATGCTGCTCCAGCAATACCATAACTGAAGAATCTGCACAAGACTATATCGCCAATGCCATTAATAACAGTAGCAACGGCCAAAGCCTTTAAAGGTCCCCATGAATCTTTCATGCCTAAACTGCACATTTAAGACCAAGAAACATATATCACAAGATGAATAGCATGACCAGGTGACGCACGTATCTGAACACAGTATACTGTCAGAAAAGCATAAACTATCTTCACCTAAAAGTTACCTAAAGAAAAGCTTACCATCACTTATTCGAGATGAACAATGTATATATCATATTACTGGGAAAAGAAGGGTCACTCTTCTTTCTAACTGCAAACAGAATATAGACTGATGTCTCTCAGGTCTGTCAACGACCTTTCATTGTTCACATGTAAGTGAAAGTAAGAGTCTTAATTGGCTTTGAAAGGACAAATATCAAAATTCCACCTCTATCATACTCATCCTTGCTAGTTTGATTTATGTGAAAATTATAAGGCTGCAACTAAGTGGAGCTGGTGGCTATTCACGTCCGTTAAAGATCTCGTTTTTAAGCGAGAATTCATGATCGCTGTCTTCAAGCCCAGATCATTCCCCAGTATATACAACTCAATAGCAATATGAAATATGGCTAGAAGAAAGAGAGAGAAGTGCGCTAATCACAAAAGAAAAAGGAAAAAAAAAAGAAGAAAGAGAAGAGTACTTGACATATGCAACACAACATAGAGTACAAAACAGAGAAACTTGATATATATCATAGGACTAAGCTTATGTTGAATCAGATAAATAGAGAATCAAACCTGGGACATATGTTAGTAATTGTATCAAAATAAAGCTTCAAATACAAAAGAACAAAATGTAATAGAAAGCTACACATACAAATTACTTGAGAATTGGTAAATGGTACCTTGCACTTTGGGCAACCCAACCAACCAGCAGTGCTGGCCATGCCAAGCCTCGAATCTATCACCATAATATCTACTTTCAGTTGAAGTGAAGCTTAAATACACCATGCATATCAACAATATAACTTGATCATAATAGAAAATGATACTACATTTTCAGGGTTAAATGCTTTAGCAGATAAATTGCCAATGTTTAGCAAATAACTGTCTCTATCTAGAAACTTCTGGACTCTGGATAGATGTCTAATTGAACAACAAAAATAAATTCATCCTCTCTTAACAATCGGTCTAATGTCTTCACCAACCAGAAAGTGGAAAAAGCATTGGCATTCATCGATTAACAAAATGATGCTAAAAAGGGAAAAATTAAAGCTAAAAAGGAAAAAATTAAAGTTATTATTAATAGGAGAATAACCTGGACATAAGTGTTGGCTGAGTTTATGATATCGACATTATTGGCCCCCGTGAAAGCTACGAGTCAGAAAATAAAACATTAGTTGTTATTTGGGGAATATCAATAGCACACTTGATACATCCAGCAGTAAATAAGAATACGAATTGCTTACAAGTGATTGCCTGAATACCAAACAATCTCGTAAAAATAAACATCACAACACCACAGACAAGCCCAACAAAAAGCAAGATAGATATCTGATGCTGCACTTTATCTTTGTCCTGCACCAGAACCCAAGATGATGAATTAAATATGAGAAAGAAATCAGTAGAATAACTATAAGTTGATGAGTTCTTGATTTAGAGGTTTATATGATTACAACAAATGGCAGATCTAGGATATCTTCTAGGGGCATATCCAGGTTGTAGAATAAGTTGGTTAGGAGTTTTAACTGGCTTTAGGAGCAAATGCAATGCACCCACTGCTCTCTTGAAGTAGTAGGTTCAGCTCTCTTAATACATACTACTAGTCTTAACGTATTTCACATAAAAACATGTAACGGGTTCGAACGCCCCTGCCGCAGAGGAGCTAGGATTCAACTTTATGGATTTTGGATTTTAGAACGATGACTTCAAGTGCTAATAATTGGGTTCTAAATTTAATGTTTATACATATTTTAATGAAGTTCTTAACACAAATGCACAGTTTAAGCAAAGCTATTGGGTTCGATCAGAACTGTAGCACGGCTTCTAGCTCTGCCCCTGCCCTGTTGCCTCTACCTCGAGCCACATACAAATGATTTTTTTTTTAAAACCATCATGTACTTGTTAAATATATACATATATATATCACCTAGACCTACTACTCTAAATCTTGAATCTGCCACTAGCTGCAAGAATGCCCAAACACCTCAAAATTGAAAAGATCAAAGTCATGGCAGTAAAACAGCAATCACCACAAACTTACCTGCTGTGCAAGTGAAGTAGCAACTAAGTTTGAAGTGGCAATTGTAAGGAACATAAAGATGTAACTTATGTTATCACAGAAAACGGTTCCTGGACCTGCCAAATAAAAACAGCAACAATTTTTCCTTTATGAGCTGAAAGAAGAAGAACGCAAAAATGAGTATAGAACAGCAACAATTTTTCTCATATGAGCTTAAAGAAAAAATGCAGTAGGTCGAGATCCACATAAAATTTTGAAAGCAGATAATAAGCATTTAGTACCGAAAAGCATTTTATGTTTTGAAACTGACATTATGCAGTAGGTTGAGATCCACACAAACATAGACATAAGGTTAGCTTCAAAACTTAAAATACTTTTAAGCAAAGGTGAAGCCAGGCTTTCAGCTTTATGGGTTCTAGATTTTGGAACGACAAGTCAAATACTAACTGGGTTCTAAATTTAATATTGTTCATATTTAATGAATTTCTTAACATAAATATATTGTTTGAGCAAAAATTACTGGGTTCAGCCGAAACCCGTGGCCGGGCTTCTAGTTTTGCCCCTATCAGCTACTTTAAGTTAGCTAACCACAGGCTCTATTATGATAAATACTCTAAATATTAAGGCTGTTATCAATTTTAGCCCGCACTAAACATTATTTACATTAGGTAGCCGAGAAGTGTATAAAGTTTGTATATCTTTTGTATATAACACACAAATGTGTATATATATACACGAAAGATGTAATTTTTTCTGCTATTATTTTGAGTGCAGCTATACATTGTCATATTCCTAAATATTAATCGGTCTGAATAAGCAGAATATAGTAAAAATCAACTAGTTTACGATTGAGATGTATATAGGAGTAAGCTTTGCGAGTTGTACCTAGAGCAGCGAGTTCAATGGAACTTCCTTGACCAACAACGGCAGTATCAATAAGACTCATTAATGGCCCACATAACCATAGCCCAACTGCTGGCCCTGAAAACTTTGCAATTTCCACAATTTGATTCCAAATACTCTCAGTTGCAGAAAATTCTCGTCCACTAGACTTCAACACTTGAATTTTCGCTACTTGTTCATTTCCTACTTCGTTGATAGATGAAACTGAAACTGAATCTGAGCTTTCTACATCAGTAATTTCATGTATAGGAGTTGAACAAGAAGTGATTATTAGCTTACGAAGATTGCAGATTTGAGTTGTTTGTGTAGTCCGACAAGTTCGGAAACGAGTTGAAAAGGAGCTAACATTTAGAGTTGGAATTTGTTTTGGGATTCGAGATTGATAAGTGAAAGTGTTGAGATTGATTGCTTGACTGTACATTGACATTGATACAAATGAAGAAAATGGTGGGGGGATATGGAATTTGGAGATATGGGCAGCTGCTGTAATATGCTTGAGCAACTGTTTAGGCAACTGTCCTAACAATTGTCTGGAATTTAAAAAGCCAGTTAAAGCTACCATGAAAATCACTCAACTATATTTTTATTTTTGAAAGTTGGATTGCCAAATAATTATTTTATACTCTAAATTAGAAATATTTTAATTTTTTAATATTATAATTTTCCCTTTTAATTTATATTATATACTTACTTATGAAATAAATAAATATTATTTATAATTAAAAAGTAAAAAGTTTTAAATATCTATAATGCTGAATTAATAAAATAATAATATAAAAATATTAGTCGATATATAATAATAAAATTTTCTTTTAGTCCAGTATTATAGATACTTAAATACTTTTTATTTTTTAATATATAAATAATATTTATTTATTTTATAAATAAATCCATAATATAATTAAACGAAAATCATAATATTAAAAATTTAATCAACTATATCTTCTGCTATGAGGGTCCTAAGTAGATGTATGCTTTTCACCGCTTTTTTTTTCTATGCTTTTAGTTTTACAATTTAGTTGCTCTTCTTTTATGTACCTCTCTCGATTGATGAGGTCCAATCCCAAGGTCATTTGATATCTCTAGTATGTCTGAGTTCCTATTCATCCCGTAATTCCAATTAACTCATTTATTGAGTAACTTTTGGGTAAACTATTAAACTAATAAAAATTGTATTGTCTAAAGAATGAATTAATTCGCGACCAACAAGTTTTCCGAAAGCAAACTAAATGAAATTATCCTTTTAAAAAATATTGCTTCAAATTAAAGAAGGGCTTTGTATAGACACTCTTGAGCCATATTCGTCGCCCTAGGCTTACCATTATTTCATTTCATTCTATTGATTGGTTCTCCCCCATCCCCCCTCCCCAAAAAATAAAAGACAAACTTCATTTGTTCTACCTTCCCTAGTTAAAAAGAAAAATATTTTGGGAGAATTACACATAAATACAACTCACATACATATATTGCAACTACGTGGCCCATATTTAACTTTTCAAAATTGTAACCCAAAAATAATAGGCTAAGATTTAACATCAACTCCAAATAGGTTCTCAAAATATCTATTCAATTTTGTTTAAAAAAATTGCAAGCTTTTAATCTAATTTTCAAATCAGTAATTATGATTTAAATATTAGTTCAACAAATCAAATCTATTTGGTGGTGAGAAATAGAATTTTAAGATAATTCACCATTGTTGAATACTCTTAAATAATTGGGTTTAAATTTCGAATATAGTTTTTTGAGAATTTTGGATAAGATGTGTCACACCTCCTTTTGGCGCGCCTACCCCGAAGGATAAACATACAAGGGAGTTTTTCCAATTTAAGTGACAATATTCGAAACGGGATTATTTTATTTATTTCAGAGTCGCCACTTGGAATAAATTATGGTGTCCCAAGTCACCGATTTATTTAAATCCCGAATCGAGGAAATTTCGACTTTCTAAATGAAGTCCGCGAACCAGAAATTCTAAGTAAGGAATTCTGTTGACCCGAGGGAAGGTGTTAGGCACCCCCGGATCCCGTGGTTCTAGCACGGTCGCTTCAATTATTATAAATGGCTAAAAATACCTGATTTTTACATGCTTATAAATTATATGCTCTAATTAAACTTTAAACCGCTCTATTAATTTGAAACCGGACCCAAAGAAAACAAAAAACTAATTACGACAGACTCGGACTTTTGACAAATAAAAAATATATCTGAATTACTTAATTTGAAACTATGCCGATTAAAGTCGTTGTGATACTAAAACAAGGAATCAATTTACTTGACAGTATATCCCTTAAAAAAAATTATTTTTGATTAAAGACCTTATACAAGATAATAGCTTAAAAGATTGCCTAGAATAAAATATAAATTAGTAAAAATTTAATCGACTATGCCGGATGTGAGTATTTCGTCATGGTTCATTACTTGACATAAGATTATCCATAATATAGTGCGTTCCAATTGATTTATTTATTTATTTATTCTATTAGCTAGGCTAACGCAATAGGATACCTGATGGTAATCTTAAAACCCTTTGTTGAAATCCTAGCATCTATCTTATAAATAACTATGACTTAAAATACAAACAACTATGACTTAAAATATCAAAGACATAAATCATTTAATAATCCTAAATACTTCAACATTTAAGGAAATCAAATAAAGCTAAAGGCCTAACATAATGAGTTCCTTCAAGTTCTAGTTTACAAAACTATCTACAAACTAAACTCAAATCAATTCCGATTATATGACAAGATACAGTAAAACCACATTACTAAATCATAGAACAAAAAAAACTAAACAAAAGGAAAGAAAAGTAAACTATTCTGCTTCAACATCTTTATATCAACTTCTTTTGTCAATTGTCAATTGTTCTCGGCCAATGTGATTATAAGAATATACCTGGATTTTGACAACAGAAATGAAGTAGGAAAAGATCAGTAGCAGCCCAAACAGATAGCAAACAACAGCAGGCCCAGCAGTAGCACGGAGAAAGCAACTTACAACCCAACAAAACTCGAAACCAGTTTGAAAACTATAAGGCCAAACAAGCTAACAAAGACTAATCTTTAAAGAGGCTTATAGAAAACTGAAGTTCGATTCTCAAATGGAAAAGCAAACTCAAGAAAAGGATAATGGAACAGTTTTTCCTTTCAAAGTTTCACAGACTGGACAGAAGCTCTCTCTGTTATTTTCAATGATTGCCTTCTCTATGTGTTATGCCAGAGAACTTTTCTATGTGTGTATTTTGTGTGTTCTCAAAAATGTGTGAATTCCAGAGAGTATTTCACTGTCTGTGTGTGTGTTCACTGTCCATTTTCCAGGGAGTCTTTCTTCATTTTATAGCCTTCAAAACTCAGATTAACAACATATTTAATTACTCCAGATCTGTCCAGCACATTATTCTCTCCTTTTTTGCACTTTTCAGCTGTATAAACATGCCTCTACCCCTTTAAACAGCCCTAAAGTGCAGAAACTATATGGGATACCTGCTGTCCAGCAGGTTCCACTGCCTAAACATGTGCCTTGCACCCTCAAATTTCTATCCTAAGCTAAACAACTATATCCAATCATTTTTTATTAACTCACAGCTAGTTAAACTCTATGATTCAAACAGCTATAACCAATTCCAATCCTATATTAGAATCAACAATGGTTCAAAACAAACAATCCAACAACCAACTCAACATTCTGAAACAAACAACAAACCGAAAAGATTTTCAATCAAGCAAACAGTGAAACACTGCCCGGAATTTCAAACAACAAATTTGCGAATTGAAACGACGACATTCGTTAAGTCGAATCACAACATGTATGATCGACAACAAAAGCCGACAAACAAATTCTCAAATTTGTATACCCCAAAGCCGAGAGAAAAGAAAAGAAATGAAGCAAATACGAAACTAAATGTTCGACGACGCTAATCGACGCGAACCTGTATTCAACAACATTGGTAATCAAATAGACAAAGCAAAATCTTAGAATTGACAAATTCACTGACAGTGTTTCTCGGCCAAGGCAGAGGAAAGAAGGAAAATGATCACAACTAATCGACGACGCTAATCGACGCAAACACACATTCTATATTATTCGATTAGCCGATTACGATATGCGTAATCGACAAACAAATCCGACAAAGCAGTGACCAACAATTTCGGACAGCATGTATAAAATCAATATCAAACAACTTAACGATATTAACAACGAATCGAATTCGATTCGCAATCACTCGTTAAACAACGAAGAATAACAAACAATCAAGTCGACCAAATAAAAGGTCCCAAGAGATGAAGAAGAAAACCGAGAGTTTGATGAAATCACAACAATAATCAATAACAAACGAAGACTAACTAAACGACGAGTATAATTAAACAAAAATAGAGAAGAAAAAGGAAATACCTTGAAGCAAAAGAATGGGGCTCGGCCGAATTGGATTCGAGATTGTGTATTTGAAGTTAAACGGACTTTAATTGAAATGTTTTCAAGCGAAAACGTTTCAATTAAAGTCTATTGACTTCGACACCTTCAATTCTTGATAAAAATCTTCAACCCGAAATTTAGGGTTCTTGACACATGGATTTGGGGTTCGACGATTTTCGGCTAGATTCGAACCGGATTAGGGGTGGTGTGGTGGTTAGGGAGGTGAGGTGAGGGTGTGGTATCAATTTGGGGTGGTTTGGGATAAATTTTTGAATTTCAACTAGTTTCGATCTAAAATCCGAGACGTTTGGGGACGATTTGAAACTAATGGTTGCCGGATTCGTGTTGAGGGGGAGAAGGGGAAGCTATGGTGTTAAAATGGGGTGGTTTGGAGTGCAACCGCCGGCGGAGGTGATTTCCGGCCGGCGGCGCACGGCGGGGACGGTGGAGGCGTTGAAGAAGAAGAGAAGGAGGGGCGGCGGCTGCTTCTCTGAATAGGGTAAGGTGATAATTGAATTGAGAGAAGGGTTTGGGGGGTTGTTTGGTAAGTTAAAATGGAGAATTAATCTCAGCCGTTAGATTAAACAAATCCAACGGCTGGGATCAATTGGATCGAATGGAGTGGGCTGGGGCAGATAAGGTTGGGGTATAATTGTATTGGGCCTGGTCTTGGTTTTGATTGTGTGGCCCAATCCGAATTTGTGCTCCTAATTATTTCCTTTTCTCTTCTCTTTTTAATTTTAATTCTCAATTTATTAAAACAAAAAAAATTCTAATTACACTACAAAGTCAATTAAATTATAAGAAATACTAATTAGGTTATATGAACAAATAACACACTCAATTTAAACACCAATTAAATATAAATCACACAATTAGGCATTTAAATACTAGAAAAGCAAAAAATACATATTTTTTGTGATTTTATTTTGCAAAAATAAACTTAAACTACCCCTAATTGCAAAGTTAGATAAAAAATGTAAATATGACCTATTTTTGTATTTTTATTAATTTAAACACATATAATCATGCATATACAAATGCAAACAATTACCAGAAATAACACGAAAATTCAACAAAAATACACATCGTAAAAAATAGACGATTTTTGTTTTGATTTTGTGGGAGTAATTCATGTTAGGCAAAAATCACGTGCTCACAGCTGCCCCTCTTTGCGCGGAAACCACGAAGAGTTTTTCGTGCAAAGATAAATGAGCAAATACGAGCGATTTTTGCCCGTTTGAATACTCCGTGGGAAGCATTTTGAAAGAGTTTGACCGAGCCTTTGCTTCGGAGGCTTCCTACATATCCTGGGCTAAACAGGAATCAAGTCAATGTAGTTCGGGAAGTTTTGGTAGCTGGGACTACCGTGGACTGACACTTTGCTGTTACTGTTGCTGTCGTTGCTGCATGTTGCTGTTTACTGCTTACTGATCTCCTTATTACACCAAAAGAAATTAAAGCTGAACTAGCTATGCTATCAAACTATGAGTTACAAGATTCCTATCTATGATTCTCTTGAAAACTTGATCTTGAATCTTAGCTGATTTGTGGTAGACCTCGATCCGAATCTTGATGCTCCACAAGCTGTACGCGCTTGTTTATTTCTGTAACATTGAGTGAAACGGAGTCGGCGGAGCTTGTTACTTCAATCATCTTCTGTGCAATCCGCGCCTTTGTTTACTCCAACGTTTGAAAATCTTTTCTCTCGGTTCTTTTCTTCTTTTCTTCACTCCGGATTGATGTTCCATTTGTAGGTTATCTCGATCCTTGCATCCCGAGGTCAAACCTATTTAGACAACAAAACAAACAAACGAACGAAATTTTTCTGCCCCAGTTTTGCTAGGAAAATTTCGTGAGTTAGTTGTGACACAAAAAAGTGATTAAAAGACTCTTTGGTACTGGGTAAGAAATCATGGTTTCACAAACGTTCAACCGCTTTCTAGCCGGGATTTTGTAGAAAGGTTTCACGGCTTTCTGGCCGGAATTCAAACAATATCTAACGATTTTGGCCGTCAGATCCTCGGTTTTTTGGCCGGGGTAAAAGTAAATGGCTCCGCAGTTTTCTGACTGGGAGATCCTCGGTTTTCTGACCGGGATAAAAGTTTCACGGCTTTCTGGCCGGAATTCAAACAATATCTAACGGTTTTTTGGCCGTCAGATCCTCGGTTTTTTGGCCGGGGTAAAAGTAAATGGTTCCGCAGTTTTCTGACTGGGGAGATCCTCGGTTTTCTGACCGGGATAAAAGTTTCACGGCTTTCTGGCCGGAATTCAAACAATATCTAACGGTTTTTTGGCCGTCAGATCCTCGGTTTTTTGGCCGGGGTAAAAGTAAATGGCTCCGCAGTTTTCTGACTGGGGAGATCCTCGGTTTTCTGACCGGGATAAAAGTTTCACGGCTTTCGGCCGGAATTCAAACAATATCTAACGGTTTTTTGGTCGTCAGATCCTCGGTTTTTTGGCCGGGTAAAAGTAAATGGTTCCGCAGTTTTCTGACTGGGGAGATCCTCGGTTTTCTGACCGGGATAAAAGTTTCACGGCTTTCGGCCGGAATTCAAACAATATCTAACGGTTTTTCGGTCGTCGGATCCTCGGTTTTTGGTCGGGTAAAAGTAAATGGTTCCGCAGTTTCGACGTGGGAGATCCTCGGTTTTCGACCGGAAGAAAAGTTTCACGGCTTTCGGCCGAATTCAAACAATATCTAACGGTTTTTTAGCCGTCGGATCCTCGGTTTTTGGCCGGGTAAAATAAATGGTTCCGCGTTTTCGACCGGGAGATCCTCGGTTTCGATTTTGAAGAAAGTTTCACGGCTTTCCGGCCGAATTCAAACAATATCTAACGGTTTTTGGCCGTCGGATCCTCGGTTTTTGGCCGGGTAAAAGTAAATGGCTCGCAGCTTTCGACCGGGAGATCCTCGTTTTCGACCGGAAGAAAGTTTCACGGCTTCACGTCGAATTCAAACAATATCTAACGGTTTTTGGCCGTCGGATCCTCGGTTTTTTGGTCGGGGTAAAAGTAAATGGCTCCACAGCTTTCTGACTGGGAGATCCTCTGACCGGGATAAAAGTTTCACGGCTTTCGGCCGGAATTCAAACAATATCTAACGGTTTTGGCCGTCGATCCTCGGTTTTTGGCCGGGTAAAAGTAAATGGCTCAGCAGTTTTCTGACGGGAGATCCTCGGTTTTCGACCGGGATAAAAGTTTTAGCTCCGCGGTTTTTCGACTGGGAGATCCTCGGTTTCGACCGGGATAAAGTTTCACGGCTTTCTGGCCGGAATTCAAACAATATCTAACGGTTTTTGGCCGTCGGATCCTCGGTTTTTTGGCCGGGGTAAAAGTAAATGGCTCCGCAGTTTTCTGACTGGGAGATCCTCGGTTTTCCGACCGGGATAAAAGTTTCACGGCTTTCTGGCCGGAATTCAAACAATATCTAACGGTTTTTTTGGCCGTCAGATCCTCGGTTTTTTGGCCGGGGTAAAAGTAAATGGCTCCGCAGTTTTCTGACCGGGGAGATCCTCGGTTCTCTGACCGGGATAAAAGTTTCACGGCTTTCTGGCCGGAAAGACCCTCGGTTTTTCTGACCGGGGTCCAAACAGATATTGGACTGATATGATTTGATTCTCTTTTTCGGAGTTTTCATTTTCTTTTCTTTCATTTTTTTTTTGGCCTTCTTTTAGGCGTTCTTTTTAAACATCAACAAATGCATAGGATAAATCTCTAAAAGAAACTTACCTTTTTATGTGTTTTCCTTGTTCCAAAGCCATTTCAAAGCTTGCGTATTTCACTTATTTGAGTGGTACCTTCTTCTTGCACAATTAAACAGACCTGCTTTCAACAAAGAACATTTTATCAGTTGAAAAAAGTGGTTGGCTTTGCGGCCTTGGTTATCTTCATTGCTTGATTGTTTCCCCATTATCATTGAGAAGTTCGCTACCAATTGTCTTTGGGGTGACTTCCTTTCAAACCGACCGGGTTCATTCCCAGAATTCCATGGGGATTTTCCGTGTAGGTTCCATCCTTCTGCCTTATTCCGTCTCTTCTAAGACCTTAGCCTTTGATTTCCATTTCCTTTCTAAAACTCTTTTCCTTTGGAAACAATCGATCATTACGATCCAATCGTGGATTGTAACAATATACCACTGAGGCTGTTTTTCTTTTCTTCTTTACCAGGCGGAGTCCTGTACAACCGGTCCTGTCACCTTCCTTTGTAATATTTTCAGAATTAAAATTAAACCGAAAGGGATTCAAAGAAGAAGAATGAATCAAAGAATGGAAAAACGTATCAAAGATGGAGGAGTCCCTTTCGAGGGAGAAAAGAAGGACTTATCTGAGGTATACGCTGACTTTAACCAACATGACATGCTCCTCGGACTAGATGCTTGATCGTCACAAAACTCCCATTTTCTTATGAACCAAAACGGGTCTATATTTCCGAGCTAAGGAGCCGTGCCAGGACCTCTCGTGGTGAAACAAACTTTTCGGTTGATAGCGCCTTTTGCGGGTTTTCGCCAATCGACCTCTCTCATTTCTCTTCTTACCATCGCCAGATAGCACTCTTTGCGAGTTTTTACCAACAGGCTCTCTCATCTTGTATTTCCCTACTTCCATCGTCTTATGGTACCCGAAGGTTTTCACCAATAAGACTCTCTCATTTTATTTCTCTACTTCCGTCGTCTTATGGTGCCCGAAGGTTTTCACCAATAAGACTCTCTCATTTTATTTCTTTTCATTCCAGGAACCCCGGATCGTAACAATGATGTTTTCACAACTTCCAATCGATCTTGAAGGAATTGTACTCGGTTCGGGTAACAAGAATTGTAAACAAAATTACAACTTTGGAATCATCTTGACGGATCTTAAACCGAATCAAAAATATCATCTGCCCCAGTTTCATTTTTTGGGAAACCGGGATTTTTGATTTGGTGTGACTGAACCTCAGGGAGAGGTTGCCTACGTATCCTTTCGGAATCAAGTCAGAACGTAGTTCAGGAATTTTTTTTTTTTTTTTTTTTTTTTTTTTTTTTTTTGTTTGGTTTGGATTCCAAAGAGGGTAGCCAAAGAAAGGTAACCGGCTCAAAGGGTTTACAAAAAGGGTTGGTAGTGTTTGGGTAGCGGGAATAAAAGCCTTCAATCATTTCGACTTGTGAGGACCTCATTGAAGCAAGTTCAGACATAATACCTTTTCACAGCATCCGCATTCACAGCCGTTTCAGGATCTTTTCCTTCCATGTCTCCCAAGTATAATGCTCCTCTTGGCAGTATCTTCCTGATGATGTATGGTCCTTTCCAATTAGGAGCGAATTTTCCTTTCGCTTCCTCATGATGTGGAAGAATGCGTCTTAAAACCAACTGACCTACTTCGAAATTTCTCGGTCGTACTTTCTTGTTGTAAGCACGAGCCATTCTCTGTTGGTACAGTTGTCCATGACAGACCGCAGCCATTCGCTTTTCATCGATCAAATTTAATTGTTCCAAACGAGTCTTAACCCATTCGCTATCTTCAATCTCTGCTTCAACAATTGTACGAAGCGAAGGGATTTCTACCTCTGCCGGTATCACAGCCTCAGTTCCATAGACTAGCAGGTATGGAGTTGCTCCCACCGATGTGCGTATTGTAGTACGGTATCCCAGTAAAGCGAACGGTAATTGTTCATGCCATTGTCTAGAACTTTGGATTGTCTTTCTCAAAATCTTCTTAATGTTTTTGTTTGCTGCTTCCACGGCACCATTGGCTTTGGGCCGATAAGGGGTGGAGTTCCTATGCGTTATTTTGAATTGCTCGCATATTTCTTCCATCAAATGACTGTTCAAATTCGCAGCATTGTCCGTGATGATAGTTGCGGGTATACCAAAACGACAGATAAGATTTGAGTGTACAAAATCCACCACCGCTTTCTTGTTAACTGATTTGAGAGTGACGGCTTCGACCCATTTTGTGAAGTAGTCGATAGCCACCAATATGAATCGGTGTCCATTCGAAGCTTTCGGCTCAATCGGGCCGATGACATCCATTCCCCAAGCGACAAATGGCCACGGTGCCGACATAGGATGCAACTCAGTTGGAGGTGCATGAATCAGATCTCCATGTACCTGGCATTGATGACATCTTCGGACAAAACCGAAACAATCTTTTTCCATGGTCATCCAATAATATCCTGCTCGAAGGATTTTCTTGGCTAAGACATACCCATTCATATGAGGCCCGCATACTCCCGCATGTACTTCGTGCATGATTCTTCCTGCTTCTTCGGCATCAACACACCTTAAAAGGTTAAGATCTGGGGTTCTTTTGTACATGACCTCGCCGCTCAAAAAGAAACCACCCGCATGTCTCCTAATGGTCCTCTTTTGATCTCCAGTAGCATGTTCTGGGTATTCTTGCGTTTTCAGAAATCTCCTGATATCGTAATACCATGGCTTGACGCTCGGTCCTTCTTCGATTGCATTGCAATAACCGTGGCTCTCCCTGATTTGAATTTCCAAGGGATTGACATGGGCGTTGCCCGGATAAGGTAGCATTGAAGCTAAAGTGGCAAGTGCGTCAGCTAGTTCATTGTGACATCGTGGGATATACCCGAACTCTATCGATGCAAATCGCTTGCCAAGAATATTCACGTGCCTGTCGATAAGGGAGGAGTTTAACGTCTCGAGTTTCCCATTCACCTTGAGATTGTTTGATAATTAAATCTGAATCTCCCATGATCAACAAATCTTCGACACCTTGATCAATTGCCATGTTCATACCCATGATACAAGCTTCATACTCAGCCGTATTGTTCGTGCAGAAGAAACGGAGCCTAGCCGTGGCCGGATAATGCTGACCAGCAGGAGAGATCAAGATTGCCCCGATCCCTACACCTTTAGCGTTTACCGCTCCATCGAAAAACATTTTCCAAGCATGACTGTCGTCCGAAACAACTTCTGTCGTATTTACCTCTTCATCAGGAAAGTAGGTATTCAATGGTTGATACTCTTCGTCGATCGGGTTCTCGGCCAAATGGTCCGCCAATGCTTGGGCCTTCATTGCCGTGCGAGTGACATAGACTATGTCAAACTCAATGAGCAGGATTTGCCACTTTGCCAATCTTCCGGTGGGCATCGGTTTCTGGAATATATACTTCAAAGGATCCAACCGAGTAATGAGGTGAGTCGTATGGGCTTGGAGGTAGTGTCTCAATTTCGGAGCGACCCAAGTTAAAGCACAACACGTTCTTTCCAGCAAAGTGTACTTGACCTCATAGCTAGTGAATTTCTTGCTCAGGTAGTAAATCGCCTGCTCTTTCTTCTCCGTCGCATCACGTTGTCCGAGAACACAACCAAAAGAGTTTTCCAAGACTGTTAAATACAAGAAAAGAGGTCTCCCTGGCTCTGGCGGGACTAAGACTGGAGGGTTTGACAAATATTCTTTGATCTTGTCAAAAGCTTCTTGGCATTCAGTTGTCCATTTGATTGCAGCATCTTTCTTTAACAACTTGAATATGGGTTCACATGTGGAAGTCAACTGAGCGATGAACCTACTGATGTAGTTCAGTCGGCCTAGAAGACTCATTACATCTTTCTTTGTTCTGGGGAGGTAAATCCCGGATGGATTTTATCTTTGTGGGATCTAATTCAATACCTCTTCTACTGACTATGAAACCCAAAAGTTTACCTGACGGGACTCCAAAAGCGCATTTGGCCGGATTCAGTTTCAAATCGTACTTCCGCAACCTCTCAAAGAACTTCCTCAAGTCTCGCACATGATCGCCTTGAGTTCTGGATTTGATGATCACATCGTCCACGTACACCTCTATTTCCTGATGCATCATGTCGTGGAAAATGGCAGTCATAGCTCTCATGTATGTTGCTCCTGCGTTTTTCAAGCCGAATGGCATGACTCGGTAATAGTAAGTCCCCCAAGGTGTGGTAAAAGTAGTCTTCTCGGCGTCCTCTTCATCCATCAACACTTGATGATATCCCGCATAACAATCCACAAACGATTGTATCTCATGTTTGGCACAGTTATCAACAAGGATGTGAATGTTCGGTAAAGGAAAGTTATCTTTGGGACTCGCTTTATTCAAATCTCGGTAGTCAACACATACTCGAGTTTTTCCATCTTTCTTTGGCACGGGCACAACATTAGCCAACCACGTGGTGTATTGTACCACTCGAATTACCCCCGTTTTCAACTGCTTAGTGATTTCTTCTTTGATTTTATCACTGATGTCAGTCTTGAACTTTCTTTGCTTCTGTTGCACCGGGCGACAGTCAGGGTAGATTGGTAATTTGTGCACCACTAGATCAGCTCCTAATCCTGGCATGTCATCGTAAGACCAAGCAAACACGTCTTTAAATTCAAACAAGAGTTGGATTATTGCATCTCGTGTTTTCTCATCTGTGTGGATGCTTATCTTGGTCTCTCGGACCTCTTCATCAGTTCCCAAATTAACTGGTTCGGTGTCATTCAAATTTGGCTTAGGTTTATTCTCGAAATGTTCCAATTCTCGATTTATTTCCCTAAAAGCCTCATCTTCATCGTATTCCGGTTCTTGGTTCATTATTTCCAGATTAGGCGGCGTGTTCGGATTTGAGCATGAGTTCCGCAAGCATGTCATGTTATTTAAAGCCGCATTATTAGGACTGAAAAGGAAGAATAAATAACAAAATTAGAAAGAGTGCAAAAATAAGGAAATATTTATTTTATTTTCTTGGAATTTTCTGAAAACAAACAAAATTACATTGGGGAAACCAAAAAATACAAGAAAACAAAGAAAATCATCCAAGCTACGTCCTGAAGTAACTTATGATGAGGGAAAAACGACAGGACAAATCTACGAGAACTCCCGCTTGATTGGGAAGGGCGTGGCTTTCCAATTTTGCAATTTAGCTTCAGGGCCCACATACAGCACCTCAGCGGTGCTCGTCCCTTCTCCCGATTGGACCATATTAACATCATAGAGCATTTGCCTCATGGCCCCACATATGTCTTCAATTTCCTCCGCTGTAAAGACCTCGTCTTCTTCTTCTTCACTGTACCTTGGTCTGACAAAAGTTTGGTACAGATGCGGCAATGGTTGCGGCAGAACCCATCCTTTCTCCTTTCTCTTTTTGGCCCATCTTTCATCTTCAGGGGTTGGGCAAAAGCCCACTCCGAAAAACTTTTCAGCTACAGGTAAAGTTATCAGCTTCGGCACTCCTTGTAGGGACTTTCCCAAACCTTTTCCTGGCTGGAAGCCATGTTTAATCATTTCTTTTGCCACCATGATGGAGGCATTAGACAAAAAAGGTTGGGGGAGAGGGTTCCCTTCTTCGTGTTGATCCGCCAACACAATCTCGAAAGCTTGATAGACAATGTTTTCGCTTCCCGCTTCCGCTTCCAAGCAAGGTATGGATGGATCTCGGTAAATTGATTGCTCATCTTCCCCGTGGACCACGATCTCTTGTCCCTGGTGCTCAAAATTCAACATCTGATGGAGGGTAGAGGCACAGCTCCGGCCGCATGAATCCATGGTCTCCCTAGAAGAAAATTGTAAGAAGTGTCCATATCCAAGACTTGGAATGTCACTTCGAAGTCCACCGGGCCGATGGTCATAATTACATCAATCTCTCCGACAGTATCTCTTTTCACACCGTCAAAAGCTCGCACACATATGTTGTTAGGCCGAATCCTTTCAGCTCCGATTCCTATGCGGCCTAAAGTGGAAAGTGGGCATATGTCTACCCCCGAACCCCCATCAACCATGACCCTCTTCATATAGTAGCCTTCGCTTTTGACGGTCAAATGCAAAGCTTTGTTGTGGGCGGCACCCTCCAAAGGCAAATCAGCTTTACTGAAGGAAATCTGATTGATCGCGAAGAATCTTTCCGTCATTCTTTCAAGTTGTTCGGATGAAGTCTCAATAGGCACGTATGCCTCATTCAAAGCTTTTAACAAAACCTTTTGATGTCCAGTAGACTTCATTAGAAGGGACAACATCGACACCTGCTCCGGGCATTTACGCAGTTGGTCTATCACCTCATAATCAGGCATTTGCATCTTTTGAAAAAAGACCTCTGCCTCTTCAGCACTTACAAGTTTCTTCGACGGGAAACGCCTTTGTGTGGCGTTATTTACCTCCTGTGTGTTTAAGTACTTCTGTCCTAAGACACTCTCAGATGAATTTCCCACGATCTCTTTCCCTTTGCGCATAACAAGCGTTCGTTGGTAGCTCCAGGGTACTGCGGATGGATCTGTCATTGGTTTTTGTTGCACGCGTGCAATAACCACAGGTTCATCTGGTTTTCGAGCCACATAAGTTCCCTTTGGTACATACATTGATGTTTCTCTCTTTAAATGGAACTTCTTGGGGGCACCTATGGACAATGGTTTTTCCACTCTACCTCGTGGGAGGTAAAGGACTCCGCCCTTCCGAGACGATGCTTTCAATTCAATCGTCTTTTCGGATTTGGTTTCAAGAGCTTCAACCTTTTTCCCCATTTTCTCTTGTTTCGGGGTAGCCTCAGGACGCTTCTCTATGTTGGCGATGGCGATTATCGCTTTCAAAGCCGGGTCAAATTCTTTGTCGTCACAAATCATCCGAATCACCGGTCCGTTGTTGTGGGCTGGTAATGGGTTGTTTGTCACATTTGGGATGTCTTCATCTGCGAAGACAATCCTCCCTTGATTGATCAATTCTTGTAGTGCCTTCTTCAACGTCCAACAATTGTCGGTATTGTGTCCTTCAACACCCGAATGATATGCACAATATATTCCTCTCTGGTAGGCAGGAGAATCTGGATTCTGCCTGTTCTGTGGAACAGGCTGCAGTAGGTTTTCTTGCCTGAGTTTTGGGAAAAGAGTGGAATACGGCTCCCCAATCGGTGTAAAGCTCGTTTTGGGTTGCTCACGGTGGCGAGCGTTATTTGGCCGTGGATTATACTGGTTTGGGTAAGGAGGTTGGTTTCTCTGGAATGGAGGTGGATTCCTGTTGGCTGGTGGCTGTGGCCGTGCCTGAGGTTGAATGTTCATGACCGCATAGGGTGGAGGCGGAGGAGCATAAGCCATGCCGTGATGTGGATAGTAATGTTGGGGGGCCCTGTCGGAGAATACCTGCCTTGAGGTTCGATATCTCCTGTCTTCTACCGCCGCCATAGCAGATTCTTCTTTCTTCTTGCTTCGGGGCATCCCTCCAGACCCGCCTTGAATGGCTTGGGAAGTTGCCCGAATGGCCGCTTGGCTCAAAATCCGCCCTGTTTTCAAGCCATTTTCTACCATCTCTCCGATCTTGATAGCTTCGGCAAAAGGTTTTCCCATTGCCGACATCATATTTTGAAAGTAATCGGGCTCTTGAGCTTGGAGAAAAGTCGTGACCATTTCAATTTCGTCCATGGGGGTTTCACCCTGGACGCTTGCTCTCGCCACTTGATGGCATATTCTCTGAAGCTTTCTGAGGGCTTCTTTTTAAGTTCGATAGAGAATTCCTGTCCGGCGCAATATCGATGTTGTATTGGAATTGTTTTACAAAATCTCTGGCCAGATCATCCCAGATGTGCCATCGAGATATGTCTTGATCCATGTACCACTCCGATGCTATTCCGATCAAACTCTCTCCGAAGTACGCCATCAACAATTCTTCTTTGCCGCCGGCACCCCTCAATTGATTGCAGTATTTCTTCAAATGAGCAATGGGGTCGCCATGTCCGTTGTACTTTTCGAACTTTGGTGTCTTAAAACCTTATGGCAAATGGACGTGCGGGAACATGCACAGATCGGCGTAAGATACACTCTTCTGTCCACTCAGACCTTGCATGTTCTTAAAGCTCTGTTCCAAACTCCTCATTCTTTTTGCCATCTCATCCTGCTCGGGGGTCTTTGGATTTTGGCTCGGTAGGAACTCATATCGAGGTGGCTGAGAATATGTATTGGCTGCAACCTGGGTATGGTCCCGTGTGAGCGGTGGCGCCGGGAATGTAAAGGATGAGGAGTCGAAGAAAGGAGCATGTGCGGTGGGGTGCGTTGTGATTGGAACTGGCAATTCAACGGACGTTCTTGCAGATGTATCATGTGGTGCTACCCGAGGATGGGATGTGGAGGGTGATTCAGAGAGGTTTGTAGCGTTAGAATACCCGAATAGAGTAGGCGGATAATTGATGGGGGTATTTGAAATTCCGCTTGACCTGAGAAGAATTTCAGGGAACCCAGGGATCAGACTCGGGGCTCTTTCCCGTTGTTCCAATCGTCCAACATCTCGAGCATGCGGCAACGCAACATTCTATTCTCCTCCAAAGCTGCCGACTCAGTAGCCGGGATGGTTGCCAATGAGCTTTCCTCTGAAACGGGGATGGTTGCTAAAGGCATTTCCGAAGACATGTCGGCACCCTTTTTTGATCTAGTAAAATAGGAATGAGTACTCTCAGGCTGCCGAACTTTTCCTTTGGACCTTGTGAAGTACGAGTGTGGTGCCAGATTACCGCAAAGTCAACCACTTTTACTAAAACCTGGATTTTGGCAAACAAACGGTTAGTCCGAAACAACATAACAGATAAGTAATCTCACGTTGGGTGTGATGCACTTATACAGGTGACAATGTTGCTACATGTATTCGTTTGCGATGCGTCATTCCGGTTTGTATCGATCTTCTTTTCTCTTAACTTCTTTCCCCCCCCTCCTTTTTTTTTTCATTTTTATTTTTTATTTATTTTTTAGTGATGGTCGAATCTTATGTGGATTGCCTACGTATCATGTCCCCGCATGAATCAGACCGAGCGTAGTTCGGAAACAATAGACATAAGATGAAGTGTTCATGAATTTTATTTCAACAAACTTAAAACTTGAAACACTTGCAAAATACAACAATGGAGAAAAACTTGTAAAAGGACAAACGGACTCTAAAACAAAAGACTCTCCTAAGCATGTTCCAACGCCTCGAATCTTTGCGCCGGGGGGGCGCTGTTTGGCCTTGCTGCAGTTCTTGGGGTGAGATCTTTCTGTATACTTCCCAATTCTGCCATGACCTGGTGGACACATTCCATGATTGAAGAAAAGAGGGCAGGCCGAGGTACTTGTTCGCAGTTCAAACACTTCATAGTAATGTAGTGCCCAATCTCATTGATCCTGGTTCTGATTATGTCTTTTTCTCCGAGCAGCTGCCCTATGTGCCTGTTCTTTGCCCCTAATACTTGAGAGTTGCCGGAGACATGGTCCAAGAGCCTATCTATTTGTCTTTCCATCCGTGCCATCAAGTTGTGACAACGGTCTCTATCTGCTTTGGCATCCTGGACTTGCCTAAGAGTTCGCTCTTTAAGAGTGGCATTTGCTTTTCTCAAATCAACGATGATTGCATCATAGTCTTTCTCTACTTGTTGTAGACGGAGTTCTTCTTGGTGGGCCGCTCTCTTCCATTTTGTTCGGATTGCAACCAAAGCCGCTTTTGCCTTCTCCAAGTCTTCTTGGTGTTCAAAGGCTTTTCTTTCCAAATCGTTTATCAGCATTTGATCACTCCGACTCCTCCTTGACCTTTCTGCGGCCAATTGCATCTCTTGAATTTGAGTTTGGAGTGCTTCTCTTTCCTGCTCCCAACCGGCCCTTTCCCGATCGAAGTCAGCCTGTTGTATGTCCATGGCTGCTTCCAAGATTCCTTTGTCTTCTTTTAAAGTGTTGATGCAAGATTGGAAATTTTGTGTTGTTTCATGCTCAACCTCTCTAACTCTGGCTTCTATTTCTCTCTCCCAATCGACGGCATACTTCACTGACCTTTCTGACCTTTGCTCCGGTATTGGTTGGTTGTGGAACCATTCAAGATAAGCGAGACTCACTTCTCCCCGTTCCCGGTCGGCAACCATTTCGTTGATGTCGGAGAGTCGACTACCGAACCAAACCTTCTGTGCATAAGTCTCCCTCGGGGTCTCTTTCGTCACAAATTCCCATACAAATGATCGCATATCCTCAATTGGGGCCCTTTTCTATTCTCTTCCTAACTGCCGCATGACACGTAGCGGGGCATATGGTTGGAAACCCCCTGAAACCCATTAATATGTAGAATGGGCGGTATGTCGACATATGCATGATTTTGGCGGAAGGGAACCAATAATAATTCCAGGTAAGTTGATCTGCTCTCAAAGAGTTGAGAAGTTCTTGCCAAGTCCTCAAGTCTTCCGGAAGGTTACAACGGGCGGCTCTGTTTGTATGACAGCGAATATAATTCAGCCAATCTGCTTTGAAGTTTATCGCAATTGGGTGATGATAGAGATGTTCTATAAACCACATTTGTAATAAGATATTGCAACCTTCAAAATAATCTTGTCCTTCTTGGCACCGAGTTAAGGCCCGGAAGATGTCTCCTAGTATCATCGGAAGAACAGTGTGTTCCTCGTTACTCTGTAGATATGAGACTACCGCAGCTAAACGGATCCTGATGCGCCCACCACGTTCGGGAAAAACCATGGTTCCCAAAAAGCGATCATGAAAGCATAGATTCTTAAATCTCCCCAGGCGTCATAATTTAGCTGGTTAACAAATTCGACGTTTGAGAATTTCCCAAACCCTTCTTTATCACCAAATCTGTCGTAGAGATAATCTAGTGGCACCCAACCGTTCTCCAGACAACCGAGGGGAACCCGCCGGAGACATAGCTTTTTCAAGAAGTTATTCACACTTATCCGCCTAGGAGCTGCAGGCCTCATCTTGTGCAAATCTCTTCCGAGCCCTGTGAGTCCGCCCAATTCTTCCAAAGTGGGTGTCATTTCACAATCCCGGAATTTGAACACATTGCTTGTTGAGTCCCAAAAACTCACTAAAGCTCTGATCACATTTTTATCCGGTTTTATCATCATGATGTCCGGAAGAAACTTGAGGTGCTTGTGAACTTGATTTCTTTCCCAAGCTGAAAAACTAGTCCACCATTTATGGAGCCGATCTGGGGTTTTGTCCTGGACCATGAACATAGGTGGCATTTCTTCTCTCACCCTTTTCTGGCCGATTCGTTGCGAGGAAGTCATGCTGATCCTAGAAAAGATAAAAAATGGATTTAAGATTTTTTTTTTTTTTTTTTTATTATTATATATAAAAACGAATCTTGTTAATACGGCCTTTCAGCACTTGAAGAAGATTTGAAGGCTGTATAACAGGATACCAGTATGATGTCTATATTTCGTTTTGCGAAATTAGTCCTCCGGCGCCCCTTTTGAGGCGTTTGGCTATTTTTGCAAAATTTCCTAACTCTCGACTAAGAACAAAATCCTAATTCTAATATTTTTATTATTGTTTTCCTTAAAAAAAAATCAGTATTAGTTGAGCCCGATATGGGTTGCCTACGTATCTCATTTTTGGTGAGAATCAAACTTGCGTAGTTCGAAAATAAAAGAACTAAAATTTTTTAAGAAAAGAAAACGAACTATTTTTTTTTTTTTTAAAAAAAACAGCATTTCTAAAACAAATTACTTTCAAAGGAACTAAGAAAATTTATTTGGAAATTTATTTTCAAAGAAACTAAACTATTTTTTGTAAAATTAAGAAAATTTATTTGGAAATTTTTTTTTTGTATTTTTTTTTCAGAAATTATTTTTCAAAGAACTAACTATTTTCATAAAATTAAGAAAATTTATTTGAAATTTTTTGCAAATTTTCAGAATTTATTTTCAAAGAATTAACTATTTTCATGAAATTAAGAAAATTTAGTTTGGAATTTTTTGCAATTTTTCAGAATTTATTTTCAAAGAATTAACTATTTTCATAAAATTAAGAAAATTTAGTTTGGAATTTTTATATTTTTTTTTTTATTTTTTGCATTTTTTCAGAATTTATTTTCAAAGCACTAACTATTTTTCGTAAAACTATTTTAACTATATACCCTGACGTTTTCCACTTCTTCCTCTTTTTTTAACAAACCGGTCGGCATGTAAGATCGAAACAAATAAATGCACACAAAAAGATGCAACAAGTTGGTCTTTTTGTTTCAGTTACACCTGTCCTAGACAGGCCCAACCCCTGTGTTGAGCCTCCTAAGTCAAATATGCACATGATGCAAATAAACGTTCCTATCGGGGATCCGGCATAAGGTTTTGTTATTCTAAGTCATCATCCTGTTGGAAAAGTGTCTAGACTGGCTTTAAACTCGAGCGGACAACTCGAGCCGAAGAGTGTCAGTGCACCGGTAGCATGGCTTTCCGGCTTAATTGACAAAACTCTCCGCCTAAACATGCGTGACTACAAAATCCTTCACCGGATGCCAAGCACCACAGCTATCTTGAGAAAAACGGGCTATGTCAAGCAAATGCCCGGTATTATATTTCAAAAGACTCAAAAAGAAGAAAAAAAAAAAAATATGGGTATCGGCACAATTTATATACAGTTCACAAAATATCAAAGCGGTAAAACAACATTTAGCATATAAAATATAAACATGTAATAAAATCAGATAATAAGTAAGCCAAATAAAATAATTATTCAAAGCTCGAATTCTTAAACCCTGAACCAGTAGTCCTGGGTTTGTGTCCCCAGCAGAGTCGCCAGAGCTGTCACACCTCCTTTTGGCGCGCCTACCCCGAAGGATAAACATACAAGGGAGTTTTTCCAATTTAAGTGACAATATTCGAAACGGGATTATTTTATTTATTTCAGAGTCGCCACTTGGAATAAATTATGGTGTCCCAAGTCACCGATTTATTTAAATCCCGAATCGAGGAAATTTCGACTTTCTAAATGAAGTCCGCGAACCAGAAATTCTAAATAAGGAATTCTGTTGACCCGAGGGAAGGTGTTAGGCACCCCCGGATCCCGTGGTTCTAGCACGGTCGCTTCAATTATTATAAATGGCTAAAAATACCTGATTTTTACATGCTTATAAATTATATGTTCTAATTAAACTTTAAACCGCTCTATTAATTTGAAACCGGACCCAAAGAAAACAAAAAACTAATTACGACAGACTCGAACTTTTGACAAATAAAAAATATATCTGAATTACTTAATTTGAAACTATGCCGATTAAAGTCGTTGTGATACTAAAACAAGGAATCAATTTACTTGACAGTATATCCCTTAAAAAAAATTATTTTTGATTAAAGACCTTATACAAGATAATAGCTTAAAAGATTGCCTAGAATAAAATATAAATTAGTAAAAATTTAATCGACTATGCCGGATGTGAGTATTTCGTCATGGTTCATTACTTGACATAAGATTATCCATAATATAGTGCGTTCCAATTGATTTATTTATTTATTTATTCTATTAGCTAGGCTAACGCAATAGGATACCTGATGGTAATCTTAAAACCCTTTGTTGAAATCCTAGCATCTATCTTATAAATAACTATGACTTAAAATACAAACAACTATGACTTAAAATATCAAAGACATAAATCATTTAATAATCCTAAATACTTCAACATTTAAGGAAATCAAATAAAGCTAAAGGCCTAACATAATGAGTTCCTTCAAGTTCTAGTTTACAAAACTATCTACAAACTAAACTCAAATCAATTCCGATTATATGACAAGATACGGTAAAACCACATTACTAAATCATAGAACAAAAAAAACTAAACAAAAAGGAAAGAAAAGTAAACTATTCTGCTTCAACATCTTTATATCAACTTCTTTTGTCAATTGTCAATTGTTCTCGGCCAATGTGATTATAAGAATATACCTGGATTTTGACAACAGAAATGAAGTAGGAAAAGATCAGTAGCAGCCCAAACAGATAGCAAACAACAACAGGCCCAGTAGTAACACGGAGACAGCAACTTACAACCCAACAAAACTCGAAACCAGTTTGAAAACTATAAGGCCAAACAAGCTAACAAAGACTAATCTTTAAAGAGGCTTATAGAAAACTGAAGTTCGATTCTCAAATGGAAAAGCAAACTCAAGAAAAGGATAATGGAACAGTTTTTCCTTTCAAAGTTTCACAGACTGGACAGAAGCTCTCTCTGTTATTTTCAATGATTGCCTTCTCTATGTGTTATGCCAGAGAACTTTTCTATGTGTGTATTTTGTGTGTTCTCAAAAATGTGTGAATTCCAGAGAGTATTTCACTGTCTGTGTGTGTGTTCACTGTCCATTTTCCAGGGAGTCTTTCTTCATTTTATAGCCTTCAAAACTCAGATTAACAACATATTTAATTACTCCAGATCTGTCCAGCACATTATTCTCTCCTTTTTTGCACTTTTCAGCTGTATAAACATGCCTCTACCCCTTTAAACAGCCCTAAAGTGCAGAAACTATATGGGATACCTGCTGTCCAACAGGTTCCACTGCCTAAACATGTGCCTTGCACCCTCAAATTTCTATCCTAAGCTAAACAACTATATCCAATCATTTTTTATTAACTCACAGCTAGTTAAACTCTATGATTCAAACAGCTATAACCAATTCCAATCCTATATTAGAATCAACAATGGTTCAAAACAAACAATCCAACAACCAACTCAACATTCTGAAACAAACAACAAACCGAAAAGATTTTCAATCAAGCAAACAGTGAAACACTGCCCGGAATTTCAAACAACAAATTTGCGAATTGAAACGACGACATTCGTTAAGTCGAATCACAACATGTATGATCGACAACAAAAGCCGACAAACAAATTCTCAAATTTGTATACCCCAAAGCCGAGAGAAAAGAAAAGAAATGAAGCAAATACGAAACTAAATGTTCGACGACGCTAATCGACGCGAACCTGTATTCAACAACATTGGTAATCAAATAGACAAAGCAAAATCTTAGAATTGACAAATTCACTGACAGTGTTTCTCGGCCAAGGCAGAGGAAAGAAGGAAAATGATCACAACTAATCGACGACGCTAATCGGCGCAAACACACATTCTATATTATTCGATTAGCCGATTACGATATGCGTAATCGACAAACAAATCCGACAAAGCAGTGACCAACAATTTCGGACAGCATGTATAAAATCAATATCAAACAACTTAACGATATTAACAACGAATCGAATTCGATTCGCAATCACTCGTTAAACAGACGAAGAATAACAAACAATCAAGTCGACCAAATAAAAGGTCCCAAGAGATGAAGAAGAAAACCGAGAGTTTGATGAAATCACAACAATAATCAATAACAAACGAAGACTAACTAAACGACGAGTATAATTAAACAAAAATAGAGAAGAAAAAGGAAATACCTTGAAGCAAAAGAATGGGGCTCGGCCGAATTGGATTCGAGATTGTGTATTTGAAGTTAAACGGACTTTAATTGAAATGTTTTCAAGCGAAAACGTTTCAATTAAAGTCTATTGACTTCGACACCTTCAATTCTTGATAAAAATCTTCAACCCGAAATTTAGGGTTCTTGACACATGGATTTGGGGTTCGACGATTTTCGGCTAGATTCGAACCGGATTAGGGGTGGTGTGGTGGTTAGGGAGGTGAGGTGAGGGTGTGGTATCAATTTGGGGTGGTTTGGGATAAATTTTTGAATTTCAACTAGTTTCGATCTAAAATCCGAGACGTTTGGGGACGATTTGAAACTAATGGTTGCCGGATTCGTGTTGAGGGGGAGAAGGGGAAGCTATGGTGTTAAAATGGGGTGGTTTGGAGTGCAACCGCCGGCGGAGGTGATTTCCGGCCGGCGGCGCACGGCGGGGACGGTGGAGGCGTTGAAGAAGAAGAGAAGGAGGGGCGGCGGCTGCTTCTCTGAATAGGGTAAGGTGATAATTGAATTGAGAGAAGGGTTTGGGGGGTTGTTTGGTAAGTTAAAATGGAGAATTAATCTCAGCCGTTAGATTAAACAAATCCAACGACTGGGATCAATTGGATCGAATGGAGTGGGCTGGGGCAGATAAGGTTGGGGTATAATTGTATTGGGCCTGGTCTTGGTTTTGATTGTGTGGCCCAATCCGAATTTGTGCTCCTAATTATTTCCTTTTCTCTTCTCTTTTTAATTTTAATTCTCAATTTATTAAAACAAAAAAAATTCTAATTACACTACAAAGTCAATTAAATTATAAGAAATACTAATTAGGTTATATGAACAAATAACACACTCAATTTAAACACCAATTAAATATAAATCACACAATTAGGCATTTAAATACTAGAAAAGCAAAAAATACATATTTTTTGTGATTTTATTTTGCAAAAATAAACTTAAACTACCCCTAATTGCAAAGTTAGATAAAAAATGTAAATATGACCTATTTTTGTATTTTTATTAATTTAAACACATATAATCATGCATATACAAATGCAAACAATTACCAGAAATAACACGAAAATTCAACAAAAATACACATCGTAAAAAATAGACGATTTTTGTTTTGATTTTGTGGGAGTAATTCATGTTAGGCAAAAATCACGTGCTCACAAGATGTTGTTTAGACTTATTAGAAATAGTGTAATGAGGTTGTGTACAAAATTTAAAGTCATTTAATAAAGATTAAGACTGGTCCATTATTGATCAAGCTTAAATAAGTGAGTTTTAAATTTTGAATTTGGTTTTGTGAGAATTTTAGAGTGGGTGTTTTTTAGATTTGCTAGAAGTGGTATGAGGAGGTTGTATATAAAATTTGAAGTTATTTAATAGAGATTTGGACTGATTTTGAACAAGAATTGCAACTGAAAATCGTGAAAGAAATTCATCTACAGAAACTTGTATAAAGGTGTATAAAAATGTATAATAGTGTATAAGAGGTGTTTATACACCCATATACACAATTATACAATATTATACATCATTATACAAAAACTGACTTCGTCTTCTTTCTTGCATCTTCAATAAAATTTAACTTAAATTTTGCTTAAATCTATTCCGAATAACTTCAAATTCAAATTTTAAACTCTTTTTGATGTGGAACAACACTCAATCCAAACAACTAACAAGCTCAATATTATCTGTCGACATTGCACCTAGGATGTAGAAGCAAATCAAGGAAAGATTAATTAATAGTTACTGACCTTGGATGACACTCGGTGACGAATTCAATTGATCATTCATTTTCTTTAGAAAAGATTATAAATTCTGCAACGATCTGGAAAATTATTACTTCAAACATCAAAAAAGCTTCAATGGAGTTTTTCAACTATAATATTCAATGTTCTTTACTCCAACAATGGTGATGTCATTTTCATTTAATTCCCAGAAGATTTTTGAAGATAAATTCTCCTCAATATGATAATTTCAAAATCCCTCAGATTAGCCACTATGTATATAAGTTATTTAAAAAGATGCTTGTTTTCATATTATAGCCGGTGGTGGCTAAACCAAGTAAGAATCCCAAATAGCGGTTAAACTGGGGAAGACTTTTCTCCCGGTTGTATTATAGCGTAATTGTTCCAAATATTTATAATTTAGAGGGTAAAATATATATTTAATAATCCAACATTTGGAAAATCTAATTGAGTGACCTTCTGGGTGCAATAAGCATGGTACGATGACTTTGTTGTTACAAATAAAAGAAAAGGACTTTAAGAAATAGTTTGAGATAGTTGAGTGACCATTTGAGTAATTGACTCATGTTAATGTCGCGATATTAATAAGTACTCCGTCCATTATTTTCACACCTATTGAGGAATTAATCTTTTATCATTATTTAACTAATTGACTATATTAACCTTAATTCGTTCATCAAAAATATAATAAATACTCCTAGGTTCTTTACAAGGGCAACTTTAAAAAAATGCGTTAATTCCTTTTTGATATATGAAAAAAATTAAATATTATAGATCACAAAAAGTGCCCATAAATCGATTAAAGTGGACCTAAGGGAGTACATATTTTTTTTGTATATTTAATTAACGCATATAATTATTTTTGGCTGACCGACCAAATTTATAACTTGTCATTCCTTTTCTCAAACGACCTACCAAATCATGTCCAAATACTTATTAAACTAACTCAAGTTAATATTTTACTCAACACGGAAGGTAGTCCAAAATCATAGTCTGTAAATCATAACAAGGGAGGCAAATTTGATGTTTTCACTATAATCTTGAAGTAGGAATTAAAAATATTTATTTATACCAAATTAAATAATTTAATTATAAGAGTTATAAATTAAGGTTAAAATACAAAATTATGGTTCAATGATAAAAGTTTAATTTTTATGGTGCAAAATTCATGTGGACTTGGTTTTCAAATAGGTTTTGAGCTTTCAAAATATCTAATTAACGATTTAAGGAATGTAAAATGATCCAAAAATATGCAGTCTCCTATAAATAATTAGGCATAAGAAATGTTACATCCCCAAGTTGTACTACTCTAATAATATTGGTACTCGTAAAGCGGAGTACTTCAATCATCAAAGGATATGATATATGATAGATTAAAAGTTTTGAGTTCGAACTATAATTATTATGAAAATATTTGGTAAAAAATATTTTTATTTGAATGGGGTTTTATGCCGTGTAAATTCAGATATAATTTGGCTCTAATATAAGTGCCGAATTTGGAACAAGGAACGAAAGAAAAAAGTAATTGGAATAAGAAGTGGAGAAGGCGACAAAAAGGGGGCCTCAGAAAAAGATAGTCCAAAGCGTGAACGGCAATCTTAGATTCATTGGTTCAATCACTTAATTTGACAAAACACAAAATGCTGACAAGTGGTGTAGAGGTTACCGTGAGCTTGTCGAGTTTGCCGTGAATCATTGCATCAAAACATTAACTTCTCCACGCGATCAAAGATACTTCAATAATTAAACAATTATGCTACACAACACTGGTTGATAGGAAAATAATTTTGATCCAAATTTATTTTCTTAATATCATATTAATGAGTCTTAATTATAATAATTATTTTAAATATATTTATAAAAGAAAATTAATTTATTTTTGAAGTTAATTGGGACAAAGTAAATCATAGGAGTGGGCGTTCGGGTTGTATATGAAATTTTGATTTGAATTTTTAATTTTTGAATTGACGAAATGACAATTCAAATTCAATCCAAATAAGTTTGGATTGGATTGAATTTTTTAAGTTCGATTTTGGATTAATCGGTTTGTATAGCTGGACATTAGTTGCTTTAGTCAGTTAGTGATAAATAGAGTTGTAAGTCATCATTTTCATTCTAAGCAATTACAATAAATATTGCTCCCAAATCTTCTTCTCTCAATTCTGCATTAATGCACAATGTTTGACAAATATATCCAAATTTCGAGGGTTTTGCTAAGTTGGACAGTGTTTGACCTAGAATGTATATGAACACTTATGAACTCAAAGCAATTATTAAAAATAAAGGGCCAATCATAGCATGTCGTAGCATATTTGAAATCTAGTAAAGGAAAAGATAATGGAGACGGATGTAGAGATAACAGAGGATATTTAGTGATCTTTATTCATAATAACGGGTTTATCTGCCTCTCCATGAAGAGGTTCAGATTCTTACAATCACATTTTTGTAGATCTATTGTTATCCTGTATTTTGATATTGATTCTCACTCTGCGTTGTACTCTGTATTTCTTAGAGACCCCATGGGGAGAGAGTGGAACCCCTTTTCTCATGATTGCTTCGGTATTTATAGGTCTTTAATTATGATAGTTGACTTTCTTGGGAGATTGAATCCGTGTCATGAAACTATTGCGGGCATACCCGCAAGGCGTCATCTCTCACGAAAAAATTGTAGGCGGCTACGGACAACAACTTGTTGTTGAGGACGGCCTCGCTTTTTATGGCGCTTGTGCCCAATTGGAAACGACCTCGACGCCCGTTATACGTATTTGGGTCGAGGGGAGTGATTAATTTATTCCGAGTATTATAAGGTCGAATTGTAGCTCATACAGATAGTCCCTCCGCTTATCGTGGTCACGTCGAGACGGGCCGGGATGAGCGGATATGATAGTCCGTACGACGTCTCTTTTCGATTGAGGATACGACGACCTCTCAGGATGCCTCTTCATCGGGTGCGGGTCCGGATATGCTCTTGCTTTACGCAGACTTCAGGACGCATGGTCCGATTGAGGCGTTGCCGTACCAGGGGTGTTTGAGTCGACGACTTAAATTCTGGTGCACACTCTCTGATTTTGATCGTGGAAGCGACGGTTTTGATGAGAATTGAACTGTTTCTGACGGTTGAGATTCGCATTAAATGGCGCCTGTCAGTTTCCCGAGGTTTTGATTCGATTTTTCTTATAAAAGAGCCTGGTATGTTAGACATTCTTCGTTCTTTGATTTACTGATTGTTTCTCTCTCTAGCAAATTCTCACACAATCTTGCTTTTTATGTGGCATAATCGTTTCCCGTTCTTAATCATCTTCTCCGTTCTTCATCTAACTTTCTCGGTGACCTAAATTAATGGTTGGCCTTTCTCCTCGCGACGGTCTTCCGGTGGTGCTGCCGGCAGACAATCCGGTGATTGAGAGGTTATCCCCCGTGCTCCCAGCCGTTGACCAGAGCGATATTGAGAGGATGCCCTCGGTGGATGATATACTCACAGGGGCGGGGAGCTTGGCTGTGGATTTCACCGCAGATGGTGGTGTTGAGCCTGTCGATGAGGCCCCACTGATGGGGGAGGTAAGCATAGCCCAGCTGCGTGCTCAGGGGCTCATCCCCTCCCATGCCGACACTGTGTTGGCTCAGCCCGGAGATATGGTACATACCGACCGCACTGGGTATTATGTGTTCTACTCCTTACCGTTCAGGCTGGGGTTTAGAATGCCCCTTCCCAATCTGCTAGTCGATTTCTGTCGGTATTACGGCGTTTGCCCGGGGCAGCTTACCCCGTCCGTGTACAGGCTCTTGGCCATGCTGCTTAAGTTCTCGGAGCTGGCCGGCAGGTTGGTCACTCTTCAGTATGTCCTTGCTCTCTTTGCTCCTCAACGGACTCGGGGGAGCATGATTCGGATGGTCCCGTGCGGGTGGCAGGGACTGGTGACGGCTTTGGACAACGAGGTCGAGCCTCATCAATATGAACAATTTTTCTACGTCTGGACCAGTCATCTAGTGACGTCCCCTTCGGGTTTTCCGGAGGCCTGGAATCACGACCGTAAATTTTTCCTTTTTTTTCTTTTTATTTGATTGATTGTTGTGGTTACCTTCAGATAATTCTTGCTTCGAGGCGGACGGGCGTGGCCCGCATTCGCCTATTTTAATTTAAAATTGGAGGAATTCCCCCCTTTTCCTTTCGTTCACTTACTGCTCGTTATGGTGTGCGTCTTTTTATTTATGTGGTCATTAGTTGTTCTGGATCGAGGGCTCATGGCCCGAGTTTTGCTTCGACTGTCATTGAATTTATATTGAGTTGAGGGCTCATAGCCCGAGTTTTGTTTTAGCTGAGGTACGAAGGCTCATGGCCTAAGTCCCAGTTCAACCGTAGTTGAACTTTTGTTGACTCTTTTGAGTCGGGGGCTCATAGCCCGAGTTTTACTTCAACTTTTGTTGAATTAATTGGGGCGAAGGCTCATGGCCTGAGTCCTAGTTCAACCGTAGTCAAACTTTTGTTGATTCATTTAAGTCGAGGGCTTGTAGCCCGAGTTTTGCTTCAAGTGTTGTTGAATTAATCGTGACGAAGGCTCATGGCCTGAGTCCCAGTTCAACCGTAGTCAAACTTTTGTTGATTCATTTGAGTCGAGGGCTCGTAGCCCGAGTTTTGCTTCAACTGTTGTTGAATTAATCGTGACGAAGGCTCATGGCCTGAGTCCAGTTCAACCGTAGTTGAACTTTTATTGATTCTTTTGAGTCGAGGGCTCGTAGCCCGAGTTCTACTTCAATTGTTGTTGAATTTTTATTTGGCGAAGGTTCATGGCCTGAGTCCTAGTTCAACCGTAGTTGAACTTTTATTGATTCTTTTGAGTCGAGGGCTCGTAGCCCGAGTTCTACTTCAACTGTTATTGAATTTTTATTTGGCGAAGGCTCATGGCCTGAGTCCCAGTTCAACCGTAGTTGAACTTTTATTGATTTTTTTGAGTCGAGGGCTCGTAGCCCGAGTTCTACTTCAACTGTTGTTGAAGTTTTATTTGGCGAAGGCTCATGGCCTGAGTCCCAGTTCAACCGTAGTTGAACTTTTGTTGATTCATTTGAGTCGAGGGCTCGTAGCCCGAGTTCTACTTCAACTGTTGTTGAATTTTTATTTGGCCCCTGATTCCCAGTTCAACCGTAGTTGAACTTTTGTTGATTCATTTGAGTTGAGGACTCATAGCCCGAGTATGGAGGAGATGAATCAGGCTTGCTCTGATTGGGTTTCTAATTCCTCGTTCGTCGTTTTCCCTTTGTTTCTGACTTCAGTAAAAGCTACGCGATCTTGCTATGAAATTCCCACAGACGGCGCCAAATTGTTTGACCCAGAATGTGTATGAACATTTATGAACTCAAAGCAATTATTAAAAATAAAGGGCAAATCATAGCAGGTCGTAGCATATCTGAAATCTAGTAAAGGAAAAGATGATGGAGACAGATGTAGAGATAACAAAGGATATTTAGTGATCTTTATTCATGATAATGGGTTAATCTGCCTCTCCATGAAGAGGTTCAGATCCTTATAATCATATTTTCGTAGATCTATTGTTATCCTGTATTTTGATATTGATTCTCACTCTACGTTGTACTCTGTGTTTCTTAGAGCCCCCATGGGGAGAGAGTGGAACCCCTTTTCTCATGATTGCTTCGGTATTTATAGGTCTTTAATTATGATAGTTGACTTTCTTGGGAGATTGAATCTGTGTCATAAAACTATCGCGGGCGTACCCGCAAGGTGTCATCTCTGACGAAAGAATTGTAGGCGGCTACGGACAACAATTTGTGGTTGAGGACGGCCTCGCTTTTTATGGCGTCTGCGCCGAATTGGAAACAACCTCGACGCCCGTTATATGCATTTGGGCCGAGGGGAGTGATTAATTTATTCCGAGTATTATAAGGTCGAATTGTAGCTCATACAGACAGTCCATTCTTTATTTTAACTTTTTAACTTCTCAAACTGTATACTTTTTTTTGGGAGGGGGAGGGGGTCCAAATAGAGTATAATAATTACCCTATGTCATATAAGTAAGTTAAATTAGTTACCGAAAAATGAAGACATGTGACATTCTATATAACAACTAAAATTACTTAGATAATATTTTTTGCATTATAAGTGATATTCTGATCTATTTTACGTAATATATTTTTCTTCGTAATATGTTATAAAATGATATATACCTTTTTATATACAACAACAACAACAACTATCCTGTATAGTCCCACAGGGTGGGGTCTGGGGAGGATAATATGTACGCAGGCCTTACCCCTACCCGATAGGGCAGAGAGGATGTTTCCAATCGACCATCGGCGAAAGATCGAGAAAAGGAAAAAAGAACAAAAACAAAACAAAAATAAAAAGAAAGAGCATTAGTGACTCCAGAATAAACCACAAAAGAAAACTGACATATTAGAGGGCAAAGTAAACAAAGCAACAGCATGTACAAAAGACATTAGTAATTCTAGGAGTACTCATAGAGATATTAACCTATCGGGAACCCTCCCCCCTCGACCCATCCCTATCCCGCTGAATAATAGGAGCCCCTAACCTACAACCTTGATACTAGACCTCCAGACTTTCCTATCAAGAGCCATGTCCTCGAAAATCCGCATAATAGTCATGTCCCGCCTAATTACCTCCTCCCAATACCTCTTGGTCCTCCCTCTGCCATGACTCGCGCCAACTACCGACAGCCGCTCGGAACTCCTCGCCGGTGCATCGGGGCTTCTCCTCCGCACATGTCCGAACCACCTGAGTCTCACTTCTCGCAGTTTCTCATCCATTGGGGCTACCCCTACCATTTCCCGAATAACTTCATTCCTAACCCTATCCAACCTGGTGTGCCCACACATCCACCTGAGCATCCTCATCTCCGCTACCTTCATTCTCTGGATATGGGAGTTTTTCACTAGCCAACACTCCGCCCCATACAACATAGCTGGTCTAACCACCGCTCTATAAAATTTTCCCTTGAGATATTGTGGCACTTTTTTGTCGCACAAGACTCCCGACGCAAGCCTCCATTTAGACCACCCAGCCCCTATTCGGTGAGTGACATCCCCGTCGATCTCTCCGTCCCCTTGGATCACCGACCCAAGATATCTAAAACTGTCCTTCTTGGTGATGACCTGAGAACCAAGCTTAACGTCCCTACCAGCTCCCTCGCTCGGCTCGGAGCTAAACTTGCACTCCAAGTATTCAGTCTTAGACCTGCTTAGTCTGAAACCCTTTTACTCGAGGGTCTGTCTCCAAACTTCCAACCTGTCGTTAACACCGACCCTCGACTCGTCTATTAAGACAATATCGTCAGCAAATAGCATACACCATGGCACGTCTCTTTGGATATGCCGAGTTAGCATATCCATCGCCAAAGCAAATAGGAGGGGGTTGAGCGCCGATCCTTGGTGAAGCCCCACTTCCACCGGGAAGTGGTCTGTGTCGCCACCCACCGTCCTAACCCTCGCCTTAGCGCCATCATACATATCCTTGATCATCCTAATGTAGGCCTCCGGCATGCTCTTCGCCTCCAGGCACCTCCATAACACCTCTCTTGGAACCTTGTCGTACGCCTTCTCCAAGTCGATAAACACCGTGTGCAAGTCCTTCTTCTTATCCCTATACTTTTCCACCAATCTCCTGACAAGGTGGACAGCTTCTGTGGTGGAGCGGCCCGGCATGAAACCAAACTGGTTCACCGAGATTGACGTCATCGCCCTAACCCTCGCCTCAACCACCCGCTCCCATACTTTCATGGTGTGGCTTAGTAATTTGATGCCTCTATAGTTATTGCAACACTGGATATCACCTTTGTTCTTATAAACAGGCACAACTGTGCTCCACCTCCACTCCTCTGGCATCTTCTTGGACCTGAAGATCGCATTGAACAACCTGGATAGCCACTCCACTCCTGCCCTACCCATGTATTTCCAAAACTCCACCGGAATTTCATCTGGTCCGGTCGCTCGACCCCTACTCATCCTCCGCAAAGCCTCCACGACCTCATCTACCCTAATGTGCCTGCAGAACCCCAGATCCCTATGGCTCTCTGAGTCCCTCAGCTCCCCTAACTTTATGTCTTGGTCACCTTCCTCGTTGAGCAGGTCTCGGAAGTATGCTTGCCACCTCTGCCTGACCTGAGCCTCCCCTATCAAAACTCTACCATCCTCGTCTTCGATGCACCTAACTCGGTCCAGGTCCCGTGCATTTTTCTCCCTCACTTTAGCCAACCTAAACAACTTCTTGTCCCCTCCTTTCTCTTCTAATTCCTCGTACATGCGCTTAAACGCTGCATTCTTCGCTTCTGTAACCGCCAACTTCGCCTCCCTCATCGCCTCCTTATAGCAGTCCGTATTCACTCTTCCTTTCTCCTCGCTCGAGCTCTCCGCAATCCGAGCAAATGCCGCCTTCTTTGCTTTCACTTTTCCTTGGACAACCTCGTTCCACCACCGGTCACCTTGATGTCTGCTCGAATAACTCTTGGCTACTCCGAGCACATCTCGCACTGCCTCCCTAACCAGGTCCGTCGTCACAAGTCCACATATCATCCGCTTCCCCAGAACTTCTCCAGGCACCACCATCAACTAACCTCCTTTCCAACTCCAGGGCATTCTTCTTAGTCAAGGCTCCCCACCTAATCCTCGGTCGACCCCGGGTACCCCTCATCTTCCTCTTCACCCATATACCGACATCCATCACTAGGAGTCTATGGGGAGTCGAGAGGCACTCTCCCGGGATGACTTTACAGTCCTTGCACAACCCTCTATCATTCCGTCTGATGAGGATGTAGTCTATCTGAGTCCTTGCTATCGAACTTTTGAAAGTAACCAAGTGTTCCTTTTCTGAAAAACCGAGTTCGCAATCCAAAGATCTTAAGCCCTGGCGAAATCAAGCAGAGAAGAGCCTCCTCCGTTTCTGACCCCGAGCCCATAGCCCCCATGCACCTCACTATAACCCCGAGCATCGGCACCAATATGGCCATTAAAATCTCCTCCAATAACTAACTTCTCAGATAGAGGGATACTACTAGCGAGCTCGTCCAAGCCTTCCCAAAAACGCCTCTTAACCTCCTACTCTAAGCCTGTTTGAGGCGCGTAAGCGCTGATGACATTGAGGACGCACCCACCTATAACCAATTTGATAGACATTAACCTATCATTCACCCGCCTAACCTCGACCACGGACTCCCGAAGGTCCCTATCCACTAATATACCTACTCCATTCTTACCCTTCATGGACCCAGAGTACCATAGCTTAGCTCCGTCAACATTCTTCGCCTTCGACCCTTTCCACCTAGTCTCCTGCAAACAAGCTATGTTGACCCTCCTCTTCTGAAGAATTTTTGCCAGCTCCAAGGACTTACCAGTCAGGGTACCTACGTTCCACGACCCTATTATTAAACGCAAAATGTCCGCTAACCCCTTACTACCCTTGCCTCTCGAGTCGCCCCCAGAACCATTCCCTGCCCCTGCCCATTCCTACCCCCACCCCTACCCCCACCCCACCCCCACCCCCACCCCCCGAGGACATGACCTTATAGTACCATCCCCAACCGCGGCCACTTTCCCTCTTACCGCCTACGAATACCAGAGATGCACACCCGAAATTTAGCAATATGCGAAGAGAAGAGTAAGCTATAAAGGCCCAAGAGAACCACACAGAAAGGTAGCTAGGAAATGCAGTATGAGTACAATGTAAATAAGGGATCGGGAGGTAGCAATTCCCGGAGAAAATAATAACCTGGTGGTTGGTTTTGATGCTCCTGAAGTTGAATACTTTCAGCTCTTGCACTTCCCGGACGGAGATTGATTCCCTCTACTCTTCCAGCTATCTCGAGCTCGCCTCGTCCGCCGCGATTAACACCAACCCCCGCAAGTAGAACCTGAGAAATGTCTTGGTATATACGACGGCGTTGTGTCCAACTAGCACGTTCGTGATCCACTTTTTCCGCCCCTCGTTGACCCTTGTCGGGGTTGTTCCTTATGTTTGCCCACACACGTTCCGCTCGCCGCTAATAGCCACAGTCCTTAACTTGAAAATACGCACAAAATACCACAAAATATACGTAAAAATAATTTATTTTCAAAATTTGCATATTATCCTTAATGATAGAGTTAATTTTATCCATGGTCATTGAACTTTTGGGTTTGTTACCCAAAAGTCATTTTTTTTTACGTAAAAATCATTGAATTTTTTGTTCATTACACAAAAGTCATTTTTCTTTCTTTTGTTACACAAAAATAATTTTACTTTGCTCTAGTTATCACAAACGTCACATTTTTACTTAAAAAGTCTATTATGCCCTCGATACTATATAAATCTTCATATTTATGTAATACCGTCTATATTATATACTATATAATAATTTTTATCTATATTTTTTATTTTTTATTTTTATAATATATTCGTATATTTAATTTTTTTTCTTAACGCTAAATTTTTAAGATATATTAGTAGCGTTATTAAATTTTTCAGTAACTTTAATATATATTAGTAGAGAAATAAATCGGCAAGTACATTTCCGTGAGAAAATTCGTAGGTAAACATACAAAGAAAATAAAAAAATCATATCTTTATCCGGAGGAAAATCCCTAGGTAACTCTACATGAGAATTTAGCTGGGGATATTTTCTTCGGGATTTACCTGTGCAATTGGTTATTCAGCAAATTATACTACTAGGAATTCGGGAAAAATCATCTAAAAAGACGTGTCAAAGTTGGTTGGTAATGACCAATAACCGTACAAAACATGACCATTAATGTGTGGTCAGTATTTTAAAGGTCGGAGGGGTATACCGACCAAATTTGGTCGGAAATTACCGACCAACTTTGTACGTTCAATTAAATTAAAAAAAATTGTTGAAAGAAAAGTTGTTTAATAACGTTAGTAATATATCTTGAAAATTAATATCAACATTAAGAAAAAAAATTAAATATTCAAATATATTAATATAGAATGTATTACATAAATATTAAGGTTTATATAATATCAAGGGTATAATAGACTTTTTAATTGAAAATGTGACTTTCGTGATAACTAGAGCAAAGTAAAATAATTTTTGTGTAGCAAAAGAAAGAATAATGATTTTTATGTAATGAACACAAAGTTGAATGATTAACCAAAAAAGAAAAGTAATCTTTGGGTAAGAAAAAGTTGAATGACTATGATAAAATTATGGTAAAGTCATAAAATTTTAATAGCTTGTCATACTATAAAATTTTAATAGCTTGTCATACTTTTAAAAAAAAAAAAAAAAAAAAGAGAAAACCAATATAAGATGGTGCGAAACGCTAGTCTTTAACTGCCAAACGAACGTATAGTTATGAATCCTCATCAGACAAAAATCCCTCCAACAACTCACTCATTGTCATACGCTTTCTTATGCCAAAACATCGGCTCATTATGTTGGTACACCAATTCGAATCAACATATCTTATACGCAAATGTGTATTGCTAATTGATCAAATACTGTTGAATTTATAGCAGATTGATTATTAAATAATGGGGAGTTTAGGTGCAATGCTGAGGAATCCAGAGGATATTTATCCATTGATGAAACTGAAGTTAGCGGCACGATATGCAGAGAAACAGATCCCTTCTCAGCCGCATTGGGCCTTCTGTTACATTATGCTTCACAAGGTTTCTCGTAGTTTTTCTCTCGTCATTCAACAGCTACCCGTGGAGCTTCGCGACGCTGTAAGTTTTTGTTTTCTCGTCCCTAAATTCAATCAACCACGCCTTAATCCTAAACTAGTTGACCTCGACTATATAATTATACTATGTAACCTATAGCCTATAGGCAGAGGCGAAGCCACATTGTGCTGTCAGAAAAATTATATCGTGTATATATGTCATATTTTCAGTTTTAGAGCCTAGAGGTATATAACATATACTATTGAAAATCCTTTGTCGGGAATTGTTTGAACACCCTTGGAGAAACTCCTGGCCTCGCCACTGCCTATAGGTCACGGGTTCGAGTTGTGGAAGCAGCCACTAATGCTTATATTAAGGTAGACTGTCTAAATGACACCCGTTGAGGTGCGACTTTTCCCTATGTGAACACGGGAATGCCTTGTGCATTGGGCTGCCCTTAACTGTGGTGTTAATGTCATCTGTGAAATTTTAGGCACTTACGCCATCATTTGAGTCTCCGATAATTATTCCAACAATTACATATCCGGCTTGGCCTATGGACGCATTATACTAAGCATGCATTTCATGTTTGTTTGAGTAATGCCAATGGGTAGAGAATATTTATGATCTTATGACTCTTTAGACGTCAGTTTAAGTAATTTTTCGAATGTATTTGGATTTGGAATCAGCTATATGAAACTCACATTGTTGGTGTTTTCCCCTTTAATACCTGTGCCAAAATATTCTGAATTTATCTTTTGATGTTAAGATGTAGCTTACTTATATCATACTACTCTCTCCATTTGAGGTTATTTGAGATTCTCCCTTATTTAAAGTCTATTTGACTGATTTTTTAAACTAAATCGGATTCAATTAATTCCATTTATAATATTAAATATTTAGATATCAAGTTGCAATTTTCTCAGCGCAATGAAATGTTAGTCAAGCTTTACACAGTTTGAATTCTGAGAATGGAGAATGCTATACGATGACGAAAGAGAAATCATAGTTTCTCTCACACAATGAAGACAAAACTCTTCAGTTTAAAATTTTGGCTTTTGACTTAATTAGGCTCCAAGTTTCATCTGTTGCTATGATCTTATAACTCTTATTTTGAAGGTTGATTTCTTGTAACTTCTGCCTATCTTTGCAGGTATGCATTTTCTATTTGGTTCTTCGAGCACTTGACACTGTCGGTATGTCAAATTACTATACCTGAGGTGATATATGAACCTTGAATGCATATAACCAGATATCAAGTTGGTTAACACAACAAGACTAACATCTAAGTGCAATAATTAAAAATGCGAGCTAGTTCTCCCATTTGCAACAAGATTCATAATTTCATATCATTGTTAGTCTGGCTTAGTACTATGGTATTGGTTATTTGGCTAGTTTTGTGATTATGTTGATTAATTACCATAAGCCACAGACTGTTGATTTTATTAATTCTTAGTATCTTTTTATACCATGATCAAGCAGTTTATACCGTTGATCTTGGTTAAAATCTAAGGTTGCTGCACTCATTTTCTTGGAGTCATATTAGTTTATTAACATTTTCTTGTTCTTATTGTGGACAGAGGACGATACCAGTGTAGCCACGGAGGTGAAAGTACCTATTTTGATGTCATTCCATCGCCATGTCTATGATCGTGAATGGCATTTTTCATGTAAGTCTTCTGAATTTAAGTGGTCGACTTCCATCGCCGTGTTATGTTCAAGTATTGTAGAGTGGTTTCATAATCCCAGATCTCATATGTTAGGTGGTACGAAGGACTACAAGGTTCTTATGGACCAGTTCCATCATGTTTCGACTGCTTTTCTGGAGCTAGAGAAACAGTGAGTTCATACATAGCAAGGGCTGCTTTATTCATACTAAGATGTTTTTCGACAAAGTAAATATTTCCCTGTATAGTTGCTTAGGTGATTAATTGATGATACTGATTTGAAATCCTGTTACATTTGATATGTCTGTCATGTGGACTCCGCATCTGTATTTTGAATTTGAAACACTATTCATTCTATGAATTTTTGGTATGTGCTATCCATATTAGTGTTTGTGAGTAGTTTATGAGCGAGCATTACGTTCTCATATCGTTGCAGTTACAAGGAAGCAATTGAGGACATTACCATGAGGATGGGTGCAGGAATGGCAAAGTTTATATTCAAGGAGGTATGCAATAAGTACTATAAATGAGAGGTTCAAAGTCACGTCTCGTGCAACTCCTCTTCATACAGCCATTTGCTATCTCGGCCACCATTTGCCAAAATATGATTGTGGTGTTAACTACACTATAGTGTCAATATACGAGTTAACACTAGTATTTTTGCTATTGACATATTAGTATATTTTTTCCCAATATACATTCCTAATCATTTTATGAGAAGATTATTGGTCTGTGATAACAAGCACTGTTGGCCTGCAATCGATCTTCTTTTAAAGAAAATTACTTTGTGCTACGTCTTCTTTTGTATCGGCTTGAAAAGGAAAATAATAGAAGCAACATAAAAACTAGAGAAAACACTATTCCATGGATTTTGGTTAAATAGGAATAAAATCTTGTTAAGAAGGGCCGGCTTGGCTCAGCGGTAAGCTTGCTTGCCGTGGTGTGTCAGGTCGCGGGTTCGAATCAGCCTCTCTGCAAAGCAGGGGGAAGGCTGCCTAGAGTATTCCCTTCCCCAGACACCCACGAAGTGGGTATTGAACTGGGTCGGCCCTTTTTTTAGGAATAAAATCTTGTTAAGCCTTTTAGGTAATTTCATCCTCTAGGCATAGATAAGGTAAACGCATGCACAAAATAATGGCCTAATTATGAGTTCCAAGCTTTTTCCTGCAAGCTTTTTCTGATCAACCAATTCCATCTTTGGCAGGTGGAAACAATTGGTGATTATGATGAATATTGTCACTATGTAGCCGGGCTCGTTGGATTAGGCTTATCAAAACTTTTCCGCGCCTCTGGGAAAGAAGATTTGGCATCAGATTCTCTCTCCAATTCCATGGGTTTATTTCTTCAGGTGTTTATCTTAACATGTGTGCCAGCCACCCGTGACCATCTTCGATTGTTTTTGGCAGTAATGGCAATATTTGCAATATACTGCAGAAAACAAATATCATTAGAGATTATCTGGAGGACATAAATGAAGTACCCAAGTGTCGCATGTTTTGGCCTCGTCAAATTTGGAGTAAATACGTTGACAAGCTCGAGGTATTTTTCTTCAACTCTTTAACTACACATTTAATATCTCATATTTTCCTGTCATTTTAATCAAATTCATGATACTGAATTACCTCAGTACATCATAGATTGCACTGTTGTTTGTTTAAATATGGGGTCCGTTGATTTTTAACTGTCAGCATTTGTCGATGTGCCTCAGGACTTGAAGTGTGAGGAAAACTCTGTAAAGGCTGTGCAATGTCTGAATGAGATGGTCACTAATGCTTTATCACATGTAGAAGATTCTTTGACTTACATGTCCACACTGCGAGATCCTGCTATCTTTCGATTCTGTGCTATTCCACAGGTTCTACTCTTTTTACTTGTAGCTCTTGTTCTTGCCTTTTGTAAAGCTTTGTCACAAAGCTTGTGTGTCTCACAGTGGGTTTTTGCATATGTGATTGGTAATCTGTTGACAAAAATCAAAAGGAAAATGCAGGAAATTCACATAAGCTTTGCTTTAATCAGATATTTTTATTTTCATTATTCTTGATTGATCAAGGACTTTCTGATAACAACACGATAAGGATTCAAGAATTACTAAAGAAAACAAGAAACATGCGGAACCTAAAAGAAAATAAAGAAACGAAAAAAGACAAAAATTAAAGATAGATTGAATTCAGAAAAGAGTTTCTTGAATTCAAGAAGTCTATTCTTGAAGTTGAATCCTAACAACAACAATTAGCTAACAAAGAACTAATCGCCTTTGGTAGAGAATTAAAAACAAGAAATAGATTGTGAAACCCGACCCTTTAGAATAACAAGAACAACAATAAGCCTAAGCTTATCACCCTTCTTGAATACCTAGAAGTGATCTAAGATTTCAAAAAGCGTTTAATCTTACCACCTTAAGTTGAGTCTTGAAGGTTGAAGAATAAATCCAAGAGTAGTCACACAAGAGCGCAAGAAAAATTTCACAAGTTTTATTGATAATATTCTGAATAATCTACCTAAAAACAAAAAAGATACCCCTTTATATAGAGAGTGGGGGTCACGAAATTGTACCTAAAAATTAAGAAAATAAAGTCTTAAACTACTTTGGACAACAAGTCCAACTAACTTAGGAAAAGGAAAATACTAGGAATCAAAAAACCAAGTCAATCTTGGAAAGTAATTCCAATAATCTTAGGAAAAGGAAAATATTAACCTTAACTAACTAGGAAAACAATAAATATAGTCCCATAATATATGGAAATAAGTCACAAACCAATCTTGGATAGAATCTTGAAAATCTTGGAAATCTTGAAGGAAATTTGCAAGCAACTTGGCACCAACTTGCACTCAACATCTAGCACGCCTATTATACCTTTTTTGGACATCAAGTAAGTCCTTTTTATGCTATTAAAACATGATTTTATGTAGGACTTCATGGGATGCAAGTTTGGGCACATTTAGGTGCAAAATTGGTCCAATGGCCTTGTTTTGCAACTTTTTAACTTGAGATCTTGTTAAATGCCCTCTTTGCGAATCCAAAGCTTCATACCTGTCCTTGAATAGATTTGAGCTTTCTAGGATGCTATCATTCCCCTCTTCTTGAAAAAAATTCGTCCTCGAATTTCGATATTGCAAGAAGACAAAGACAGGCACTAGAAAATGGCATCCACTAAAAAATGGTAAGAATAAAACAAGATAGTGACCACATATGGACATCATCATCCAAATAAAATTTATACCTACTTAGATTTGTCCCATAAATAAGTCTCTTAAGGTAGTCAAAAAATATGCATGCAAATGAAATTACAAAAGTTTGATCATGTGTCCATTTAAAACAAGTATCTCTGCTGCATGTATCAAATAAAACACATTTATGATATAGCCAAGTATCAATTACAAATTTCATGGTTTCTTCAACATATAAGCTATTCAAAGAAGCACATAAATCCCCAAGAAGGTTAGAAGAACCCATAATTCCCAAAATAACAGTTTCAATACATTCAAACTCATGATTACAACTTTCCCCAATAATATTCGCAACGTCAATGGATTCTAAATAATTTCTCAAGCTATTACCCAAAAAGTCATGCATAGGTTTATGAAAGAGTACTTGATCACAAGCGTCACAATAATCATGCATATCCTATTTACTAGTAGCAAACACTTGTACAAGCTCACAGCCAAAATGGCTTAAAGAATAACTCTCTAGCAATTTATAATATGAAAGCTCACTAGACACTTGAATAAGAGAAGAAGAAATATTTAAATCATTCGCAAGCCTCTTTCTACCAAGTTGGAATTCATAATCATCCACGTCGAACTCAATTTCAAAAAGAAGCCAATTACTCTTGCACTTGAACTTAGATATTACTATTAATGACTTGATATGCATCAAAACACCATCATCCATAACCATTATAAAGTCATCAACATTAGAAATTAGAGTATAGTTCATTACCTTCAAACATACCTTACGTGTCCTAGAAAGGCCAAGAATTCGAATAAACCGATTATACATACCATACTTGGACTTATTTACCAGTGGAACATCATCATCTTGTATTCTTTTATGCAATGGATCCAACTTAGCAATACTTTTAGGTAACTCCATGTTATAAACCTGTAAATAGGGATCAAAATAGTCAAAAGACTCAACAACAAATAAATAAATCAAGCTTTTATCTTCCACCATCCAACAAGAATTCATTTTGCCAAATTTATGTTGGACTCCAATAGGATACTTTGCTGCCATCACTCTCACCTCCCCTAACCTTTTAGAAGGTCTTTCAACATGTGGCTGCACAAAAACACAAGAACTAAAACAAGAAAGAGTTAATGGGTTAGGAAGTAAAGAACATGTTTTCTTACTTGCACTCGCTTTAACTTTTACCTCAAGACTAACTTTTTCATCGCTCTTAGCCTCTTTTCTCTCACTAAAGTTTTCTTCTTTTTCATCACTCAAACCATCTTTCTATCTCTCTACCTCAAAGCATTTTCTATCTTACGGCCTTCTCTCTTTTCTTTCCTCCCAAGCTCACTCTTTTCCTTCCTTGACATCACACTCTTTTTACTTAACACAACCTCTCATTTTCCTCTCTTGGGATGTCAACATGCATTCCCTTACTCCTTTCATTCTTTTCTCTCTCATATTTTTCCATATTCTCTTTAATTAGAATGTTTCTTCTACTTGGTCATTCATAAACCTTATGCCCTCTCCCTTGACACTTGAGACATTGAATAGAAGAAGTAGAAGTAGAAGTCTTAGGCATAAAAGGCTTACCCCCATCCTTGGATTCCAATTTATTCTCGCCCTTGTCTTTATGTATATTAAGAGTAGGTGTCTCCTCAAATTTTGGCCATTGCTTCTTTGGAATAGTAGTTGGTCGGCTTCTCCATGAGCTAGATTGATGTATCCTTTTGTTTTGTCTTTCTACCTTTACAGCTAATTCAACTAATTCATCTAAAGTTACATATTGTTGCAATTCGACTACATCAGCTATTTCTTTATTTAAACCATTCAAAAACCTAGCCATTGTAGCTTCCTCGTCCTCCATACAATTAGCTTGGATCATATCCATATCCATAGCCTTAAAGTAGTCATCTACGGACAAGGACCCTTGCCTCAAATTTTGAAGACATTGTAGATCTCTTTGAAAGCGTGAATCTCTTCCTCATTACTCTCTTCATCTCAGCCCACGTAGCAACGAGTGTTTGTCCTTCTTGCAATCTATCCCTAGAAAGTTTTTTCCACCAGATTGCTGCGTAGTCAGAAAACTCAACAGCAGCAAGTTTAACCTTCTTGCCCTCCGAATAGTTATGGAAGTCAAAGATGACTTCCACTTTTCTCTCTCAATCAAGGTACACGTCTGGATCCCTTGTTCCCTTGAAATATGGCATCGTCATTTTTATACTACGTATATTATTATCTTCAAGTCTTCCTTTTTGTCCCCTCCTATCTCTTCCTACCCTATCAAAATCAATATCATTATTAAAATCATTGATTGGGTTTTCTTGATTTACAGTAAGGGTGGGTACATTTCTCCTAGCTTGGGATCTAGCATTATTTCTCCTCCTAAGTTCAGCTATTGTAATATTTTGCTCAGCAATTGTGTCCCTCGTTTCTTGGAATTGCAAATTCCACCTTTCAAATTATTGGTGAATAGCTTGCAAGGTGAAATAATCTCTTTCTTTGGTGTGGGCTTCTTGAAGAATCCTTTGTTCATCTTCATTATCTGTACGAGACATCCTGAACAAGGCTATATATATCTCTCACTTTTGTTGTTCCCTTTTTCACTTAATGCGGCCCTTGGTCGTTAATCTTTATATCTATTAATATATCTCAACCCTTTAGTGATAAGAATTTAGAGTTAGAAAAGGAAAAGGAAAGTAGAAGACCAAACCTAGAAAGAATAGGAATTGGTTAGTAGAAAAAAAAAGGAAAGAATTTAAAGAAACCCAAAACTCACAAAAATAAGGAAAGAAGTTTCCTTAATCTTCAAGAACTAGGATCTCTTCTTCTTGTTCTTCTTGTTTCCATTCTTGACTTGGAAACCAAATAATACTTGAATTATGAAAAGAATACTTTGGGGGGGGGGGGGTGAATTTCATTTTTTTTTATCAAGAACCTCCCAAGATTATCAAGATTGAAATCTTGATTAGCCTAAGCTCTCATACCACTTGATAACAATACGATAGGGATTCAAGAATTACTAAAGAAAACAAGAAACATGCGGAAGCTAAAAGAAAATAAAGAAACGAAAAAAGACAAAAATTAAAGATAGATTGAATTCAAGAAAGAGTTTCTTGAATTCAAGAAGTCTATTCTTGAAGTTGAATCCTAATAACAACAATTAGCTAACAAAGAACTAATCGCCTTTGGTAGAGAATTAAAAACAAGAAATAGATTGTGAAACCCGACCCTTTAGAATAACAATAACAACAATAAGCCTAAACTTATCACCTTTCTTGAATACCTAGAAGTGATCTAAGATTTCGAAAAGGGTTTAATCTTACCACCTTAAGTTGAGTCTTGAAGGTTGAAGAATAAATACAAGAGTAGCCACACAAGAGTGCAAGAAAAATCTCACAAGTTTTATTGATAATAATCTAAATAATCTACCTAAAAACAAAAAAGATACCCTTTTATATAGAGAGTGAGGGGTCATGAAATTGTACCTAAAAATTAAGGAAATAAAGTCCTAAACTACTTTGGACAACAAGTCCAACTACCTTAGGAAAAGGAAAATACTAGGAATCAAAAAACCAAGTCAATCTTGGAAAGTAATTCTAATAATCTTAGGAAAGGGAAAATATTAACCTTAACTAACTAGGAAAACAAGAAATATAATCCCATAATATATGGAAATAAGTCTCAAACCAATCTTGGATAGAATCTTGAAAATATTGGAAATCTTGAAGGAAATTTGCAAGCAACTTGGCACCAACTTGCACTCAACATGTAGCACGCCTATTATACCTTTTTTGGATATCAAGTAAGTCCTCTTTATGCTATTAAGACGTGGTTTTATGTAGGACTTCATGGGATGAAAGCTTGGGCACATTTATGTGCGAAATTGGTCCAATGACTTGATCACAGCGGGAGCTTAGTGCACCGTGCTACCCTTTTTTTTGTGCCTAGAATTATTAGTAGTATGTTTTTGCTACTTTCGCATTATTAACTTGTCAAATATCCTTCTCAAAATGAGCATTGGCTTGGTATTTTCTATGTTACCAGGTCATGGCAATTGGGACATTGGCAAAGTGCTATAACAACGTTGAAGTTTTCAGAGGAGTTGTAAAAATGAGACGTGGTAAGAAGTATGAAAAATATGCGGTTCAACGTTCCTTGCCTCTCTTTCTCTCTCTCATTTAACTTGATTAACATGCTTTCCTTTGTGCGATTTGTATGTCTGCCAATGTTAACAGATTAACAATTGTGTACAGTATGCTATTTAGCTGATACTGAGTTTTTATTTACTTTAATTTATAAGCATCAACTACATAATTCTTTTTTATCTTCTCCTTAACATCATACTTGCAGTTATTAAGATGCTTGTGTTCTTCTTTATAGGTCTCACTGCTAAGGTTATTGACCGGACCAGGAACATGGCAGATGTATATGGTGCTTTCTATGACTTCTCTTGCATTCTGAAAGCCAAGGCATGATACTTCCTTATTTACCAAAGTAGCTTAATGTTCCGAGTTATAATTTGCTCATTTGAGGGTTACATTGTTAATTTTCTACATAATACAGTTAGCCCTCTCTATACCAGCATCACGATATAACACTCATTCAATATAAAAAGCCAAGTTTTTTATGAAACCAATTTTCATGTTGTGTTATAATATACGTTCCTTATAACAACATTTTGCTATAACAACCAAAAAAAATCCGGAGCAAATAAGGCTGTTATAGAGAGGTTTGACTGTACTGTGTTGTGTGCTTGTCTATCTGTTCATGTTTATTCATTTCTTTTTGGTTCTCCGTTCTCTGTCAAATTTTCTTTTCTTAGTGAAAACTTCCACGAGTAAAACAACTTCATGGTTGTCGGTTGAATGTTTTAGGTGGAGTATAAAGATCCAAATGCAGCAAAAACGTTAAGAAGGCTTGAAACAATCTTGAGAACTTGCAAAGAATCTGGAACCTTGAATAAAAGGTATGTTACATATCCGAATATTTTTATATATTTTCTGTGAATATCAGCTGATGCACCTGTCTACCACCAGGAAATCTTTCGTAATCCAGAGCAGACCTAATTACAATTCAGCTTTGGTAAGTTTTTAGTGAATGTTCTGTTCATTCTTTACACACGATTTGCCCAGATGCATTTGCGATTTTCTTATCCGCTGAAGGATATTGCAGGTTGTTGTCCTCGTTGTCATAATAGCTATCCTTACAGCATACCTATCTGGAAACTGGCCTTAGACCATGTGTAAGTATTACTGTAAATGCCAATTATTTAGATGCATGCCATTCTCATATGATACAGAGTTGTTCCTGTTATGCATCTTGATTGGGATTGAAGTATTATTGTTGTCGTTGATGTATGCACCTATGGTTTTAAAGACCACACTATCTAACCTTCTTTTAATAAACGTCTGGATCATGTTATGAAGTATTTTGCTAGCCTACAACAACAACTCAATCCCAGTGTAATCCCACAAAAGTAGGATCTAGAGAGGGTAGTGTGTACACAGACCTTGCCTCCATCTTGTAAAGGTAGAGGTTGTTTCCGAAAGATCCTCGACTCAGAGGAAACATAGTCAACAATATACTTGAAGAGAAAGTATTTTGCTAGCCTAATACACCTTAATGGGGGTAATGAGCTTCTTTTCTTAACCAGGCGGTTGTGTCCTCCTTTCTCATTTGTTCTTATAACCTGATATGTTAGATTGTTTCTGTTAACTCGATCAAATTATATCCACCTAAGCTCGGGTAATAAGCTCCGAGATAAACTTAAGACTACATCATTTTGTTATGCTCTGCAATTTCTCAATTTTAATTAGTAGCAGCGGACTTCCATATAAACTACGGGTAAAGTCTTAACTTAGATTTGTTCAATGTATTTTTTTTGTGGACAAATCGCAAACTGAAAGTCCAGTAATTTCTTTTCCTGGATTAAAACCTGACATAGCATGTTGCAGAAAGATAGTTTTTGTTATTGATTTTACTTGTTGCTGGTACTGTAATCAAAAGTCAAACGAGGAGACATAGGATAGCTACTATTGTGTGCATTAGGATAGACTCTCTACATCACGCTCCTTGAGGTGTGGCCGTTCCCTGAAACCTGCGTGAACGAGTGATGCCTTGTGCATCGGATTGTCCTTTTGTGGAGATATAGGGTATTCGCATTTGGTGAAATCGGTATTTGTTATATCTTTCATTCTTTGCGCAGGATTGATGTTAGAAGAAAGTGTGGTCAAAGAAAATGGCGCAAGCTCTTAGCCGAGTATGTATGTGATAGCTGCAGCTTATGGTGTCTGTAACTTTGTTAGTTAGTGATAGTAATATATGGAAAACGCCTATTTATAGTTGTTTAGAATCTTGTGGCATGCCTTTGTTAGCAACCTGCAAATAGTAAATATTAATATGCTACTTTATACGTAATACATATTTCAATTGTCTGTCCGCTTAGTGGTAAATCCATGCATTTTAACACCTGAAATTGTATTCTTTCTCCAATAATTCAGACGTTTGTCAGAGGTGGAAGTTGTTAGTCATTCACTGTAAAGATAAATGGACAACTAGATTCCATATTTTTTTGGTCTTCCGCCCTCAAAATCTCAAAGTTATCTCAATCGGAATAGCGCAAAGCAAATATACTTCCAAGGAGATCTCCGGTTTATCGCTTAATCTCCTATTACTAGTATTATTTTTTTTACAAAGTGGGAGATCCTACTAAAATCATAGATCGCATACAATAACAACAACTACCCAGTGTATTCCCACAAAGTGGGGTCTGGGGAGGGGTTGATCGCTTCTTTGTCATTATCTGATCTTTTTTGTTACAAAGTGGGATACCATAGTGAAATCAGAGATTGCCCACGTGATCTAAAAGCAGAAAAAGAAAAATTCAAACTCCAAAACTCTGTTAATTTCCATCAGACACTTCCTTGTTTGAGATGAATACAATTATAAAATCCCCTAATACGACTCTGCCTGTGATCCATATTTCTTTTGAGTTAGGCAGACCAAAGAGCATGTTATGCGGTGTTAGATAGTTATTCAAAATCAACTATAATTCAGTATCTACTACGCACACGTTGTTAACTTGAACAACTAGAGGTAATACATTGCCAATAAACTTATACAAAACATGTTAAACCATAAACTGTTGGCGAATAAAAGTTTGATTCACGACATGTCACTTCTTTGACATGTTTAAGATTAGGTCGAAATTTTCTTATTATGAAGATAATGGCAGCAGAAGGTGTATTGACAAATGACTATATCAACCTCCCAATTTTGAAATATTGCCATAGCAAAAATGTGGCAACCACCTTAAATGTGAACAAATGAACAAGCTTGAAAGAAATTGAATACAATTGTTAACCTATCTACCAAATTGTGAGTATTACAGCGGTTTAACAATGTGGTTGATCTCTAATTCAAGGTTCCAAGGGAATAACTATCATATCTGAGCACCCGAGCTCATTTAAGAATTAACAACAAATATCTTTCTGGAATATCTCAGGTGTATAACCGCAACACAGCCAGACCAACAGCCGAGATAGAGACAAGAGTACCTATACAGTATTTGATCACTTCATATTTTGCAGCTTCGAGTTGTGCCCTCAATGCATGAATTTCCTATTCACGGAACAAGCAAGAGAAAAAAAAGTACTCATAAGAATAGAGTGAGTTCAAGAGAGGTTTACACTCGTCATTATCAGAAAAAAAAGGTTTACACTCATTTTACATCATTTCCACACGAGAGCACACACTAACCCGATCAAGCTTATTTGTAAGATTTGTAGTTTCTGCATTTTGATTGGCAAGCTCATCACGAATGCGTCTGCACAATTTAAAATGACCGCAACCAATCATCAGGGAGTTGAAAAATGAACAGTCTAATTATTCACTAGCTGATAAAGGACTTTTCAAGCCTTACCCTCTTTCAAGATTTAAATCCAAACGTTGGCCGGCAGTAAGCTTGTCAATCTCATACCTATATGAACAAGTAAGAATGGTTAACAATCTGCTACACAAAAGTGAAAAATCAGTTTTTCTGCAGGTAATTGTACCTTAGCTCACTGCGCATTTTTTCAATGTCGTTCCGAAGCTTTTCAGTCTCACGTTGCAACAGAGAAAAATGATGTTCCTGCAATCAGAAATATATAATCGAGATACAAATGAAATGCACATGTAAATTCAAACCAATCCTCGTTAAAGGGTGGAACAAAAACATATATTAATACAACTATATTGCAATATCAGTGGTCCAAATTTAAACCCGTTTCATCCCTTCAGCCAATGATTTATTAAATTCTATCGTGTACCAGTCACAAATGTCCAAAAACAAACCAAGATAAGAGTACAAAGTTTAAAAGACCAAGCCTTTCAAGTAAATTGCTACGGTCTGCAATCATTTACAAGTAGTTCATGAAATACAAATACTCCGAACGGAACATCATCTCTTAATCTTGCCCTCATAAGAATAAAGCTAAAAAATTATAGGCAAAATACCTTAGTGCCCCCCTAAACTATTTAAGAATTATTACTTTCCTCCCTAAACTATATCTGGTTCGAATTACCCCCCTCAACTTGGCCTTTTGAGAATAATTACCCCCCTAAATGCTTATGTGACAAAAAGTGTGGGTACACTCACCTGCCATGTGGATTTTTCTGTCCATGTGGCATTTTCGTGAAAAATAAAAAAGAATTTTTATCTTTTTAAGAATATTATTTTTTAAATAATCTTTTTCGAATATAATTTATAATAAAATTTGGATAGAACGACATTAGTTAGGCTAAATATTTTTATTTGTTCAAAAATAATAAAATTTTAGTTAATCTTTTTTTGAATTTGACCCGAAAATAAAGATTTATACAATTAAAATAAATAGTCAATGCATCTAAAAATTTATAAAATATAGTTTGAAATTAATTATTTTGGCTATAATTTTTTATATATCTCTAAATTACGGTGCTCCAATTTTGTTTTACGGATTTTACCTAAAAAAAAAGTAAAAATACACAGTTGAAATAAATAGTCATTGCATCGCAAAAGAATAAATAAAGAGTATACAATTACAAGAAATTACAAGTGCAATTGTACACTCTTTTTATTTCTTCTTTGATTCAATGATTATTTATTTCAACTATGTATTTTTTATAACTTTTTAGATGTCTTGACTATTTATTTCAATTGTATAAATTTTTATTTTCAAGTAATATTCAAAAAAAGATTAACTAAAATTTTATTATTTTTGTACAAATAAAAATATTTAGCATAACTAATGTCGTTCGTCCAACTTTTATTATAAATTGTATTTAAAAACATTATCTAAAAAATAATATTCTTAAAAAGAAAAAAATTCACGAAAATGCCACATGGACAGAAAAATCCACATGGTAGGTAAGTGTACCCACACTTTTTGCCACATAAGCATTTAGGGGTAATTATTCTCAAAAGGCCAAGTTGAGGGGGGTAATTCGAACCAGAGATAGTTTAGGGAGAAAAGTAATAATTCTCAAATAGTTTAGGGGGGTACTAAGGTATTTTGCCAAAATTATATATGTGGACCACAAATAACTTTTTGGGTTGTGAGAGTAGATAATAGAAAATTGTTTTGAAATGTGAACAAGTTCGGTTTAGTTTTTGACGACATATACATGTAGTAGCACTTCCCTCGAGAAAATAAAACTATTTCGAAACGAAAGATGTGGTATTTCATTGGGAAGGAGTGTAATGTTAATCTAGAAAAGTGCATAGATAAACACCTATACTCTGTACTGTTTTGAACTATGTCACTTTCTTTTCCTCCTTGAGCAACCAATATTCAAGAAATTTTCAGAAGGGATAGATCCATGCAAAAGGGAATTGAAATTGACATCTGTTCTCATATCTTTCGGATACTGTGCTGCCCACAATTTGGCCATATAGGCAAGGCCGAACTTTCTTCAAGCCATCATAAATGGCATCAGTAACACTTATCTCACTTTCAAGAAGTTTTGTATTATTAGAAACAAAATTAGTTTTGTGTTGATGATTCCAAAATCCTGAATTGGATAAGTTGATTGCTCCTCAATGATGCTTACTTGTTAGCATGGGGGTGTGTGTGTGTGTGTGTGTGGGGGGGGGGGGGGGGGGGAAGGACTCCCACAATATTTTTGAAGAAGTTGTCTCAAGCAGGTAACAATCCGACTCTTTGACAAATGATTCTAACAGGCAGTTTGATAAAAAGGACTAGGGGCGGTTATCCCAATATAAAATTTTGGTTGTAGGTATTAACTCAAATCAGCATTAGAACTTATACCAAAAAATTGGGTTTAGCTATCTCATATAGTAGGAGGGATTATAATCCCATGGGATAACATATTCTATCCCAGGGTTGAACCAAACGACTCCTAAATACTCATGTCATTCTCATCTGGGGTGCCCAACTAGAAGTTTTTGGTTCTAACCCTTTTCATCCCTCAAAATATTGAAGATGCGAATTCTCTTCACTAAAGGATATAACGTTCCCTTCAAAACCAACCACTTTTAACTTTGATACTTGCTTGATAAAGTAATAATTACAAGAAAGACCCAGCCGACCCATCTTTTTCTTTTGATTTGACATCTTAGTTCATCATTCTTTTTTTCCGACTTGGTCATTGCTTCTTCATATAACCGGGTTAGGATCATATCTTCTCTCAAATTTAAACACTTACCATAGTTGATCCGTAATTTAATTCTACCTAAACAACAATATAGCCAAAGATAGGCTCTTCATCTGAAATATGTATCACCGATTTGGTGTTCCCATTTCGAAGTACACATATGAATCTGTGTAGAGACTCTAGAATGACAGGATAACCTCTTCCTAGCAAAAGAAGAATGATGCCTGAATATGGAGCTTAGGCTCTTTTACGCCAAACGTTGCAAATTTGTAGGATGTTATGGAATATAGTGCATTTAAAACTTCTTCCAGAGAGCGTCAAAATAGACCTGAAGAATCTATATTAAGTTAAAGTCTCTTACTCCTATAAAATTTTACATATGAGAAGTATGTCCATTTTCCATCAACTTCTAGCACAAACTCTAACAGGAATTTGATGAATACCATAAGAATACTTCTTACTCTAACACAAGGTTATCAACCGCTCAATTTAATTGCCTCTTGAAAATGGATATTTGCAAGCATTTCAACCTATAAATGTCAAAATTGGAAGAGATTGCTGTCCCTCTAACCAGAAGACGACAACAACAACAACAGCAGCAACAACATACCCAGTAAAATCCCACAAGTGGGGTCCCTCAAACCAGAAGAACATTTGGAAATGTCAAAGCAATTGGTGATACGTATTTCACCAAGCTTTAACAATTTTCAGTATCAGCTGATGAGAAGAATTATTGTGGCTTATATCATAGATCAAGAAACACACTGATCAGGAAATACTTATACAATGTGTGCTTAGAAGTTACAGGTAAGTTTTTCTAATTGGACGAATGGGTTAAAGAGCTGTCATAATTAGGTGGAAGATTGAAAGTCAAAAATCTTCATGAACCATGATTGCTGCAAGAATTTATAAGCGAACCATAAGTCAGCTAAGTTGCAACTACACTAGTTACTTAATGCATAGATCAAGGATTCAGTAATTTAGAATGGTCTGTTAAACCACCTTCTCCACCATCCCCAACCCCAAAGAACGAAACAACAAAGAATATCTACGGAGAGAAGAGTAAAGTACTAGATGAAATCAACTAGGTGAATTTACTTAGGAGCAGTTCAAACTCAATAACTTAACATAGAATCTCTAATTACCTCCTGAAGTGAAAGGTAGAAGAGTTAACCATAATACTTGTCATATGGCAACAATAAAAACATACACCTTCTCCTCTTCTCCTTCATGCCGTGTTGTTGCACCATGCATTGCTGAACTTAGTTCCGTATTATCTTTCTTTGTTTTCCCTTTTACTTTTTCCCCCTTTTTTGTTTTCCCTTGTCCCCCCCCCCCCCCCCCCTTTTCTTTTCAAAGTTAAATTTCAAGAATTCAGCTTGAGTTCCATTCCATACTCTTTCACAGCTCACACCAATCGAATAGTTGACCTACTGACGTCAACCTAACATCAAAGGAGAAAAACGTCTGGTATGCATCATCACTTCTCCATTTATAAACTCGTAAATGAGTCAAAGCACCGGACGATAGCTGAGCATCATAGGTCCTAACAACAGCTTCAATATATTGCAGGACTTCTTCTTGAGAATGAAAAGGTATGCCATTGCCTAATATGTTGCAGGACTACATACGTATAAGCATAAATATCTGACTATTATAATCCCAGACCAGTGAACAAAGTTAGCTTACTCTCTAGGCAGGAAAAAATCACCTAAAGCAGATTGGACTTGTTGAAAGTTAATATTCTGCAAACAGAAGAAATATATTTCCCCCTAGCAAAACACAAAGGGAATGCCTAGATAAATAACCAACATAGCTGAAACTTCTTTAAAATACTGATATACACAACAATGAACTAATATAGCTTCAACTCCAAATACTGGTGTTTGTGGAATGAAAGGAATAGAAGATGTTTTGATGGAATCTCAACTCCGAATCACACTCTAAAAGCTATTTGCCTACTCAATCTTTTTTGTTGGACAAAGTTAGCATCTGTAATTAGCACTGACCAATTTTTGGACTTTGTTAGCTCCCCGGTCTTAGATTGACACAGTTTGGGAGCTACAATTCTTATTTTTTTCTGCATTTCATTACATTTTTAGTTTGCACCTCCTTGATGCCTTTTGCTAATGATACACCCTATTTCATCCACAAAAAAGAACGGATATAGCTTTATGACAATTATGTACCTGTGAGCTTTGTACTTCAGACTTGAACTTGGAAAGGTTGCCGTCTTGAACCATCTCAGACTACAAACCCAAAAGCACACAGAAGGCAGTTTCAACACAGTGCACGTGGGGCACATTTTATCACAACAAAAGAGCTTGTGTAGAGTCTTACTTTCTGCATTTCAGCTCGTGAAACAAAGGAATGAGCTACATTTTCCAAGCTATCATTCAAAACCTCAGTGATAGCAGATGTTATTGCCTCTGCCTGCTTTGATGGTACACCTTGTGCTTCTAAACTCCGGACCTGTCAGCACACCAAATCTCTCAATATCTATATTGCATATCAACAATGACAATATAAAACAACAAAGTCTCCAACACAGCTAAGTGTACTAATTCACTACAAATCGGATAGAAAGCAATTTTGAAAAGTTTAGTGGTCTTTTTTGTTGATAAGGAACCCTAAGTTTAGTGGTTTTTTGATTTGGTTTTTATTTTGATTTTGAAAGCATTGGTTTTAGTAAGGACAAGAAAACTACTTTGACTATGATTAACAGGAATGATCTCAAATATATCAAGACCAAACTCGGGTCAACTTTGGCGTGGAATTCCTCTTTTGGAAAGAAACGTGGGAGCTTAGATAATTGAAAAAGTCAATTTTCTGCACGGGCCATCCAGAGAAATCCCCGATTCCACCTACCAAAAAAAATGCCCCAATCCCAAGTGCGTTATACCATAGGCACTTAATTTCTTTATTGGGCTTGACGAGCATCACGTAGCCCTTCGTACGTGATACTTTTGCTATGATCAGCAAGGTTTCAGTAGGTCCTAGGCACCGATGTAAGGTTAAAAACCAAACATGGATGAAAGTTACAAGTTTAAAAAAAAAAAGGGGGGGGGGGGGCGGATTGGTTTTTAACAGCTTTTTTCATTGGTTTAAGGTCCCCAAGGCTAAAACAATTTTTTCATTGGCGTATTCCAACTTTCTTATATTTGGTTGGTCAAACATTTTCTATAAGAAAACAAGTTCCTTTAAAATTAGGACCATGACTTCCCTAATGAGAGCAGGGAAAACAAGCTACATAAGTGTCATTCCATACTGATTGTCTCCTCCCCGCCCTCACCCCCCAACCCATACCTCCACTCACCCCAACTCCAACCATACCCACCCCCACCCTAGCCGCTCACCCATATAGTGTTTGCCTAGATTATATATAATGCTCTTTGAATAATATTTTCTGCCTACTTACTAAACACCAGAAATTAAGTAGGAAAATATTTTCCTTCATACAAAACACACCCTAGGTTTCACCTTATTTTCAACCAATCAGTAAAATCAGAATCCTCCCCTGCAACATGGGAAATGACAAAGAATCCAAAGAGGAAGCTAAAAACAACTAATTCAAACCTAAATTAGTCAGGGACAGATGTAGTGTATAACATAGGGGTTCATCTAAAACTAATACTAATAGCTCCAGCTCAAACCCTAGGTAAGTACAATTAACAGATTTCGCACCCAGTAAATCAAATCGACTATGATAGAATTTCGAACTGGAATCCCCGAAGTTCAAATGCTGAATCTGCCTCTAATTAGTTCGGGATTAATTGGCATTTCATTTCAATACAACAAATAATAATAATTATTATTATTATTAAATGAAGAAATAAAATTACCAGAGCTAAAGTATCGACGAGGAAAGCACGCTTGCCATTAGGTTTAGCGAGTTGCGAGATCTGCCTATAATCAAACTTGTTAGCAGACGATTTGTACGACGATACCGAACTGTAAAAATTAAAGGAACCAAAACTGTTCGATTGTGACCTATCTATCAATAAACCACCAGAACAAACTTTAGATGCATCAATCCCTCCAGATTTGGACAATCTAATCCCACAATTAGCACCTAATTGAAACACACGTTTCGCAACAGCCATTAATTTCTCAAAAACCTACAATTAAAACCTATCAACAAATAAGCTGCATCGATATGAGCGAAAAATCTTCGCTTATTTTTCGAGCTTTTGAACAAAGTACAAAGGTCAAACTTTCAGAAATGGCGCGTTTAAGAGGCGGCGAAAAGCGAGAAGAGAGGTAGTTGATTGATTACTGATGGCGGACGAATTGATAGATGGTGTGTATTTTTTTATTTTATTTTTTGGACGGTTTTTTTATATTGTGCTAGTTACTTGCAAAAGGAGTTTCAGCTGCTTTGTTGGTATTGTTATTTTATGCACGAAATAGGATATGCTTTTAGGTTTCGGATCGGTTAATGACGAAATGTCTAACTTGGTTTCCTATCTTTTTTTTTAATTACTTTTTTTCTACTTTCCTTTTCCATAGCATTTGAACAATGTGGAAAATGTGAAGGATTAGTGAAGAAATTGAAAAGGATTGTGCTGGAAATTGGTGTTCCTATTTGTCTATTGATGGTGTTAAATGTACAACCGTAAGGAGCCAACTTTAGTACTAGAAAATTGGGTTACATATATTGTCATACTAAAAATTTAAACGAATCGAAATATTTTTTCAATACAAGTTGTCGAATAAGGCTTTTTAACAAAATAATAAATCCGTGTCATTTCCTTAGTCAACGTTTCAATTATCTTTTACTGACATTACTAACTTAATTCAAAGCGAGCTTTAATTCTTACTTATGTAGCTGATAAAGTTTAGGACTGAATGCAACTTGAAGGTATCAACTTTATTTGAATCTAATATTTTTGACATGATAATGTTTCATGTTTTGTTACGAAGAAACAAAATGACAAAGTTATTTATCAAAGTTCAAGGAAGTCATTACCTAACATTGCCCTCAAATCTTATATTTGTACATAAAAGGCTCAGTATGCCCATTGTTAATAAATATTTGTAAACTAATTTTGAAAAAGATAAAATAACATATAAACAAAAAATGTAAATAAAATAAAAGTTAATCCGAACCCACTTAATTAACAGTATTTTATTAAGGAATGTAATCCCCTCCTAATACTCACGTTTATGAATTATTTTCTTCCATGATAGAACGAATAACACACTAGCATAGTAATACTTCAAACCCTAGTATTTCAACGAACACAAAGTTCGGTAGCAAATCACATTTACTGTTGCTTTCTTTGAAGTTAAAAGTATGCAAAGAAAGGAAGAGAAATCGAAAAATCCTATGAAAAATCTGAGAGGATGGACTTGTATTTATAGCCAATATTTGTCCATTCGAGACCATGATGGCACGCAATACCGGGGTTAGGCAAGCCAACCCTAACAACTAATGAATTCCCAATTATTTTGCTTAAACATTTCCAACAAATACTTAACTTAATTATATTCAAAAGAGCACTAGCAGATCATCGATCATTGAAGGGCTATTTTTTCTTGCGATTCTTTTCTCCTTCTTGTTTTAATTTCTTTATTCATAATAGCAAATCAAAAGAGCAACAAAAATTAGTTTTTTGATCTTCAATTTTTGGATCTTAAAGATTTTCGAATCTTCAATTTTCTGAATTACCGTCATCCCCGCCATCTCTCACTGCTAAATCTTACCGGTGGTGAAGTAAAATATCCTTAATTTTTTTTTTTGTAACGGGTAGGTATCATTTTTGGGAGGTGCACGCGCACAAACAGTAAAGTAACAGCTATACGCCAGGTTCCGCATCGTTGGGAGTATACCAAGTGAGGAGTCCATGTTCTATTTACGGGAATTGGTACCTCCTGCCTCTTGTTTCTTTGTCCCTTGTGTTAATCACTTTATTAGCGTAGTATTTCGCACTAGTCTAGGCAGTTTAGTGGGCTTATAGTTACTATTTGCTCCCTTTGTTGTTTTGTGTGGTATTTTTCTCCATTTCATTTTTAGACCATCATATGTATAGAGATTGTGGTTTGTAATGGTAGAGTAGGGTCATGTCCTCGGGGAGGTCAAATACTAAGGAGGGGGTTGGGTAAGGGACGGGGGTGGGACGGGGCCCAAAGGGGCTAAAGGGGACAAGGTAGCATGTAGGTTGAGGGTTGGATCATGGAATATATGGTCGTTGACAGGTAAGTCTATAGAGCTGGCAAAGATTCTCCAGAATATGAGGGTCAATATAGCGTGTGTGTAGGAGACTAGGTGGGTAGGATCGAAGGCGAGGAATGTAGACGGGTATAAATTGTGATTCTCTAAAGTTGTGAAGGGCAAGAACAGAGTGGGCATTTTGGTGGGCAAGGAGCTCAGAGAGTCGGTGGTAGAGGTAAGATGGGTGAATGACAGATTGATGACGACTAAGGTAGTAGTTGGAAGGAGCAATCTGAATGTCATTAGCGCTTACGCACCGCAAACGGGCTTGGAAGAGGAGGTAAAAAAGCACTTTTGTAAGGGTATGGATGAGATGGTGCGGTGTATTTCACCGACGGAGAAGCTATTCATATGAGGGGATTTCAATGGTCATATTGGGTCGTCTACTGGTTGCTATGGTGAGGTTCATGGTGGCTTCGGCTTTGGTGATAGGAACGGGGGTGGTACCTCACTGTTGGATTTCGCTAGAGCTTTTGAGTTGGTGTTCGTGAACATTATGTTTCCGAAGAGGAAGGAACATTTGGTTACTTTTCGGAGTATGGTGGCTAAGACGCAAATTGACTATCTTCTCCTCGGGAGGTGTGATAGGGGGTTGTGCGAGGATTACAAGGTGATCTCGAGTGAGAACCTCGCAACTCAACATAGGATCCTAGTAATGGACGTCGGTATTTTGATAAAGAGAAATAACATGTTTGTACTGGGTCCGTCGAGGATCAGGTGGGGAGCTTTGTTTAAGGATAATATGCAAGAATTGGAGGGCCGGATGACAAATATAGGTGTCTGGAATAGTTGTAGGGACGTGGAATAGTGGTGGGGACGCTAGCGCTATGTGGACGACGATGGCGAACTGTATAAGGGAGGTAGCAAGAGAGGTGTTGGGAGTTTCGAAAGGCTATTATGGTGGGCACCAAGCGACTGGTGGTGGAATGACGTGATCCAAGTTAAAGTAGAAGCCAAGAAAGTAGCGTACATTAAGTTAATAGAGAGCACCGACGAGGATCTAAGAAAAGCAAACAAAGAAAGATATAATGAGCCTAGGAAGGAGGCGAAAGTAGCGATCACAGAGGCTAAGACTTCTGGCATGCTTCACGTATTACAATTAAACAACTTAAGCATTTAGGCAGTTAAGTCAGTTAAACATGCTTTCCTAGTCTAACACAAATAAAATCTTCAAGTAGGAAGAGGCAAGTAAGAAAGAAAGCTAAATATAAACAACTTAAGTGAAATTTTTCATCAATCGACTCAAGTACGCGCTCGTCACCTCACGTACAAGGCACTCAAATGTCAAGAAACAATCCTGAGGGGAAGGGTCCCCTCACAAGGTTAGACAAGCCACTTACTCGAACTGGCCCAATATCACTAGAAACCGCACCCTTGCCACGAGTATCCAACTCTAAATGGTCCAAATCTATTCAATTCAGTTACACATCGTAAATAATATTGCAAACAACTGATTCCACTATTAAATTTAAAGCTAGGGCGCGAAAATAGGTAACCAAAAGGCCCCTCCATCCAACATCTTGGAATCGAATAATTTTTATATTTTTAAAACCCCCGTACTCTCACGAGTCTAACCATATGAAAAAACTCCCAAATCGGAGGTCAAATGCCCCTCAAAACCCTAATGTTTGGTCTATGAACTTTTACCCCAAATTACCAAGTTTTTGATCCTAAATTCGAATTCAAATGATGTATTTAGCTATAATGTTGAAACATAATGAAAAGGGATCAAACAAACGTTACCCAATAATTTTCTCTTCAAATCCCACTAAAAATTGCCTTCTCCCGTGCTCTCAATCGATTTTCAAACTTTTGAAATTAAACCCTCGATATTGATACTTCTGCACAGTTATTGTTCCGCTTAAGCGGCAAAACAACCGCTTTTACGCCTTCTCGTTAAAGGGGAGATTCCGCTTCTGCGGATAAATAACCGCTTCCGCAGTACCACTTATGCGGTCAAACAACCGCTTCTGCGGTTCTTAAAGGGGAGACCAAATCTCGCTTCTGCATTAAGGGAGCCGCTTCTGCGATCCCCAAACCGCAGAAGTGAAAATACCAGAAGAATAAAAACACGAGCTGCTGCAAATTTAGAGATTTTCTCCCGTTAACCACCCGAAATCATCCCGAGACCCCCGAGACCTCAACCAAAAGTACCAATACCACCTAATACCTTATTCGAGCTTGTACCAATCCTTAAAACACTTAAAACAACACCGAGAATTCGATTAAATTAATGGTTCAAGCCTAAGAACTTCAAATTCCAACAAAAGACGCTTTCGATCAAAAACCTAACCGAACCTCGCCCGAATGACCTGAAATTTTGCACGCACGTCCCAAATGACACGATAGATCTATAGCAACTTCTGAAATTCAAATCCGACCCTCAGATCAAAAGCTCACTATCGGACCAGGAACTTCAAAAATTCAAACTTCGGTATTTTAAGCCTAAATGAGCTACGAATCCCCAAAATGCATTACGAACACGCTCCCAACCCCGAAATCACCTAACGGAGCTAACGCAACCATAAGATTTCCATTCTGAAGTCATATTTACATTGTTCCGAATACGAATCATTTTTCAACTCTTAAGCTCTCATTTAAGGTCTAAGTGTCCCAAAACACTCCGAGTCTTAACACCGAACGTCCCGACAAACCAAAATAGTAGAAAAGAATTTAGGGGAAACACTTAATGGGGGATCGTGACATAAATTTTAAAAATGACCGGCCGGGTCGTTACACATACCCCCATAATAGAATGCACTCTTGGACAAATTAGCTTGTAGCCCTAAGGTAAATGAGAATTTCCAGAAACAATTATGGAGCCTCTGCACTAATTCAAACAAATGATGATTTTAATTGCTTTCTGATCGATGATTTGGATGAAAATGTTTGAAACGTATCCTAAATTTCTAGTTAGCATTGAAATCAGATATAATCTTCGGACCTATTTTTTCTTCCAATAAGATCGAGATATTTTTAGATCTAATCTCATAAGCGAATTAGCAATTTTTCTTTACAACAAAGTCATTGAGTCAGTTTTAAATATGACGGGAGAACTCACATCCCGCCCCGCCTCGTCCCGCACTAGATTATGAAAAAAAAGTTCTCAATCTGCCCCTCCCCGATCGCATCTGAATAAGACCAAACCCGACTGTCCCGCCCCGCATAAGAAAAAATTGGCACCACCCTATTGCCATCCCTAAAGACAAGTATGTGCAAAATCAATTCTTTGAAAAATTTAAAACAAACGCAAATCTCGCATCAAAGCATGTCAAAACGTATGGCAAAAATTTATTCATGTTTAGTTTTGCATTTATTTACTTAACATATAGTACTTAAACTTCATTTATCACTCAATCATGAGAATTAGTTGATTTGAAGCATTGAACATTACACCATGTGCACGCAGTTATTATGAACAAAAATTATTAAAATGTGTGATTATCTCATTTAACAATTAATTGTTAGAAAGTACATAGTTTTATTTACCGAATTAGATATTCAATGTGCCTCTTTATATTTAAGCTTGATTACACGTGAAAATATCAAATAATAATACGTGACAGTGACACCGGAACCTAACAACTTGTTTGGACAATTGTTACTTATATATTATATTATATCATATTGTTACTTTAAATATAATATTTTTTATTATTTAAATATTATTATATTATATTGTTAAATTATTCGTTATGTAACGCTAACATTTATATAACGATCAAATTGAACTTGTTATGTCATTACCTTATTTTCTCTCTCATTTTGTCTTTTTAGTCTTAAATAATTTTATTTTATTCTTTTATTTTTATATAATAATTTTATTCGTACTATTTATTTTTATATTATTAGTGTGTGATATCATGAAATGATAATAAATAATATAATTTATTCAAAAATTATATTCGAAATTATTCGTTTGGTTGGAAAAAAGTTTTTCGTGATTAGTTATTCTATCTTTTCACGAGGAATTAGGATTAAAAAAATATTATAATCCCGAAATAACTAATCTAAGAATTATTATAGCATAATTTTCTCCCAACAAATAAGTTCTTAAATTTAGTCCCCAAAATTAATTACTCCGTATTAGTTATCCCTCCTGCCAAACTAGCCCTAATAGTGTATTCAGCCAACAGCTATTTCTCCGTCTCGCCTTATCTATTGCTTCTTTCTTGTAACTCTATTTCTCTCTATTTCTAGTTGCAGCATCCCTAAACCTAAACCTAGACCTAAGCGCCGGATCTATCATTAACAAGCGTTCGCTGTTTCAGGTTCATTCTTCTCTCTCTCTATCGTCTTTCTACGCAATTAATTTTGGGTTTATTTTTTACTCGTTAATTAATGACCTGTACTATATGTTCTCTGCTAAAGCTCTTTACCATCATTTTCAATTTCATTTGGCAGTTACATATTTGTATGTTTCTAGTTTTTTTTTTTTTTGTTATTTACCAGTACTGAAATGAAATGGTTGAAAAAAGGTTGAATTGATATAGAGGATTCATAATTGGGCGATTAAAGCTTAGTTCGTTGATTGATTTAGGTTTCATTGGTGATTGTAGCTGGAGAGATTCTTAAACTCAGATATTTTGGTCATTTTGGGACATGAATATTGACTTTGAAGTACATCTTTATTCGGAATTATTGCTTACATTTTCTAGGACAGTGGTGTCTTGGCTAGCTTGCATGCATATGGACTATTTCAATGGGTATTTGTTACCTCCCAATAACAGAGGTTTAGGCAGATGAGAAGAAATTACCTAGTATTTATTTGTTCCGTTTGGGATTTGAAACATGGACTTCATGGTTTGCCTCCCACTTCGTTGACCAGTAGGCCACACCCTTGGATAAGGCACATATTTTCCCTACATTTTTTTCATCTATTCCTAATAGTTCTACAGTTTTGTGGGTTTCTAATGATTTGTCTTGCATAGAGTTTTCCTATCCAAATTTTTTTGGAGAAAGAAGTGGTGAAATATCTAAGGGATGTTGTAAATTCGGAGGAAGCTGAATGGGGATACAACTGCTTCGTTGTTACTTTTGAATAGGTAGAAAGTACTAATGGTTAATGAGAAGCTGAGAGATTTTTGTGTTCTAATGCGTGGATCATTGCTCTCTGGCTGCGAAGCATTGGTGGGTGGAGATGAGCTATTTTACGATTCTGCTTATGGATTCCAATTAACTTTTTGGTGAATGAATTGAAGATATCTGAAAATATTGAAGCTCTTTATCTCTTCCTCCCCCAACAAAAAAAAAAATAAAATAATAAAAGAGGACTTTTGAAGCTAAAGGTGAAGGCTGAAGTTGAATCTGAAATCTTGTTTAACATTTCCGGCCTGGCATACACATAAGGCAAAGATTTTTTTCTTTTCTTTTGTTCTTCCTTTTCCGAGGAAGTAGAGTTGAATGAAATTGCAGAGTGTATTTAATTCTTTAGGCCAATGGTTTATGGTGGTGATCCTAACTTGTTTAGGATTGAGCCGTAGTTGTTGTTCGCCAGTGGGTTATGATGATCATATGCCTTGTGGGTACGATTCATGTGAAGATATTGATAGACTAGAGTAAGGAGGAATTGTGATACGAATATTGAAGATGATAAGTTTGGGAAAGGATGTAAATGGGGATGCATTGGGAAGTTATTGGTTAGCTGCATGATGAAAATGCTTACTACTTCTACTTATAGCTGGGAACGTGACTTGAATCTGTACCATGAAGCTTCCTCCTGAATTCAGAAAAGTCCCTTTTAAAGTTAAAAGTATATGTATTTGCTCAGCAATATTGAATATTTTCCTGCGGTCCAACAAATTCATATTTTGCCTAAGAGCTTTGTGTTTGTTTTATTTTATTATTGTTTCAGTAAGCTTGAAATGCAGAACTTTGTAGTTTGTGTGTTATTTTTTCAGGTACGTCTAAATTTTTAACTTCTATATTTGGGAAGCGAATTATTTACTGCCAATCATACTCTGATAATTAACCATCAGAAATTGAATGGGACTATCAGATTGAAGATAGAGAGAGTAACTTTTTTCTTTGGCAAGAGAAGGAAAAAGTAGTGAGAAATATATAATTTGGCACTTATCCGAAGCAGAAAGGGTCATGTGCTGACCCGGTATCTTTAAGTTGTCAAAACAGAAACAAACAAAAAAGAAATAGAAAGGGAACTCTTCAACCGATATACGATTGATATAATGGATCCATTCTCTACTGGGTTTGTTTTTGTTGTTGTAATGGATCCATTATATATCTCATTTAAAACGGAAAAAGAATAAAGAAGAAAAAGAGCAATGGGTTCACTCAGATAGCCTTTCAAGCTAAGAGAAGATATAGTTGCGGAGAGCTTTGTTATTAAAGAATGTAAGCAGTGGTAGTAGTAGATATCCAAGGGTAGGAATCTGGTGCCTTACACTATCTCCATTCTGTGTGCGCTTGTGCTTATGTTAAGTCAAGGTGTTGTCTGATGTCTCTTTGAAGTGAGAGGGCTCTAGGGTGGTAAGTTTTATAAACTGTGGCAACCTTTGTTTAGCATCATTAGAAGAAAAGTACGTGGGTGAGAATGGTCCTGGTGAGGATAGTTGATTTATGAGTTGTTATATGTTAAGACTTGGATCCACAAACTTCTGTGATGCCTCTATGGTAAATCATGCTGAATTTCTTGATACTTGCTTTTAGTAGTGGTTTCGTTCCTTTCTATTAGTAGCTCTCCACGAATGGTCTTAGCTTAACTCGGGCTGATATCGTTAGAATTTAATGATACCGGTGAGCAAGGTAAACACTATCAGGTGCTAATCTGCAAAAATAAAGGGCATAGACTACAGATCAAAACTAGTACCCCGTTTCAATTTTACGTGTCTTGCTTTCCTTTTTAATTTGTTTAAATCACCTTTCTATATTTAATTGGTTACTCTTGCTTTCCTTTTTAATTTTACGTGTCTTGCTTTCCCATTTTACCCTCAATGATGCTCCCTTATTGGTAGGGGTGGCAAAATATTCCAAAACAGTTAACCACCCATATTATCCACTAAAAAATGGGTTGGATAATGAACTTTTTAAAAACGGGTCAAATATGGATAAGAACCATATTATCTATTTAGAAAATGGATAACCAATGAGTAACCAATGGATAACCAATGAGTCTTAACTTTTACATTTGTAAAGCCTCAAATTGGGTTTTCCTCAAGTTAGGGAGACTAAGAATTTTTCAATAAGTGATCATATACAAGAAGTCATGGATAATGGCTAATCCGTTTTTTATCCGTATTAAATATGGATCGTATCGGATAATGGATTTGTTTTTTCATTACCTGTTTTCGGCCCGAACCATATTCGACCTGACCCATCCGTTTGCTACTCCTACTTATAAGAATGACATGGGAAGTTTAAGGCCACAAGATTCAAGGGTATTTTTGGCATGTTATACACACCTTTTAGTTTATGACCACAAGATTCAAGTCTTTACATTCTTAAACTTGTACCCAATCGAACTAAGACACATAAAATGAGACGGAGAGAGTAGTATCGTAATCACTTGGGGTTAGGGTTGATGGAAAATAAAGGAATTTCAGTTATCAACTGCTGTCCAGTCTCTCAAAGCTTTTTGCCTAGTGTATTTATTTAGTTGGGCTTATCTTGCCCCTGTAGATTCTCCTGATAAATATCTGAACTTTGTTAGTTCCCTAGTACTAAGCTGATTTTTTTTGGCCTTTTTATATTGGAGCTAGCAATTTTCATTACTTTTGTAACTATTTTGCATCTTCTTGATGCCATCAATGAAACCAATTACTTCATCAAAAAAATAAAATAAAGGAATTTCAGGAGCTATTCATTGAGACTGGGTTTTGGCTGGACACCGAAGTTTTTAGTTATTATTACCAATCTGAAGGGCCCATATATGGCAAATATGCTTCTGTTTTAATTCTTGTGAGACCATGTTGTTGCTTGTCTATTGCAGCTGGACCAGAAGGAAAATGGCATTTCATTTATAAAAGAAAAGGAAGGATAATGGTATTTTATTGAGAAAATAAAAAGTTTAGTTTCACAGCTCTAATTTCCATGACATATTATTGATTTTAACTTGTTTATACTCCAAAAGTACTTGCTGTTTATGGTAAAAGGTTTTTGCTTCTATCAACACTTATTTGAGCTTTCTGTCAGCTAAGGAAACCATCTCCATATGTCTTTGAAGTTGGGTATCAATTGTCAGCTGTTGTATGACAAGTAGTAGTTAATGATTATGTGGTGGTGCTGGCATGTGTTTGTCACAAGAGATATGCTCTATATTTAGGAGGATGTAGCTGGGGATGATGTTTCCTGAATCAACAAGCTTTTGATGCTTGTATATTGAATGATATCTTTGTAGTGGTGTTGGAATTTGGTATTTAAAATGAATGGAGTACAGTTAAGGTTTATTTGGACTGATGTGGTCTTGGATGTGTGGTTGTGGTGGACAGGGAGGAGGCAGCAGCTGGGTGGTGGAGTGGTGATATTTTAGCTTGTTGTTAATTGGTGGTTCTGTTTGTGTTGGTTTTGAATATGAGATCTGGCAGCAGAAGCCGAAGCAGGAGCAGAAGCAGAAGCAGGAGCCCAGTGGATCGCAAAATCCGTACACAACGGTTCTCCAACCGTGATGCACCATATAGACGGGAGTCACGTCGGGGTTTCAGGTTCTCTGGTTTTAATCATTTGTATGTTTAGCTATTCTCATTCTAGCACCTTTTGGTGGGAGCAAAGAGATCTGGGTCTGTTCGACTTGGATGGAGGCTAATTATTATATGGGTGTTTTGATATGCATGTTTGGAGTGTTGAACTGAATTTATACTTATGTACAAGATATTTCCCAGCGGTGTGTAATGCTGTTCTGTAATTATTAGAGTGATAATTAGATTATGCTTTGACGTGGCTGTTTGAAACTGATTTGGCAGTCCAATGTTGCACTTCCATAAGACCCAAATGCTCAAGTGTGAAATTGGGATTATCAGTATCCCTAATGATTAGTGCCTTTTATGTTAAATACCTGAACTTATTAAGCTAAAATGTTTTATACCTTGAACTGTTACATTTTCTGATAAGTTGATATGGATTTTGTTCAATAATGAGGTTTCTCATTTAAAAAAAAAATTGTTCTTTGTTATAGCACTATTTTGCTTTATTTTTTTTGCTAGTGGAGTTATGGATCTTATGTTGCCAGAGTCTGATCAAATCTAGCCTATCTATTTTGACCTCATACCTCACGTTTCATTTGCATACATTCCTCAATGAGTTCAAAAGGAATATGGAAACAAAAAGAATTATTTTAATACACAGATTTCTTGGAGTATGCTATTTTACCCGCTCTTTAACTCTCTCTAAGAGCCGGAGTGTACAATTTTTGGCTCTTTGCAGTGTTGTCAAAGGCGCGCTTAAGCCCTGAAGCGAGGCTCAAAACATGTGCGTTTCACCTCGCTTTGTGGGCGCTTTAGTGTCTCATCAAGGCTCTAAGACATACTTTTCCTTGCTAATGAGTGAAATCCTAAAAAAAGCTACATTGAACAATTGAATTTCACTATATTGTAAAAAAAAGATCAATTTCTTTGTCCATATACTTGTTATTCATACTTATAATTATTAGTCTTGGACTACGAATACATATTTTTATTTTTCTCCAGTTGCGCCTTTTTTCATTAAATCTCACGCTTTATTTGCGCTTTGCTTTTAAAGCCCCAACGGACCTTAGAGCTTTTTTGCGTTTTTCGCCTTTGATAATACTGGCTCTTTGGTGAAAAGATTTCTTCTTTTTCTCATGGTTTCTGTTATTACTTGTTTATGTTTTAAGCAGTGAGAGTGGTCTCTGCAAGAACTGCAAACGCCCCGGCCATTTTGCTCGGGAGTGCCCTAATGTTGCCATATGTCACAACTGTGGTCTCCCAGGGTAAGTATTACAATATTCTGTGTTAATTAACTACTTGTTTCCCGTCCAACCAGAAAGCATAAACATTACTATTGCATTTAATTGGTGTATTCTGGAGAAACAGTTGTGCAACAGATTAAAGTTGAATCACAGAAGCTGCTAATGGCGCTGTTATATTGTCATTCTTTATTGCTTGCATGTTCCATTTATTTGTATCACTTTCTCCCAGTATACAACACACAAAACTTAATATTTGATATAGGTACCAAGGGGTAAGATACCCTGATATCTCTTAACTTAAGTGCATCACACTTAATAGTTTTTAGCTTACAGGTAACTAAGGGGGATATCCTGACATAGTACACAGAACCGAACATGCTTTGTTGAAAACTCAAGACACTCGCATCGCAAGGAAGCAACATATTGAAATGAAATGCTAATAATATGTAATTTTTAGTACTTAGCTTCTAAAAGTACCCAAACAATCATAGAATCAAATTTAGCAAGTATATTAGAACTGCCAGTATATAGTCGTTGCTTACACAGGATCACTAATATAACGTTAAACAGTAAACAAATACAAGGTAGTTTACTTGGTAACTGGCAATGTCCAGACTAGAGCTTGAGTGTTATCTTAAAGGGAAGTGTATGTGTAACATACTGCTGGTGTTTACAAGTTTCTTGATATAATGACTTCCGTGTTTGGCTTTCCTAATACATGTATTACTTATTCTTTCATGTATCTTTTGTTGAGAAGGTGTAGTTGTTCTATTCTATCAGTGCTTTCACACATGCTTGTGCCCGAAAATTGGGGTCAGTAATGTTGGTAAAACAAGTTATATTTGTTACTCCTTTAATTTTGACTTTGCCTCCAAAACTTAAACAGGCATATTGCCTCAGAGTGTACCACAAAATCTCTTTGTTGGAATTGCCGAGAGCCAGGCCACATGGCTGGAGATTGTCCAAATGAAGGAATCTGCCACACTTGTGGAAAGGCAGGACATCGTGCTAGAGACTGCACTGCTCCTCCCCTGCCTCCTGGTGATCTGAAGTTGTGCAATAACTGCTTCAAGCAAGGCCATATTGCAGTAGATTGCACCAATGACAAGGCATGCAAAAATTGTAGGAAGACTGGTCACCTGGCACGTGATTGTCAAAATGATCCTGTATGCAACCTATGTAATATATCCGGTCATATGGCGAGAGATTGCCCCAAGGCTGGTGCTCTTGAAGAGAGGGGTGGTGGAGCTCGTCCATTTGGTGGGGGAGGAGGATATAGGGACATTGTATGTCGTAACTGCCAGCAAGTGGGCCACATGAGTCGAGATTGCATGCCATTGATGATCTGTCACAACTGTGGGGGAAGAGGACACCTAGCTTATGAGTGCCCCTCTGGAAGGTTTATGGACCACCCCTCAGGAAGGTTTATGGACCGACCTCCGGGAAGGTTTATGGACCACCCCTCTGGAAGGTTTATGGACCGTTTTCCTAGGAGGTACTGACTGATATAAAAGACGTGCCATATCAATAGGGTGACCTATTGATGATATCTTGTTCTTCTTCCCTCTTTGAATTGGGATTGACATTTACTTTAGAATATGGAATTTTGGAACTAGTTATTTTGATTTGCGTCTTTTTATCTTTTGAATGGACATGATGAAACCATTATTTAGAACATGGATTGCTGTAAACTATAGTGAGGTGCATTTTTCTTTTGTGGTTCTGCTAGCTAATGGAAGGATGAGGGCGACCAACATATTGGTTTTTCTTGGTATCTGTGCTGTTAATTTTTACGTCAGCCAGCCTCGGATTAGGGTTTTGCTGGTTATTTTTGGTCTGGATATAATTAACTCTTGAGTGATTTGGTGGTCTGACCTTGTTGGAGGCTATTGCTTGTTCACCTAGTAGTGCACTGTTGAATCATGCTAGAATATGTTCAAGGTAATTTCTCAAAAATAGCTGCTTGTTGTTGCTAATATAAGCAGTAGAAATATGATAGCTGGGGACACGAATTGGTGACAGTTTCCGTTATTTCCCACTCTTTGCTCTCAGCAAGTAAAATTTCCAGCAGCAGAAGTAGATTAAATACAAGGGAAATGGAATTTTCTTCTTCCCCTTCTATCCGTCTATGGGAGGTTATGTTGCTATACGTAAATTGAAAGGGGTAGAGGAGCCAAGATTGCAAATATTACAATTTATTTCGCTATTGGTTATGGATGAAATGAAAGAGGAACATAGTGAAGACGAGATTTAGTCAAAGGAATTGGTTAAGCAAGCAAAGAAAATTAGTAGTATTATTTTTTGCATAAGTTCCAAGTGTTTGTACTACAAATATCAGCTTGTAACTGGATGTAACATGGAAATTAGTGTCAACCCATGTCCAAAAATTCAGAGGCACATGAATTCTTAGTTGAGAGACTTCAATAATGTATGCTTCTTCTAGTTATGCTTGTTTTTTCTTTCATGTAACTACAACACTCGCGAATCCTTAATTGGATCAGCCACTGCTGAAACAGAACTATGACCATTGATTACAGGAGACGCCAACAAACAGAGAGGTGTTACCAAGCCACATACCGTAAGCAAAAGCAGAAATTTCTATAAGGTGTTCAAATTTAAAAAGAAGTAAAATCAATTCCCCGACAAAGGGTGTTATAATATTTCTAAAACCTAATATTTTAATTATATATACACAATATAGTTTTTTGACAAAAAGACCACTCTTAGGACAATAAAAGGACCACCGTTAGGACAATGTAGCTTCGCCTCTGGCCCCAATAGAGGACTGCTATTGGAAGCCTCACGTTTGGGCACTGGTGTTGCTTTGAGCAAACCAACTTAATTGTACTCTAGTATATCATGATTATAATGTCGCTTTCAATTTTCAAATAACTCCGAGAAAGCAAGAAATATTTTTCAGTTTTAATGACTTGAAAAGTCCATATGATAACATAGTGGAAATTCTTTTGCAAGGTGGAAATAATTCCATATATGTTAACCACTTGTACTACACCAAATAGAAAAATCATGTCTACATGGCAAGTGTACATTGTTCAAAGCATGACAACCTCAAATGAGATATCTTCATTTTGGTTTTCTCATTGCAGTCTTAGCACAGTTATAAATTTGGAACTGCTTGAGAAATTTGTTTGTGGCAAGGACAGACTAGAGGAGAAAGCTGAGATAAGGTACTCTTACTTTGAGGAAAAAGAAAATGGCCTCAGCATCTCTGCTAAAGTCATCTCCAGTTCTTGACAAATCTGAGTTCATTAAGGGACAAACTCTTCGCCAATCTTCCGTCTCAGTAATCTGTTGCCACCCTACAACCGCCCCTTGTCTCACTGTCCGCGCTGCTTCTTCCTATGCTGATGAGCTTGTTAAGACCGCTGTAAGTTTCATTCGTCTATTAATAATGAGTTTAACTTTTGTGTACTGATAGTGTAAAATGTATGCACATTAACATGTTATATAACCTACAATATTGTGTAGCCACCAACAAGGGCAGATCCACCTTGCGATCTTCGGCTTCATGTGAACCCAGTAGCTTTTGTCCAAACAGTGTAAATGTGTTCGAAAAATCCACTAAATATCTATATATTTGAATGTGAACCCAATTGCTATTGAAAATTTACTAGAGGTCATTACAGAAACCCATAAACATTTAATCCTGGATCCACACCGATAGCAATCCAAATTTGATGCCTCAAAGATGAAATAAATAACCTTTTATAACCAGTTAAAATGAATATACTGATAGTGTATAAATGGGTTTCACTATCAATGTATATAAGTTAAATCCATTACTCCCTCCATCCCAATATACGTGGCACCATTCGGACGGGAGTCAAATGAGTTTTTTCTTTGACCGCAATATTCTCATTTGCCTTTTAAACATTGTGAATAGGTAATTACTATGACTTATAATACCTTTTACTTAGTCTTCGATTATGTAAATTTTATTTCAAATACTTAAATATTCTATTTTTAAATTCACGGTCAAAATAAAAAGTTTGACTCTCGAAATCCGAATAGTACCGCATAAATTGGGACAGATGGAGTAATAATTGGTCGTTTTAATTCTTCATCGGTAGATTTAGCAGGTCATTTTATGCACTTTTTAGTTTTTATAAAAGTTTATTTAAGTCGAGCAAGACGATAATGAAAGACCAATGTGATAATGAAGTGTTTATGGTAATTGTGCAGAAAACAATTGCATCACCAGGGCGTGGAATATTGGCGATGGACGAGTCAAATGCCACTTGCGGAAAGCGTTTGGCTTCCATTGGGTTAGAGAACACTGAGGCTAACCGCCAAGCTTATAGAACTTTGCTTATAACAGCTCCAGGTCTTGGACAGTACGTCTCTGGTGCCATTCTTTTCGAGGAAACTCTCTACCAATCCACGACCGATGGCCACAAAATGGTTGATGTCCTTGTTGAACAAAATATTGTTCCTGGTATCAAAGTTGACAAGGTATATTTGAAATGCAACACTTTTGGGAATTATATATTTATTGTAAGTCGTTGTAGAATCACTACAATGAAAAAGTAGTCGATGCAAAGGATACTTTGCATCCTATGATTTAAGATTCTGAGTCCGCCTTTGGTTGGAGGCCAGACGAATAAAATGCCAGGGTGTTCAACCCTATTTTAGTTTGATTCTCAAACAAATTTTGATATTTGGTTCAAAGTACCTATGTTATTTAACAAAGGATCATCTTATGACTTGATTAAAAACAGGGTTTAGTGCCGCTTGTTGGTTCAAATGATGAGTCATGGTGCCAAGGTCTAGACGGCCTTGCCTCTCGAACTGCTGCATACTACCAACAAGGAGCTCGCTTTGCCAAATGGTAAAATTTAGGATATCTGACTTTCTTCAATAAAAAAGGGCAAACCTGTTGCACTATGATGATATATACTTAATGTTTTTGGTATTTCAGGCGTACAGTTGTGAGCATTCCCAACGGACCATCTGCATTGGCAGTGAAGGAAGCAGCATGGGGTTTGGCTCGCTATGCTGCTATTGCTCAGGACAGCGGTTTGGTCCCAATTGTGGAGCCTGAAATATTGTTGGATGGTGAACATGGCATTGACAGGACTTTTGAGGTTGCACAACAGGTTTGGGCCGAGGTCTTTTTTTACCTGGCCGAGAACAATGTCATGTTTGAGGGTATTCTCCTCAAGCCGAGTATGGTCACTCCTGGTGCTGAATGCAAAGACAGGGCTACTCCTGAGCAAGTTGCTGATTATACTCTCAAGCTCCTCCGACGAAGAATCCCCCCTGCTGTCCCTGGAATCATGGCAAGTTACCATCTCAATTTTACAGTTCCACTAAATCTCAATTCTATACATATGAGTTGCTGAAGACATAAAGTATATTGATTTTGCAGTTGTTAATACTTAGTATTAGTTATAATAGGGAAGGGGAATCTTAGCGTAGCTGCTCTATATGACCAGGAGGTCACAGGTTCGAGCTGTGGAAACAGTCTCTTACAAAAATGCAGGGTAAGACTGCGTGCAATAGTCCCTTTGTGGTCGGTCCGGCCTTTCCCGAACCTCGCATATAGTGGGTGCTTAGTGCATCGAGCTGCCCTTTTTAAATACTTATAACAGGAAAAGAAAAGTATAGTCGGATATATGCATTGAGTTTAACTTGTATACACTGACGGTAGTAGAACTTTATGCTATTAGTGTAATTTAAACAGTTACAGCAAGTTATCTGCCTTATTTTAAGGTAACTAGTTCCACTTATTATGATCAGTTACGTATAGTTATATTGTAAGTAGATGACTTGATAGCAACAAAATGTTTTGCACAGTCAGTTTATAGAAGTTAAACTCGTAAAAGTTACCAAAAAGGCAAAAAGCATATAAAAATTACATTAAGAACCATTGAAACCAACTATGCTTTGGGATGTCTAATTGAGCTAGAAAAAAAAAAGAGTGTAATCCTACAAGTGAGGTCTGGTGAAGATAGTTTGTGTGCAAACCTTACCCCTACCTTTAAGAAGACATAGAGTTTCGAGAAATTCTTAGTGACTATCACTAGAAAGTTTCAACATATTGTTAGTGCATACTGTATAGGCTGTAAATAGAGGGAAAAATGAGTAAACTTTTGAGGTGACAAGCAACATAAATTTTAGAGATTACTTAACTCATTGCTAATTAGTTCAATGTTGTTTGGGATTTGAACAGTTCTTATCTGGTGGACAATCAGAAGTTGAGGCTACATACAACTTGAATGCCATGAACCAAGCTCCAAACCCTTGGCACGTATCTTTCTCATACGCGAGGGCTCTTCAAAATACTTGCTTGAAGACATGGGGCGGACTCCCTGAGAACGTAAAGGCTGCTCAGGACGCGTTGCTGGTCAGGGCTAAGGCCAACTCTCTTGCTCAACTTGGCAAGTACACTGGCGAGGGAGAATCAGACGAAGCTAAACAAGGAATGTTCGTAAAAGGCTACGTCTACTAAGGGCATCAAAGTTTTGAACAGAAAGAAGTGAAAAAATAATGAAAATAAGCTGGATGATTATAGTGTAACAGAGGAATGCAAAATTGTAATCAGTATTAGCTATGGAGAAGAGCATTTTTGAGATGATTGATTGTTTGAACTATTTAACAACTTTACTATTGTCTTGCTGATTGAAACTACTACTACTAGTATTTTATTAATAGGGGTGACAATTTGAGTCCAAACCCATCTAACCCGTCCAACTAGCCCAGAAATTAATGGGTTGGGCTACAACTATTTTAGCTTATGGATTAATTTGGGTTGAGCCCAAGTTAACCCATAATTTTTTATAGCCCATTCTAACCCATTTAACAGCCCAAATATAACCCATAAAACTCACTCAAAACAAAGTATCTCAACCTAACTTAATTAGAAATTTACTTAGTTGCTCCAATTTTTTTATTTTTTGTATTTTTAATTTTCTGTTCTTTTGTTTTTCTACGTCGCTCACTCTCCCACCCCACCACATCCCACCCAACCCTCTACACCCCCACCCCGCGCAGAACCCCTATAAGAGATAATTTTTTTGTTGTATTTTTAATTTTTAATTATTTTATTTTCTACATCAACCATCCTACCCATACCCTCCCCCCCAAAACTCCTACCCCCAACCTACCCCCGTGCAAACCCCTTAAAAAATTTTTATTTTTTATTTTTAGATTTCTATTTTTTGTTTTTCAGTTTTTCCGCCATCCCCCCACCCCACCATAACCCCTCTCCCCGGCGCGAACCCCCTAAAAAATTTTATTTTTTTATTTTTATTTTTAAATTTTTATTTTTTGTTTTTCAGTTTTTCTGTCACCCCACCCCACCCCATCCTATCAATACCCCCTCCCCCATACACACCTTACCCCACGGTGCCGAACCCCTAAAAAAAATTTATTTTTTATTTTTATTTTTTATTTTTTATTTTTTATTTTTTTAATTTTTCTACCACCCCACCATACACCCTATCCCCTAGCCCCTACCCCTACGCCTCCCCCGCCACGCAAAATTCCTAAAAAAATTATTTTTTTGTTGTATTTTTAATTTTCTATTATTTTATTTTTCTACACCTTCTACCCCTACCCCTCCATGCCCCCCCTCACCCCACCCCGGGCGCAAACCCCCTAAAAAATTGTATGCAAGATGAGCATGATTTTAAAATATGGGTCATGTTGGACGGGTTGAGTTATGACCCATTGTTTAGCCCATCTTGACCAAGCCCATCTTAACCCAAATTCACTTTGGACTGGGTTGGGCAATGACCCATTTATTGACTAACCCATCTTGACCCGCCCAAATTCAACCGAAACCGCCCATTTGCCACCCCTATTTATTAATGAATCGTACACTACTGGTGGAACTGTTTCCTACAATGTTTGAGCTTGAATCAGTTTTCTAGTGTTCAGTTGTGTTGTACTAAGATAACCTTGGTTGTTCAATTTCTGAGCTAATAATAACTTTGATATGCGTTTCATATGACTTTAGGTCTATGTTTCACGGACTCTCCAAAATGATGCCGCATTCGTGTGGGATCCTTAAAAAATGTACTACTTTTGGAGGATCCGACACACATCCGACGATATTTTTGAAGAGTCCGCTTTAGGTTACACTATAAGTTTTGGAGAGCCAAAAGCCTTCTTCATTGACTACAAAGCTTGAACAAGAGTCATTTCAGGGACTACTCCATTTAATTTAAAAAAAAAGAGAAATTATTCTGGTCTAGGACTTATGTGCACCTGTTATTTACGCCAAACCAAGCAGATATAAATAAATTGTTTCCCTTATTGCGTTTAATAAAAGGATCGATTGAAATGATAAAAAGTAATAATCCGCTCATAGATACATCATAGACCGAAAAAACAATTAAACCTAAAGCTACAATTAACTCATCTAACGCCATGCCTTTGTAGTGCTCCTTCTATCTCAATTTTATGTGTTATTCCTTTATTACAAAAGAATTATCTTTCTATTGAATAATTTAACTTTCAACTTTTAACTTCTATCATTTATGAGATAATACACAAATATTTATAGCTTATTTTAACTATATGTTTTAATTTATTTTTATTATTTAAAATTCACATAAATTATGACGCGAGGAGTAATTCTAATTTGAATAAAGCAAACGCAATCCGAGCATAAAGTATTCCGTATTCATACATGTTTATAGAAGCATCTTACCCCAAAGATATAATGTAGTTAGTCTACCCTGACCGAAACATCATGGATAACAAAGTACTCCATCCGATCCAAAATAAGTGATTTTTTGGCTTTTTTTTGTGGTCCAAAATAAGTAATTTTTTCAGATTTCAAGAATGACTTAATGATGTTTTTCCTACATTGTCCTTGGAGTAAATAGTATTGGAATATGTGTGAGGAGTGTTTATGTGAGATAGTAAGGTTAAAATGGTCAATTCTATTGCTAATTAATGCTAAAAGGTGACTTTCTTAATATGTGTGAAATCATTCAAAAAATCACTTATTCTGGTATTTTGAACCGGAGGGAGTATGTTTTAACAAAAGATAATAAAAATTTATTTTTGCAAAATTGACTCTTATGAAATCCCAAAAAATGAAGATCAAACGACGTCGTAAGCTCCAACATTCATGATTTGGGGGATTTCAAAGCAAAGAGAAGAAACGGAGAGCAGACTGAAAGATTTAGGAGGGAGAAAGAGAAGCGCGATGAGCGGAGTAGCATCAGCGTGGTACGTTGCGAGAAGAGCAGCACAGAAGGAGAGAGTTCGGATCCTCTACAGGCGTGCTCTCAGAGACACTCTCAATTGGGCCGTTCATCGTCACCTCTTTTATTCTGATGTAATCTCTACCATTGATTCGATCTCCACTTTTCTTCACATCATCGCCTTTCTAATTAAGGCGTTAATTTTCTCTGTTTTTTGTTTTAGGCCGATGCGCTCAGGCAGAGGTTCGAAGCCAACAAACACGTGGTTTGATCTCATTCTTCTTTAATTTTTCTAAATGTGTTTTTCCAGTAAATTGATGTTTTATGATTTTTGACATGTTATATTTCCATTTTTAGGCATTTATATGCCAGAAATTGTAATTTTTTTGGGAGAAACAAATTTGTTTAAGCTCATTGTAGTAAGTAAGGTATGACCTTAGTTTTTTACATATCAAAAAGAAGAAAATGGACCCATTGCATTTGGAATGGAGTAAAATGTTTAGCTTGAAAAATCATTTTGAGTCCAATAAACAGTGGTTTGACTTCATTTTCCTTCATTTTTTTAAATTTATTTTTCCTGTAAATCGATGTTTTATGATTTTTGACATGTTATGTTACCAATTTTAGGTATTTATATGCCAAAAGTTGTGATTTTTGTGGTAGAAACAAATTTGTTGAAGCTCATTGTAGGAAGTAAGATCTATATCTTAATTTTTACATATCAAAAGAAGAAAAACTGACCCATAGAATTTGGAATGGAGTAAAATGTTTACCTTGAAAACTCATTTTCTGCGTCATTATTCAGGGTTTGGTTGGGTATAAACTATGGGTGTCTTAACGGGCCGGGCCGGGTAGGAAAATGTTGGAACCGTACGGATTTCGAACCGGGTTGGTTACGCGTTATCGGGCTTAACACGTTCGGGTTCAACTAGGTAAAAAATGAACCGTAAGGGTAACAGGTACAAGGGGTCGGGTGGGGTTTAACAGCCTAGCCCGCTAGTGATATTGTCCGCTCTGGACATGGGCCCTCACGAGTTTAAAATGCGTCACTAGGGTCTAAGGCTTGTTAACTTATATACCCAGCATCCCTCTTGTGTTTTGCCGATGTGAGACTTTGTCTATAGTCTGGGGCGTTACATACACCCCCTCTTATGGACTCAGCGTCCTCGCTGAGGTTTGCCCCACTGCATGGGATTCGCCTAGACTCAGCACTGAACTCTGATCTGACCCACCATCGGCAAGGCTGACAAAAGAGTAGCTCTGATACCATCTTTAACAGCCTAGCCCGCTAGTGATGTTGTCCGCTCTGGGCATGGACCCTCACGGGTTTAAAACGCGTCACTAGGGTCTAAGGCTTGTTAACTTATATACCCAGCATTCCTCTTGTGTTTTGCCAATGTGGGACTCTGTCTATACGCTGGGGTGTTACATGGGGTTAGTGTAATTTTTAATTTTTTTTGGATTTTGTATAACTATTGTAATTTATATTAATATAAAGTAGAAATATAAAGAATACAATAAAGATGACAATAAAATTGCACTTATAAATTGCAAGTGTTTTTTTATATTTCAAACTTACAAATTGAAGTTTGCATTTAACAAGTAAATTAACGAAAAAAGAGTAAAACTTAATTTTCATGCATAATAATACTTCAAATTAATCTAACAAATTAAAACATTAAGAATAAATACGTCTTATATTTTTAATAACACAAATTGTCTGAAATCAACTTAAATACGAATTTCTGGAGGACGCTCAAGACAACTCTTCATATGCCTCTTTAAACAGCTTGTGCCCACACACTTTGGACGAAGATTAAAGACTCGACCACAGTTCTTGCACTTTACTTTGTGAACTTCTTCATTTTCTTCTACCACCTCAAAGTGTTTCCAAATATATGAGCGCACTCTAGAGGTACAGGACATGATTTAATTGAATTGAGAATTTGAGTTTGAGAAATGAGAGATCAGTGAAGAAATGAAGAAGAGGGGGAGGGGAGTATATTTATAGTTTTTCGAAGGGCTAGATTAGTAATTACAAAAAGTGTTAAACGTAAAAATATTGCCCCCCAAAAAGGTCTAAATGTGCAAAACAGTCACTGGGCAACGGCCTTGGCCCAGCATGCCAGCGGTCAGAAAGTAGAAACATTTAAAACATAAAAATTGAAAGTAGCCGTTATACCGGTCTGGGCCGGTCCAGTTAACCGGTTCTACAGTAAATCCCGTTGACCTGTTCGGGTTAACCGGTTGCTAAACGGACCAACCCCCCTTACCCCCAATTAACCCAGCCCACCCGGTCCCCTTTGTACCGGTTCGGGCCGGTTCTTGTTTCAACCGGTCTGGGCTGGTCCGAAAATGGGTTGACCCGGCCCGTTGGACACCCTTAGTATAAACTACGAAATAAGTTGACAGATGATTCTCAAAGTAAGTGCCATTTGATACTCATACAACGTGAATAAAAAGAGTACGAGGATAGTGTTTTGCTGAATTTCTTGAGTATTGAAGGTTAAAGAAATGTCTTAAACAAGTGATATGGAGAGTTGGGATATTCGTGAAGGGAAATGTTCTGCAAAAGTCATTTTCTGCTATTGGTGGAAAATATTTTCTGGTGATAAATCAGTAGAAAATGAGAATATCTTGCTTCTATCAAACACACTTATGTCCTTATTGTCATATAAAATGACCTGTCCATGTGAAATGATCATGTCTATCAGCTTGTTAGTTCTCCTTTTACGCGTTTGTATGCTAAAAATAACCGGTTTTTTGGTTGTAAGCAGCTGTCTTCAGCTCTATGTAGTGATTAAGGGCTATAAATTCTTTTTACTTTTGGAAAGGAAAAAATGTATGTGTCCTTATTGTTATATAAACTGATTTCTCATGTGAAATCGACATAGCAAAAAGAAATCTGTCATCTGCTTTAGTTTTACTATTTGTAAATATTTATTCAGAAACTTTTATAATGAAAGAAAATGTTGCCCACAACGGAAACATATGAATCTACTTTCTTGTCTTAATCAAAGGTATAACCAGGAGTGGCATTCATTAGTGCTACTGAAGGAATGTACTTTTCTGATCGCACTTGTATCTTTAATTTGATATTCTCTTTTTGTTCACTTTGTTGACATCCAGGAAGATGTTGAAACTATTGATAGACTTATAGCTGATGGTGAAGCAAGCTATAATAAGTGGCGGCACCCTGATCCCTACATTGGTAAATTTCTTCGCGAGCTCTTAATTCATGTGGCAAGTTGGATATTTGTCTCTATGAAGGAAATTCCATAAAAATATGGCATCTGAGACCCTAGTGTATGAGGAAAAAGTTTTCAACTCTGAATCACTTTCATAAGCTTGTGCTTGCATAGTATTGTGTCCAAATCTGCTTGTTTGCCCTTTTTTATGTGACATGCTTCCAAGTTCCAAGTTCCAAGTTCCAACAGTTGGAAGTCGTTGATGTTTGGTTACTGGGAGCATAACTTTTCTAAATTATGAGGAAACTGCAATTTTTAACAACCAAGAGTATATTTCTGGCAGAAAGTTATATGTTTAGAAGTGGATAGTTTCTAAGATTTCTGCTTATAAGATGCTAACTAATTAGGGATTTCCTAAATTCTTGTCTTGCCTGCAATGTACTTTTCCGTGATGGACTTTCTGATTTCTTCCTTATTACAATATTCATTGTGAACAGCCGTAAAATTAAGTTTACACACTATTAGTGCATCGATACTAAAGGAAGAGAAGCATAAAGTCATATGCTGTTGTGTTAGATTATATTTTAACCAGAAAAAAGTAACTTTAATTTGCCGACACCCAGTGGACAATACATGTTCATTTCGTTTATCTTGGACAGAAATTTTTCTTTTTTTTTTATCAAGTAAAATTGGACAGAGAATCTTTTAGCAGCTCTTACTACTATTCTGGACTTCTAACAGTATCTTGTTTTTTCTTTGCTTTGATGAGCAGTTCCATGGGCTCCTGGTGGTTCCAAGTTCAACAGAAACCCTGTACCGCCAGAAGGGGTAATCTGTTTAGAAGTTTATTTGCATTGTGCACCCTCTCTCATTTATCCATTAACCGGTTGTTTGAGTTCTTTCCTGCTATCGTCTTTGTAAATTTCAACCAATACCATATTTTTCAACTTCTGTTTAATACTGTGAGCTGAATATGGATGCGAACAATACATCCATATCTTTTTTATTTTCTTTCTTGCCATGGTTTGTATTGAAGTTGACTAATTGGCTGCTTATTTGCTCATTATGTGTACTGTCTATATTGTAGCTTTACTTTTCTAGGTTCATGCATCAACTGTGAAGGTTGGTGGTGTAGGATTTCATTTTTTTGTTTATGGGAGTAGGCATGATGTTATGTGGACTTTTAGTTACTAAGGACCTTGTTTGTTATAACCTCGGTATCCTAATCTTTTTCTTTGGCACTCTTGCATTTTAATGATGTTATTCTCTAACTGGTATACGAGTGATGATTGTCAATAGAATTCAAGGGAAAAAAGAAAATAATCAATTAAAGAAGATGTCAGTATATTGCCTTACACTTATAGTTGATCGAGAAATCAGATTGTTCATGAATTTACTTTCTCCATCAAGTTTGTGGTTTATATTAACTGCGAAAACTTAGTTACGAGTGTATTATGAGAATATATCATTTAGAAAATTGATTGACATTCTGCCATAATGTTTACTGCATTTCCAGTGGTACACTTACGTGTTCTTCGTCCTGGCATGGCAATTATATAGAAGAAGCTTTGGGGTTTTGTTTTGGTACTTCTATGTTGCCTCTTCATGCTTGAGTTGCTACCATATGTTTGTTAATAGACATGTATTAGGTGCCACATACACCCAATATCTTATAATCTTGTGATACTATCACAATGGCCTCGCGTAGCGTTTCTCCATATGTCTAATTCATAAGTTCTTGATGCAGATTGAGATAGTGTATGACTATGGCAAGGAAGAGGCTGAATTAGTATGATCCTATCTCATGGTTATAAAATAAAGGTAGAATCAACTGTGTATCTTCATATTTGCTGCTCAAATAGTTAATGTACTTTTGTTAGAAATGCAAGTAACTTCACTCTGTACTGTCTGGTGATGCTTATGTCAACAACAACAAACCCAGTGTAATCCCACCGGTGTGGTATGGGGAGGGTAATATGTAACAGACCTTACCCTTACCTTACGAAGGTAAAGAGGCTCTCACGATGGTTATATCACTCTTATAAATTGTCATCAGTGTAATGGAAATATAATCGCTCTTTATCATTCTAGTTATTAGAATGTTGCTTAGTTACTTACCAATTCTCCCTTTTGATTTTACATGTTATGTTTTTGGGTGCAGCAAATTCAGAAGTTGCAGACGTGTGAGAAACATTCAAATCATGTCTTTTCCTTTCTCAGTGATACCATCTGCTTCAGACTTCTCAATGCGAATTTTGTATGATTTTTTGTTGTATGTTTCGAAATGTGAATTGGCACCATACTATGGTTACTTTAATTTTCCTGTTTACTACTTTCAAAATAAACGTCAAAACATGGAGATCAAGTCAAAATTAGTGAGGTGCGAGAATTATGTGGCTTTTCAATTTTCTCTTACTTAGATTTGTTTTGTTTAACTTCTATGTTTGTTTGGACAGTTTTTCAATTAAAATCGTTTTGTCTTGTATATATAGGAGAGTTGTCAGCGACAAACACTAAACCATACTCAAACCAAGATTAAGTTGATAGAATTTCGTTTTACACCCACATTTCTCTTTTACATTTATTATTACAGAAAACCATCCATAATAAAGATAATAGATTAAAATATACGATAGGACAATAATCCGTGGTGGCAAAATGGATTAAGAAACAGTTATACATTCTAATTGTTTGCAATAGATTTGTGCAGAAAAATAGAACTACAATCACAAACAACTATAAAGAAAAAGGGATTTTGCTGATAAACATTGCAGGTTATAGATCTGTTTATCTCTTGATTCTTTTCTTGAGTTATTCTACGTGATTCGAGGGTCTTAGCGGCGTATTTATCGAACATAGGATTTTAAGCAATATATTTGACATGTCTTTAATCTCTAAATGAATATTTTAAGAGTTTCATGAAATTTTGAAGATTTCATATTTGATCTCTGTATATATGTAACCTTATTTATAGGGATGAAAGGGTTTGGATGGAGTAGCCACCAAGCAACCCTAAGGCCTCATTTGTTTGCACTCAATGGAGGTTTGAATCTTAATCATTCAGATATCAGATATTAAGTGTATTTGTTTTTAATGTCTGAATCTTAACTATTCAGATCTTAATCATTAAGTGTTTATTTTTTTTTTACTTAACAACCACTTAATAGGCCTGAATAGGTCTGTATGATTAAGACCTGCAACAGAGACTTAATTTCATTAAGATGCTATCACATATTTATTATTAATTGCCGTCATCGCCTACCATTATCTAACTACCGCCATGCCGCCACCTTAAGATCCTTACTCTCAAAGCTCGGAAGTTCCCATTTCGGAGGTGGAATTGGAAATCCTTGTGGCCTGTTGAATCTAGCGTCTGCTGGTGGTATAGGAAGAAGCCCATCTCCTATTGGTTGAGCTGGGTTTAGACCTCGATTGTTCCCCTTTTCTAATGTCGTCAGTCGATCTAGAATCAGCTCGAGGGTGCCTCTGATACCTATCTGAGTTTTCGTTGAGTGCTCGGCAATTGGTCGCAAGTTCACCCAATGCTTTATCGTGCTGGGCTAACTTAGTATCCAACATCTGTTGTCTAGTTCCTTCCACCATAGCTCCCACACGGTTTGAGAATCGAGGCTCTAATACCAAATGTCAGGATCTAACACAGTAAATACGAATTTCGTAAACTCAATTGGAAAATAGTGCTTTGGGACAATTTTTTGGATTTTCTATTAACTGAAAAATGGAACTAAAGGATTACAATTGCAAAAAATAAAAATGAAACTAAGTTGAAGCTACTCTACGGTATCGCCATTGAAATGCAACCTGCAGAAATATAGTAACAAAGAATTAGAGAATGAGAAGAATTTAGGAGAGAATTCAGAAGGAAGAGAGTACCAGATAATTCATTGCCTTCTCTTTCCTGTTTGTTATCATTTAACCGTGAAGTTAGTGCTTGGATTTGAGATGACGTGGCTACATTTGGGCCCTTGTGACTTATTTATTCTCTTCTAATCTCAGCCGTCCATTCTAGTAATGGTTATCCTCTCCTAGCTAATTAACCCTATACTTGAATTAGGAAAATTTAAGGGTCATGGTGACAAGTGAGGCTTGCTCAGTTGGTAAGCACCTCCACCTACGATCGTCAGGTCCTGGGTTCGAGTCACCATGGAGGGGAAGTTGGGAGGGAAAAAAAAAAAAAAAAAGAAAAAAAAGGGTCATGGTCATAAAAAAGAATTGAAGGAAGTCTCCTATTTGAGAGATTTGGTCAACATTTGTAAAACTAGGTATAGGGGCGGATTGTCAAAATCAAACACAAGACCCAAAAGCATAATCAACGTTTATTTCATCACACAATTAGTCAAATTCATAACTCAATTCTTCTCCAAATTGTCTTCTTAATATTCTCCCTACCTAAAACTACCTACTCTTATCCACCTTCTCTATCCAAAATTCGTCTTTTCCGTGGGAATCATCGGTCGATTTGAGTTGACATCGATTAAAATCAATGTTGAAAACCCCATGCTTTTATGAAGGAATATATAGAGAAAATACTATGATTATATGCAACCAATTGAAAAAGAAGAAGAAAAAACCACTATTCCCTACTCTACACCAACTTGTCATTTTAATGTTAAAAATTATTACTAATTCTATTTCAAAAAATTGATACTATTTTCTTATTAGTCTGTTTAAAAAAGATGGTTATTTTTTAATAAAAAAATATTTATAGTCTTACAAATGACATAACAAGTTCCAGTAGATCACAAATTTCAAAAGTTTCACAGCTACATAAATAATATGACTTATTTAAGATAACATAACTCAAAAGTTTCTCTTTGTTATTAAAAATTTATGCCAAGTCAAACTATGAGTCTGTTTGGCCATGAAATTTTTTTCACTTTTTTTCCAAATTAGTGTTTGACCATAAAATTTTTAATTCTCACTTGAAGATGAATTTTATTAATTTTTGAAAATTTGAAAAACTCCAAAAATTCTTTTTCAAAATTTTACTCAGATTATTCACACAAAATTAAAAACAACCAAAAATTATATTTATACTTAAATACAACTCTAATTTTTAAATATCATTTTCATTTAATATTTTTTATTTTTATTTTACTTTTTGTTAGAATTTAATAATTCTTATATCCAAACGCCCACAAAGACCATCTTTTTAAAACGGGTGGAGTACAAATTTACTTCTTCACAATTGGGTCTCTTCAGTATCAATGAGTTTCAACGAGTTTTGGATTAGATAGAAAAAAAAGAAAGAAAAAACCTTTTCACTTGCATAAGCAGTAGCAAATTGAACAGAAAATCTATCTTGGAATTTGTGCCAGTTGTTTCTTGTTTTGGCTTCTGTCTTCCATCTAGAAGACAAAATTAAATATTCCACAAAAACTAAAAACTTCTCAACATTTAACTTATTTAGCATTACATTATCAAGTTGAGTCCCCAAGTTGCAATAACTCAACATAAGGAACTGCCCTTTAGCCAACAAAGGTCGGCTGAGTTAGTCAGGTCAGGGGCGTACGCATAATTTTTTATAAGTGATGTCGATATTTAAAGACGTAATCTAATAAATTTTTTATTGTAATAATATCATATAAAATTTAAAAACACAATATGTAATACATGAATAAAACACAATTACGTACAATACTACAATTCTAGCGTTGATTGCCATTACCACTAATGGTCAAGGGTCAAGTGTTGAATTTTATCATTTTTAATATAAGGGGGAAAAAATCTAAAACTAATAGTTCGGAATCGAACTCCTGATCTTCAGGACAAAATTGAACCGCCCAACCAGGTACACCACGATCTTTTTTTAGTAAATTATGCCGCTCTTTTATTTATATCAGCTTTACATATCTGTTAGATATACTTATATTTAGTAAAAATATCGATCAAGCGTTGTCGGATGACACCGCTTAAGTCAAAGTACATCCGCCCCTGGGTTAGGTGAATGATTTTCCACGAAGATACCTAGGATCAATTTTTTTACGAACAGTCTTCTCAGTTAGAGTTTGTGCTGCCAAATTTATTTGGTACAATTTACATGTCCTATGTGACTTTTGAGCTATTACATCATTAGTGGCGTAGCCATATACCTTGGAGGCTGGTCAACTGAATTTTATATTTGTGTATATATAAAATTATATTATGTATATAAGTTAATTTTTTTTTATTTGTGTATAATAGATTTTAAATACCCTTTACTAAATTTTTGATAAGCAGTGAACAAGTTGCTCGGTGTACACCCAAAGGGTAACGACTACAAATTTCTTGGGAAACTTTCCAAAAAAAAAAAAAAAAAAAACTGCCTATTAAAAGCTTGAACTTCCTAGTCATATTACCACCAGCACATTCTCATCTGTAATTCCTTGTATTTTGGATTTGACCTATTTAGTCCTTTCCTCAAGAGAGCTGGCATTTCCACCATCCAAATACAATGGCATTTTTATGCACAGTCACACGTTTAAATGACAGCAATCTCCAGTTGCCACATATTCTCAACAATGTTTGATCTAATGTTTGATGACAAGAACCACAACCTTATATGGATTCTTATCTTACACTACAATAAATCCAGTTTAATTTTACAAACAGTCAATATATATACAGATCTTATCCTTAAAAGAGTTAAAAAAAAAAGGTTACATTTTTTAAACAATCGGCAAAAATTTCACCACAAGATTTCACCCACTGCCAAGTTAAATCCAGAGGCCGGCCTTTTGTTGTAAAAAAAGGGGTTACCTTCATCGGAAAAATTTGACAAAAGCTTCGTATATACATATAAATATTTTTTTTAAAATAACGATATATTAGTAGTGTCACCTTTTTTTTTTTTTAAAGTGCACGTATGATATTTAAATTCTGCCTCTGCATAAATCTTGGCCCAGAAGATCTTTAGGATTCGATGACATGATAACTCTAAATCATTTTATTGATTTGTGCAAACAAGAAAAAGCTCTCTAACTTTTCTGATGGAATATTTTATCGAAATGGTATATAAACATACTACTAATTTGTTATCGTAATTAAGTCATAGTGTGTTTCATACAAGACAATAAAATAAACTTTTTTCAAGATTGGACACATCAACACCATACTGGCTCGTTAATAGTAGTATATTTCTTTTTCCCTACCACATGGGGTGTTCTTTTATTTTAATCAAACAAAATATTTGTAGTTTACTAATCTACTTAATTTGATATAAAATATTTCATTAAGCAAAATTCAAAAGGAAATGGTTCAATGCCTCGTATACTTTATTTTTAGATCCCTTACATATGAAAATAAAATAATAATCAGATATATAAAGTATTTCGCATTTAAAAAGGAGGGTCACACTTTAATTGGTAATATAGGCCGTCTACCTGATTTAAGTATCAATGATTGATTCCATTTTTCTCGAACAATCGAACTCATGACTTATACGAAAATAACTTTATTATTGGTCCAAAATATTTTTTTCTCATTAGGTATAAATGTTTAAAAAATAAAAATATTTTACTGACATTCTCACTACAGCCACATGATTATTATTGGAAAGCAGCTCCCCACACACACACATATATATATATATATATATATATATATATATATATATATATATATATATATATATATATATATATATATATATATATATATATATATATATATATATATATATATATATATATATATATATATATATGCTTTTTTGAATAACAATAGTGTTCACTGAATTGTGATGAGATTCCAGGAAGATTCTAAAATGCTAACAGCCAAGCACTTGTACTCAATTGAACCCTCCCCACCCCACATTTAAAGTTTAGACCTTTAAATCATTTTGTCAAATAGGACCACAATCCTTTTTCGTATATTTTGGTTGCACCATCAACGTTATCATAAACGAATTTAGCCCACAAAAGGCCCCACCGCCGCAATCGCCACCAAACCATTTTAACGGCTAGTTCTTACTAATAAACTACTATATATAACATAGAATTTTTTATCTTGTATCGCAAATATTAATATTTTATTTATTTTAAATAATTTTTTTTTTTTGAAAAACTATATTATTCTATAACTATCTTTTAACTTTTATAATCAAATTTCTATTTATAGTTATCTCTTACGTAAGTCATAAAATACTCTTCGTATTATTTTTCTCTAATTCTTTTTTGATTTTTCTTTACTCGCACTCTATACTCTGTTCAACTTCAAATTTCAACTCTGATTCCCCTTCCACCTCGTTTAATTCCTTCGGACGAATTCCTCGTTTTCCGAATCTCAAGGTCTTCTTATCGAAACAACAACTATTGGTCGATAACAATGACTCGACAGAGCAGTTTTTGGGGAATAAATAAATCGATTGATGATTTCATGAGGTTAAAAACAGGTACTAAACAAAAGCTGCCATTGAGGGGAGGCTTATGCTTGATGGATCTGGTAAAAGTTGTTAATGGGGAAGAAAAATAGTGGCACTACCAGAAGCTTCCATTTTATTTGCAAGTAGTTGCTGTTAGGTTTGTTCTCTCGCATAACTTTGCCTTCTATTGCCGGAATAGTATAACAGTAACGGGAACAATGATGTTTCGAGTCAGAATTGTAGCCCTCTCGACGAGACGGAATTATGGTTGTTCTTGAATAAAATTGACGGAGTTTGGGGATGAGCAAATTGAAGATTCTGTTACTTTTTTTAAAGTGTATTTTAATGTATTTTGCAGTATTTCCATATGTTTTGTTGTATTCATTATTATTTTTAATTGTATTTCAGTATATCTCGCTATATTTGTCACAAATCCTTTTTACACATGTTCCCCGAAGAATAATGTATGAGGTAATTTTTCCATTTGAAGTGATATTATTCGAAATGAGATTATTTATTTATCTTTAGAGTCTCCACTTGGGATAAGATTGACTTTTGGTGTCCCAAGTCACCGGTTTAACTTGAATCCCATATCGAGGAAAATTTCAACTTTCAGTTGGAGTCTGCGAACCAAAAATTCTGAATAAGAAATTCTGTTGACCCGATGGAAGGTGTTAGGCACCCCCGGATCCCGTGGTTCTAGCACGGTCGCTTAAATTATTATAATTGCCTAAAAATCAAATTTTAATACATGTCCTAAGTTATGTGCTTTTTTAACTTTAAACCGCTTTTATTATTATTTTTTAAGATAATTGTAACGTCGTGAAAATCGCATCTCGAACCACGTCACATAAATGCACCCGCAATTTTTGACACATTCCGACTTCGTTGAGATTTGGATTTGGGTCACATAAATGTGCACCCGAGTTTAGGAAAAAAATATTATTTACGTAACGGGCCTAAAGCAACTAGCATATTATTAACTTTGGGGAGGCCGTAAAATTCACTAAACGGCACGTCCCGGATTCTAAGCATTTTAATAGGAACATTTAAAGAGGGCCCCGCAATTTATGTATTTTTATTTAGCGGGGCTCACCTCATTTTATTATTTAAAGGCCAACCTAAAGCAAACTATAATTTTTTATTTAATTTATCTCTAACAAGGCCTAATTAATTAGCATTACAAAATTCGGGCGTCAAATTCAAGTCCGAATTCAAACTAAAGTGTAAAACCTCTTAATTCAAATTCGCTGCCCAACTCGAAGGCCCAAATTGATCAATTGCCTTTTAAATTCTGACTTAACAGCCCAATTAACTAGTCAATATATTCACAAATAGGGTTGCTTGCCACTTGGGTTTCGATCCTCTTTGGATGACCCAGTTGCCATATTAATTCTGTTGTTGCCTTGGCTTAATATTGAGCCCATGAAATTAAATCTCAGGTCTGCAACTAATTGAAATATCAAGGATACAAACCTAATATTGGTTAAAACATTTATTCCATGCTTATCATTGGTTACCAAAATGATTAATCTAAGACTTATTAACTAATGAATGTTTGCAAAAAATAAACATGACCGAAATCTTATGAATGGTAATTTCAACGGATAAATCCAATCTAACATGAAACTGCTGACATTTTTTCCAAATCTAAAGTCTAATAGTCCAATTTCTAACGCAACTCACTATATTAACACTATTGGCAGCAAATTAGCATACACAATGTATTCATGGTAATCCATATTGATACAGTGTAATCAACACCTACACTAAATTATTCGACTGGAAACACACTTCTCTAGTTCTAAAAGGTTTAGTAGCTCACATGTTCATAAATCATACCAAACTAATAGCATTAACAGAATACATATGCAACCATAAGAGTCCAGTAGTCCATTTAATTACAAATAGGCATAGTTCTTCACTAGTATTAAAAGTAATAAGATCTACCAGGACATATTTAAATAAAACTTGACATTCCTTCATCATTCAGCTTCAAAGTCGTGCATACACAATGAATCATATTTCTAGAACTCCTAGGTTAATGAAGTGTACATGAGTATTGTTGAGTTTTATTTTAAGAGTGAATGGGAAATGAGAGTGTATTGCACCAAGTGAATGGGAAATGAGAGTGTATTGCACCAACAAGCAACAAGTGCCTCTCCCACCAAGTAAATGTACATTCCACCATGTAAGTGCCTCCTCCATGATAGCCTAGTGCTTGTTACATCATGTAAGGGGCGGATTTATATCAAACAACTGCCATAAATAGAGCAGAAGTTGGAGAGAACGAGATAGATCGGAAAAAACACTTGAGATACTCTCTGTATACAATCGATATACACTCTGCATACACCAGATATATATACTGTATACACTCGATATATACACTATATACACTGGAAAAACGAATTGCAATCTCTTTGGTAAGAATTCAACATTGGCTATACATTGCATTCCTTCCTCTCAGAATTTCCATTCGACTTCTGAGTTGTCCTTCTTTATTCTGCATTGTTTTAACCACAAACAAAGCATCCGTAAGTGTGATTTGCTGCCGAACTTTGTGTTCGCTGAAATACTGGGGTTTGAAGTACCGCTACACCAGTGTGTAATTCGTTCTATCCTGGGAGAAAATAATCCATAGCCTTGGGTACTAGGAGGGGATTAAATTCCTTAAGGAAACACTGTGAATTCAGTGGGCTCGAATTAATTATTGCTTTATTTATATTTACGTTTTATACACTAACATTTTTATTGTCCAGAATTGTTATTTAAAAAATATAGGATAACAACCAAGGAACCAACAACCTTAAGGAATTTAATAATTTTATTTCTATATTTGTGTTATCCTTGTTATTCTGGAAATTAAAACCTTTGTGGTTTTGTGTACTCCCGTTTTGGAGAGTAAAGCCTTCGTGGCGGTTTGTTGGAGATTAAAATCTACGTTATATTTTTTTAACTCCAGTTTTAAACGTTTATTAAACGTTTGTTTGTGTCATTTTTTTCTCCAGAAAATGACTAACGAGAATGAGAACGAGGCTGTTCCAATGGTGACTGCTAATGCTTCAACAAGCCGAACAACTCCGGCAGCATTGGCACCGGCAGAGAAACCCGGAAGAACGTCCTTCATGTTCCCGAGATTAGGAAGAATTTAGTCTCTACTGGACTTCTTGTTAAGAATGGTTTTAAATGTGTTTTTGTTTCCGATAAGGTTGTAATAAGTAAGAACGAAATGTTTGTAGGAAAAGGTTACCTCACTGAGGGCCTTTTCAAGCTGAATGTAATGGTCGTTGAGAATAATAATAAAATTTCAGCTTCGTCTTACTTACTTGAGTCAAAGGAATTATGGCATATACGTTTGGGTCATGTCAATTATAAAACCTTACGGAAAATGATTAATTTGGAAGTATTGCCTAAATTTGAATGTGACAAATCAAAATGTCAAGTATGTGTGGAATCTAAGTATGTAAATATCCTTATAAGTCGGTTGAAAGGAATTCAAATCCTTTAGACTTAATTCACACAGATATTTGTGACATGAAGTCAATACCATCTCGCGGTGGAAAGAAGTATTTCATAACTTTTATTGACGATAGTACTCGATATTGCTATGTTCACTTACTTAATAGTAAAGATGAAGCAATAGACGCATTCAAGCAATACAAAAATGAAGTTGAAACACAACTTAACAAGAAAATCAAAATGATAAGAAGTGATAGGGGTGGTGAATATGAATCTCCTTTTGAACAAATATGTTTAGAATATGGAATTATTCATCAAACAACGGCCCCTTACACACCCCAATCCAATGGGATTGCAGAAAGAAAGAATCGTTCATTAAAGGAGATGATGAACGCATTATTGATAAGTTCTGGTTTGCCACAGAACTTGTGTGGGGAAGCCGTACTTACGGCTAGCCGAATACTAAATCGAGTACCCCATAGCAAAGCACAATCCATTCCATATGAAAAATGGAAAGGAAGGAAGCCGAACTTGAATTATTTTAAAATGTGGGGGTGTTTGGCAAAAGTGCAAGTTCCTAAACCCAAAAGGGTAAAAATAGGACCGAAAACCGTTGATTGTGTTTTCATAGGATATGCGACTAATAGTAAAGCATATCGATTTCTGGTTCATAAATCAGAAAATCCCGACATTCATAATAATATGGTTATAGAATCAGATAATGCTGAGTTATTTAAAAATATATATCCGTACAAAAAGGAATGTGAGTCGATTAGTGAATGATCTAAACGACCTCGGGAAGAAGCAAAAGAAAGTACACTTAACTAGGAAGATCCAAGGCGTAGTAAACGTCAAAGAACGTCTACTTCATTTGGACCGGATTTTGTGACTTTCTTATTGGAAAATGAGCCTCAAACATTTAAAGAAGCTATGTCTTCTTCGGAATCATTGTTATGGAAAGTGGCAGTCAATAGTGAAATAGAATCTATATTGAACAACCATACATGGGAATTGGTTGATCTTCCTCCCGGAAACAAACCGTTGGGTTCTAAATGGATCTTTAAGAGGAAAATTAAAGATGATGGCACTATTGACAAATATAAGGCAAGACTTGTGGTCAAAGGGTATAGACAACGAGAAAGTCTTGATTATTTTGATACATACTCTCCAGTTACAAGAATTACGTCCATACGAACGTTAGTAGCGTTAGCTGCAGAGTTTATGGTCTTGAAATTCATCAAATGGATGTTAAGACGGCTTTCTTAAATGGAGAGTTGGAGGAAGAAATCTACATGGAACAACCAGAAGGGTTTGTGGTTCCAAGTAAAGAAAAGAAGGTTTGTAGACTTGTTAAGTCCCTTTACGGATTAAAACAAGCACCCAAACAATGGCATGCTAAATTTGACCAAACAATGTTGTCAAATGTGTTTAAGATAAATGAATGTGATAAATGTGAGTACATTAAAAATGTTCCAAATCACATAGTCATTGTTTGCTTATATGTGGATGATATGCTCATAATGAGTAATGACATTGCCAATATAAATGCTACTAAGCGTATGCTAACTAGCAAGTTTGATATGAAAGACTTGGGAGTTGCTCATTTAATTCTAGGAATTAAGATCCATAAGACTTCTCAAGGTCTGGCGTTGTCACAATCTCATTATATCAAGATAGTACTTGAAAAATTCAAGCACTTGGGCTTTAAAGTTGCAAAGACTCCAATTGACGTGAATCTTGCATTAGCAAAGAACAAAGGCCAAAGCATATCACAATTGGATTATGCTCGTGTGTTGGGTTGCTTAATGTACATCATGAACTGTACACGACTAGATATAGCCTGTGCTATAAGTAAATTGAGTCGATATACGAGCAATCCAGGTCAATCTCATTGGATGGCCATGAAACGAGTTTTGGGGTACTTAGTACATACCCAGGACTTTGCTTTGCATTATAATAAATATCCTGCGGTCATTGAGGGATATTGTGATGCAAATTGGATCACCGGATCAACTGATTCCAAGTCCACAAGTGGATATGTATTCACCATTAGTGGAGGAGCGGTATCTTGGAAGTCGTCCAAACAAACTTGTATTGCCCGCTCTACAATGGAGGCTGAGTTCATAGCCTTGGATAAAGCCGGTGAAGAAGCTGAATGGCTCCGGAATTTCTTGGAAGATATTCCATTTTGGCCCAAACCCTTGGCACCAATATACATACACTGCGATAGTCAAGCGGCAATTGGAAGGGCTGAGAGCGTTATGTATAACGGTAAATCTCGTCATATACGACGAAGACATAAAACCATTAGACAATTACTCTCTAGAGGAATTATCACGATTGACTATGTAAAGTAAAGTGATAATGTGGCGGATCCACTTACAAAAGGCCTAACTAGAGATGTAGTTGAGAAATCATCAAGGGGAATGGGACTGTGGCCGAGAACAAGTCATAGTGGCGGTAACTCTACCTAGAAGACTGGAGATCCCAAGATCTAGGTTCAAGGAGATCAAACAAAGTCATTTTTGACGGTTCAACATTGTCAAATAAACTTTTGGTCCATTCTCTTATAAGACAATGTTCAGTACCAAGGATAAAGCATTAAGGCTTTTTAATGATTTCTAAATTTGATACGGGGTATATCAAATAGTATATCTACGGGATGACACGTTTAGGAATCACCTATGTAAGTGTAAAGTGTTAGCCGCTTCAAGGAGAATTCTGTAAGGCCAGTTCTCTACGCACTTATGAAATCAGGCAGTGTTCATGGCTGAAACGAACACAACAATGAGAACTAAAGACGGTTAAGGGTTGGTTGTGTGACTTGAGGTTGTCTAGGTATACACCAAAGTTCGACGGTTCAAAGATATCAAATCTACCGATTGATCGAGTATATCTGACATAAGTTCACTACGGAAAGTTCAAAGGGAAACCTACTTATCCAGATGCAATTAATCCTTACTTGTGAATCACACTATTTTTCATGCATACTTCCATGATATAGCCATTCCTCATTCATGTGGGGGATTGTTGAGTTTTATTTTAAGAGTGAATGGGAAATGAGAGTGTATTACACCAAGTGAATGGGAAATGATAGTGTATTGCACCATCAAGCAACAAGTGCCTCTCCCACCAAGTAAATGTACATTCCACCATGTAAGTGCCTCCTCCATGATAGCCTAGTGCTTGTTACATCATGGAAGGGGCGGATGTATCTCAAACAACTGCTATAAATATAGCAGAAGTTGGAGAGAACGAGATAGATCGGAAAAAACACTTGAGATACTCTCTGTATATAATCGATATACACTCTGTATACACTAGATATATACACTATATACATTCGATATATACACTGTATACACTAGAAAAACGAATTGCAATCTCTTTGGTAAGAATTCAACATTGGCTATACATTGCATTCCTTCCTCTCAGAATTTCCATTCGACTTCTGAGTTGTCCTTCTTTATTCTGCATTGTTTTAACCATAAACAAAGCATCCGTAAGTGTGATTTGCTGCCGAACTTTGTGTTCGCTGAAATACTGGGGTTTGAAGTACCGCTACACCAGTGTGTAATTCCTTCTATCCTGGGAGAAAATAATCCATAGCCTTGGGTACTAGGAGGGGATTAAATTCCTTAAGGAAACACTGTGAATTCAGTGGGCTCGAATTAATTATTGCTTTATTTATATTTACGTTTTATACACTAATATTTTTATTGTCCGGAATTGTTATTTAAAAAATATAAGATAACAACCAAGGAACCAACAAGTATTAGATCACAATAAGGAGAAATAGGAGTCAGCAGCAATTCAAACAGTAAATTACAGCAACAGAATCAGCAGTATCACAGCAGTTCAGCAACAGAAATGAGAAGTTCACAAGTTCAGGAAGCCATACTAACCACCCAGGTCCACTTTCAATTAATGAAACACCCAAAGCAATTCTAATATACCCAAAACTAACTCAAATTTGAACCCAGGACACTTCTCATATTTTCAGCAATTAAAAGTCAAGCTGAGATATGAGAATCAATGCCTAGAACTCAAAATTAACCTAGAAAATTTAATGAAACAATGTTTTTGGAGTTTCTACTGATTTTTCTCTTTTTGTTTTGATTTTCTGAATGACTTAAGATCTAAAAGAAGTTTTTAACTACCAAAGTTCAGATTTTTGAACTTCTTTGATTTGAAATTCAAAATTGGATGCTATAGCTTGCAGGAGAGGTTTTGGGGGAAATTTTTGGAGGCTGAAAATTTTTGATACTTTTTTCAGATTTTGAAACTTGCCAATGAAGGCACCAAGCATGTCTTTTTATAGGCAAATCCTAGAGCTCTTTCAGATTTTTAACTTTACACATTAGTCCCTCTTTTAATTTTTAGTTTTACTCACTTAGTCCTTTATTTCTTGACTTCTTTCTCAAGTTACCTACTAAGTTACTGAAATTTCAATTCTCAAAACCCCATCTAGAAGACTCTACAGATTTCTATTTCAGTTACAATGGGATTCCCTGATTAAAAATACCTATACTACCCCTAAGTCAATTCTGAAATTACCACATCCCTATCAATTAAACCCAACCCTCATGGCCTAAATCAAATAAACCAACTTGATCATGACAAACAAGAAAGGGAACTTGACTGCTTATAAACCAAAATCTTAACCACATTACTAGTTGAAAATGAACTAATTACTGAGCTGAAACTAACTAAAATATCGATTCAAAATGACTAATTAGAATATCAGAAATTAATTAAAATTAGAGAACAAAGCAAAACTGAAAAACCCAAAAACAAATACGAACGCAAAACTAATCATAAAGGGAAACCCTAGGCTATGTTATTGACCAACTAACACAAATATATAGGAAATTAATTCAATTGTTAAAGCGACCTAATTAGGCTAAGTGATTAACCCAAATAGAAAATTAACCAAATTTAAACAAATTAAAGAGAAATGAGGAGGAATGAAAGTAAAGAAAAACCCAAATATGAGCGAAAAAGATAAAGAAAACTTACCATCCTAAAATCTCGAATCACTCGACCTTCTGATTCCGTCCCCAAATAACATTAGTCTGTTGTTCTTAGCAAGAACAAACGAGCAACGGTATTAGGGGACGGAACCAAACCCAAAACTCCAAAGAAAAGCGGAACAGAAGCCTTGCATGCTCGAGTCTCGAATTAGACTTTTTCAGATTCAACATTCGAGGAGTTTGAATGGCACTCGAGGGATAAGGACGACAGAGTCAAGATAAGGGAGGGAAGGTGACCCTAAGGTATTAATTTGGGGCCGATTGGGTGAACTAGGGTTTTGGACCATCACTTTTGGTTAAAAATTCGACGGGTTGTAGACGGATTTGAGGTAAAGGGTTTGGAGATTGAGATGTGGGGGTGGAAGAGATACTGGGGTGTTCATATGGTGGTGTTTTGACACTGGCGTCGCCCTGCATGATGGGGGAGGCGCTTAGGGTTTCAATTATTGGAGGTGTTTGGGTTGGTTGGCCTCGTCCTTACGAGAGGCGCCATCACGACCAGTGCGGGGTTTTGGTCATGACAGTTTAATCTAATTTTGTACTCTTGCTGGTATAATGAAATTGCTCCTCCCCACTTGTGGACGTAGGTCACTTTGACCGAACCATGTTAAATTTGTGTCTTCTTTATATGCTTTAATTGTCGTTGTTTGGCTGAATTTCGCACTACCCGGGTTTTCGATCCTAACAATATAATCTATATTTAACCTCTGTAATACTATCCGTCCAAATTTACCCTTGTTGTTATATTATCGGGCCAAATTTATCCCTACAATCAGCAATCTTCCGTCAGATGATCTAAAATCTCCCAAATTATTTCAATTAAGTTACTGATTCTTCTTTTGGTCCATTATTTTCAAAATAGTTGACATTTACATGCTTTCTGAATTGGAGAAAAAAATAGAAAAAATATTACAACCGATAATAAACAATGTTTAGTAATTGAAAATTCTAAATTAGTTAGTTAGTCTAAATTCAAACAGTATTTATATCTCAATTTTAATGAATTCGTTGCACAAAATGTATGGAGACTTTGCGAGTATTAACAATTGAAATTGAAGTTACTCGGAGACCTTACATTGTTGAATTCAACTTCGCGTTAATCAAATGCCTACACACTGTGCACTATTAAGTTAGTCGATCGAACTCTGTACTAACAAGGCAATGACAAAATATATTTGAGTATACATGTACATAAATGATGATCAACTACATATAATACACAAGAAATAGACTCATTGAATTCTGCGATGTATATGACTGATAATAAAATACAATTTAAACCAATTCCATACGCATTATTACAAGAAGAGAAGTGGGTGCATTGGTAAAAAAAATATTATGAATAATTTGTATAGTCTAGTAACTTTAGCATTCACGTCAATAGTAATTTCTAAAAATAATGGAGCAAGAAGAATATGAAATTTGGAATATTTTGGATAGATCAAGGGGTAATTTTTAATTTCTGAAAATAATGGAGCAAGAAGAACATGAAATTTGGAATATTTTGGATAGATCAAGGGGTAATTTTAAAATGTTCAATAATGATAGAAGTAACTTTGACCAAATAATATAACGGTTGTGATAATAAATTTTAACCAGATAATATAACAGAGGTTAAAAGTAAACAAACAAGAGTATATTTTGGCCCCTTCCCTTGACTTAATGGTCAGTTTGGTAAGATGGTTCATCTTCGACCTACAAAATGTGTGTTAACTGGGATTGAACCAAAAGAAGCATTTAAGCGTGTGACTACAAACTTTTAGTAAAGTGAATGTAAATTATAGAAAATCAGATTCAAAATCTAGCAAAGAGAAAATGTAACTTCGAAAAAGGATATAGGAATTTAAGAGAAGTAAATGCATTTAATAAGATGGGAGAGATTACATAGTCCCTTGCTTTCTCCACAATTTCTGGTGTTCCAACAACAATAGAAAATTAAACCAAAAATGACTTAAATTATGACATAAATAACGAAACAGACGACCTTAACGACAAACTAAATTGCCACTTTATTGAAACAAAAAAGGAACAACAATGGTGGAAACTGGAAATGCTCCAAGACACTTCAAGCAACACAGTAAGGCCAAAGCTGCTCTTCGGCTGCAGCAGATTCAGCGCCAACCCCAACAATGGTCTCATCATTGCAATAGTAATAGCCACCGTTATTGGCAGCAGTAATGCAGCAAGATGAATCAGTAACAAGGTAAGGCATATTGTTGAATGACTGAGCTAAGCTGCTGGCCAAAGATGCAAATGCAAGCCCTTTATCTTCTTCTTGTTCGTCGTTGTTGTGCACGAATTCTTCAGCTCGGTGCTTGAGCGTCTCGAACATGAGTTCAGGCTCGTGCTGCATAGCCCGGAGAACGTCAGCACAAGACGGACCAGGAAGAGCGCATGTCACAGCGAAGCTGTGTGGGCTATCGCTCTGTGACACGCGCAAAACGCTAGGTCCGCCAAATAGGTTATGGAGTCCCCCGAGCGCCTCCTCATAAGCCCCACCCAAAAACATTCCCAGATAGTATTTCCCACCATCAACACCACCATTACTTCCTAATTCATGAAGTGGCAAGCTTGACTCTCCTCCAATGAACTTATCAATCTTCCCATCACTATCACAGGTCAAGTCCGATAAAATTCCTCGGACTCCAGGCCGTTCATCTAGCTTATGGATGGGAACAATTGGGAATAGTTGGTCAATCGCCCAAAAATCAGGAATTGAAGTGAAGATCGAAAGATTCACATGGTATGTGCGGACAGGATCAGAAGCCCCAATAGCCTTCGACACGAAGTCACAAATGCCATCCACGGCAGCAAGTTGTTCAATGTCCAAATCACCATCTTTGAACTGCTCCACACATTTCTGTTTCAACTGATCAGCATAAAGTACACAAGTATCGTACTCTCCACGAATAGCAGCAGCAGATAGACTCCGGTAATCGGCACGAGCATCATCATTAAGCTTCTCGACAAATGACTGGAGATCAACCGAAGATAACTCTTGAGAGCGAGTAGTAGTTGAAGAAACAGCCTCAAATATCAGAACAGAGTGATGAGATACAATTGCTCTCCCACTCTCGCTACAGATCACCGGATGTTTCACATTCTTCCGATCACAAACAAATCGAACAGCCTGAACAACCGTAGATGCATACTCCTGAAGGCCATATCCAACAGAACAATCTGAATCACACGATTTTGATCCATCATAGTCAATTCCAAGGCCACCACCACAATCGATGTATTTCATGCCAGCACCTAGGCGGACTAATTCACAGTAAATCTGGGCAGCCTCACCAACGCCATCAGCAAGCAAAGCTGTCGAAGGGATCTGAGATCCTATATGAAAATGCAGCAACTGAAGACAATCCAACATTTCAGATTCTTCTAGCTTCTTCACCACACGAACGATCTGTGTTGTTGTCAGCCCAAATTTACCTTTCTCTCCAGAAGTGGATCCGAAATGGCCCGAATGCTTGGTCCTGAGCTTAGCCCGAAGCCCTATCACAGGACGGACCGCCATTTTCTTGCTAATGTCAATCACCAAATCAAGCTCCTCTTCTTGTTCAAGCACAATTACTGTATTCAACATTAGCTTCCTTGCAACCAAAGCAAGCGAAATGTACTCAGCATCCTTGAACCCGTTGCATACGAGAAGACCCTCACGACTGCCCTTGCAGAGACAGCTCATAGCTAGGAGAAGCTCAGGTTTAGACCCAGCTTCGAGACCAAACCGGAAACCCGTCCCAAATTTGACAATATCTTCAACAACGAACCTGTCCTGATTGCATTTAACAGGATAAACACCTTGGTAGTGAGCCTCATAACCTTGCGACTGAACAGCATAATCAAAAACCGATTGTAGAGACTCCAACCGGTTTTTCAGAATATCAGGGAACCGAACAACGAGCGGAAACTGCAACCCGAGTCCGCCCGATTTTTTTGGGTCGGAGGCCTTTTTCACGACCTTAAGGAGATCGATTTCCTGGTGAGGCAGAGTTTCCGTACCATGTGGCTTAACGGAGATATCACCGGAGGAATTAACGGTGAAATACGGAGCTCCCCATCCGTCAATACAATAAAGAGCGGATGAGTGCGCCGGAGACCAATGGGTGGCAGCGGCTGTGTTTGTCGACAGAGGTACGCCGGAGGGAAAAATCTCCGGTGCGGGAAGAGAACTATCCCAAAGGAAGGAATAGCCGGGAGGAGGAGAAACAGTAGCGTCTACACAACAACCTAAGGCAGGCATCTCTTCCCTAATCTGTTTGTTTTCTTTTACAAAAGTATAAAAACAAAAGAATCAAAGAATAGAGAGAAAATTAAAGGAATTTTTTTATACAACAGAATTTTCACCAATGTTGTAATAACTGGGGGCTTTAGAACCCGCCGAGGCCGGAGCCCCGGCTACCCCCTCAAAAGAAGCAAAAAGAGAACTTAATCAAAAGATAATCACCTTCAAACACACCACTATACGAACCGAAAATCCCCACACTGACCTTTCAGAAGAAGCAAATTTTAATGTTCAAAACAAAATCGAATTACCGAATTGAAATCAAAACAAACCTAAGAGTCAAACAAACACAACACCATACAGATAATAACCGAAATTGGTTGCCGGAAAAGAAGAAAGGATATGATCGGAAACCTAAACGGTTACCGGAATATGAGACGGCTGATAGAGATATATAGGGATACAGTAATACAACTGTGAAATGAGCGAGAATTGCATGGGAGGGTTCGTTTGCTTATATAGGGGGAGAATAAGAGGCCGGGCTATGGGCCTGGATTTGGCCCGAATGAAATATTTGGGCTTTTTTATTTTTCATTACATACTCTAATTTCCTCTTTTTGTGGGTTTAGAGATTCTTTCGCAGTGGATAGACAAGGGCGAGTTGCCGCGTGGCATTTACCCGTGGGACCCGATATTCAGTCTTTTTTTTCTAGAGTCTTTAGTTTCAACCGAGAAGATAAGATAACCACGTTAGGTATGTAAAATATCGGGAGAATTTGAGGAGATTATATGATTGCTTACGAAAATGAAGGAAAGAGGCGTGAAAGTTCGTCTGATCGGGATTTTGAAAAAGAACGGTTATGATTGTTCCACGTCATGAATCCAAAACATCAGCTTCCACTTGGGTGTGCTGGTTCTGTGTTTTTCAATTGTGTTTGTTTGGGGAAGGCTTTAACTTTTCAAACATACATACAGATTTTCATAGTAATTCAGGAAATTAAATAAATTTTGTTTGTAATTTTTTAAATACCGCCGAAAGAGCATGATATTTTTGTTTTTAGTTTTTACTTTGATATTAGGACTATCTTCGACAATCAAAATAAATATTCACTTACATAATTAAGAAGGAATTAATTTTTTTTTTAAATTATCCTTGCTAATATTTTTTAATGTGTCAAGGTAACAATTAATTAATATTAATTTAGTTAATATATCTTTTTTTTCCTAAGTTTTTATATTTTTTTAATGGGTGTGCCAATGTTAAAAATATTTTATTGTGAACCAAAGGGAGTAATATTCAGCGTGAATTCAAATATAGATTATTAACTATTTTTTAAAACAAAATTTATATATTTAAAAATTCCATAAAAGATACTATAATCACAAGTTAACAATACAACAACAATAACGACCCAGTAAAAATTTCACTAGTAGGGTCTGGGGAGGGTAGTGTGTACGCATACCTTACCCCTAAGCTGAAGGAGTAGAGAGGTTATTTCCGAAAGATCCTCGGCTCAAGAAGACAAAAAGATAAAAGACAAAAGAAGACAATATTTGTAACACCACATATATAATATGAAAAAATACGAAAAATAGGAACAACATGAAATCAAGAAGAATGATACAAAGCAAAAGCAAAATAGTATCCCTACCAAACTAGTCACACAAATTTATGGCATAAGACAAGATTCAACTACCTCTTAACCCGCAACCCTAATACTCGACCTCCACATGTTCCTATCAAGTGTCATGTCCTTGAAAATTTGAAGACTCGTCATATCCTATCTAATCACCTCCCATCAATACTTCTTAGGCTGCCCCTACCTATTTTTGTGTTGTCCACAATCAGTCGTTCGCATCTCCTTACCGGAGCATCTGGCTTCTCCTCTGAACATGCCCGAACCATTTGACCATTGCTTTATGCATCTTGTCATCAATGCGAGTCACGCACACCTTCTCCTGAATATCATCATTCCTAATCTTATCCATCCTAATATGCCCGCACATCCACCTCAACATCCTTATTTCTGCTACCTTCATCTTCTGGGTATGTGATTTCTTGACGAGCCAACACTGAGCCACATACATCATGACGGGCCTAACCACCGCTTTATAAAACTTCCTTTGAGTATCAGTGGCACTCTCTTGTCACACAATGCTACAGATACTAACCTCCACTTCATCCATTCTACCCCAATGCAGTGTGTAACATCCTCGTCGATCTCTTCACCCCCGGATAACCGACCTAAGATACTTGATGTTGTCTCTATTCGGGATGACCTGTGATTCAAGTCTCACATCCACGCCCACTTCCCCTCTGCTTAGTACTGAGGACGTTGAATACAAAATATTATAAAACTATTTACAAAAAATATTGTCAAAGAAGATCTTACTTAACTCTTCAAATAGTAAAATGTTCATTTTTTTACACAAAGGAAATATTGACACAATTTTAATATTATCTCCTATGCAGTTCAATATATATATATATATATATATATATATATATATATATATATATATATAGGGTCCATCCCCTTAATTTAAGGAAGATATTTTCTTCCTTGTTTCATTTTTATCAAAGATGGTTGCAGTAGCCCAAGCAGCCCACGTTTTTCTTTTCGCTGTCAAATATATCACGATAATGAAGATGAAATGTCATGTATGGTAGGCTGTATTTTGCCTATAAAATGGGAGCTTCAGCTCTCATTTTTTATATCACCAATCTCAGAGGAAATATATCTGAGAGTTAGGAAGAAAGAGTGAGATTTCATAGACATGGTATAAGAAATAGTATGTGAGAAAAATAGAGAGTGAGCGATCTTATAGTAAGGTAGAAATATCAAAAGAGGGTTATTTCTTTTGAGTGTTGTAGTGGTATTTGAAGTATTTTACTCGGACCTACAAAGTATAAAATTCCTTACTATAGTGATATCAGTTGCTCCTTTCGGGGCCGTGGCTTTTTGCCTTATTAAAAGGGTTTTCCACGTAAAAATCTTGGTGTCATTGTTACTCTTTTATTCTTGTTAATCACCATCCGGTGCTACATTATTATTCCACTTTTATTACCGTGAATATTATTTTAGTAGGGGGTTTATTCCCAATAACTAGTATCAGAACACACGTTCTGCTCGTTCACTGAAATACTATCATTGTCGGTAGTACTACACTCGGTAAAAAATAAAAATATCCAGAGTAAAGTATGAGGTAGCAAAATTCAACAGATATAATGGTTTCTCAACATGGCAAAAAAGGATGAGGGATCTGCTCATTCAACAAGGATTACACAAGGTACTAGATGTTGATGCCAAAAAGTTTGATACCATGAAAAGTGAGGTTGGGCTGACTTGGATGAAAGAGCCGCTAGTGCAATCAGGTTGCACTTATCAGATGATGTGGTAAATAACATCATTGATGAAGTCGTTTCACGTGGAATTTGGACAAAGTTGGAAAGCTTATACATGTCCAAAATAATAACAAATAAATTGTACCTGAAGAAGCTGTTATACACCCTACACCTGGGTGAAGGTACGAATATTTTGTCATATTTAAATATTTTTAATGGACTAATCACACAGCTTGCCAACCTCAGACTGAAAATCGAGGAAGAAGATAAAGCCATATTGCTATTGAACTCGTTGCCATCTTCGTACGATAATTTGGCAACAACTATCCTACACGGTAAGACTACTATTGGGTTGAAAGATGTCAAATCGGCTCTTCTACTCAATGAGAAGATGAGAAAGAAGCCTAAAATCAAGGATAGGCTCTCATCACAAAAAGTAAAGGCAGGAGTTGTAAAAGGAGTTCAAGCAACTATGGTAGATCCGGAGCTCGTGGGAAGTCAAAGAACCGATCTAAATCAAGAGCCAAAAATTGCTACAAGTGTGATCAACCAGGTCACTTCAAAAGAGTTTTCCCAAATCCCAGGAAGGGCGGAGGTGAAACCAGTGGCCAGAAGAATAACGACAACACAGCAGCCATGGTGCAAAACAATGATAATGTTGTCCTCTTTATAAATGAGGAAGAAGAATGCATGCACCTGTCAGGTCCAGATTCGGAATGGGTGGTTGACACAACGGCATCTTACCACACAACACTGTAAGAGATCTTTTTTTACAGATATGTAGCAGGTGATTTCGGCACTATGATAATGGGTAACACAAGTTACTCAAAGATGGATACGACAACTATTTTGCAAATCAAAGTGGAGATTCACTAAGGGATCATTGGTAATTGCAAAGGGAGTTTCTCATGACACGTTGTACAAGACAAATGCAGAAATATGCCAAGGTGAATTGAACACGGCACAAGATGCGATTTCTACAGATTTGTGTCATAAAAGAACGGGTCATATGAGCGAGAAGGGATTGCAGATTCTTGCCAAGAAATCACTCATTTCTTATGCCAAAGTTACAACGGTAAAACCTTGTGACTACTTTTTATTTGGTAAGCAGCATGAAGTCGCATTTCAGACATCGCCTGAAAGAAAATTGAATATACTTGATTTAGTACATTGTGATGTTTGTGGCCCAATGGAAATAGAATCAATGGGCGGTAACAAATATTTTGTTACTTTTATTGATGATGCTTCACGAAATTTATAGGTTTATATTTTGAAAACCAAAGATCAGGTGTTTCAAGTTTTCCAGAAGTTTCATGCTCTAGTAGAAAGGGAGACTAGTTGAAAGCTAAAGTGTCTCCGAAGTGATAATGGATGTGAGTACACTTCAAGGGAATTTGAAGAGTATTGTTCAAGTCATGGGATCGGACATGAAAAGACAGTTCCTGGAACCCCACAGCACAATGGAATAGCCGAGAGGATGAATTGCACCATTATAGAGAAGGTGAGAAGCATGCTTAGAATGGCTAAAATGCCTAAGTCATTATGGGGTGAAGCAATTCAAACAGCTTGTTACCTGATCAATAGGAGTCCATCAGTTCCATTGGAGTTTGACATCCCATAGAGAGTTTGGACCAACAAGGAGGTGTCCTACTCACATTTGAAGGTGTTCGGTTGTAGAGCTTTTGCACATGTACCAAAATAGCAGAGAACAAATCTGGATAATAAATATGTTCCTTGCATATTTACCGGATATGGAGATGAAGAGTTCGGGTACAGATTATGGGATCCTGTAAAGAAGAAGGTCATCAGAAGCAGAGATGTAGTCTTCCGAAAAAGTGAAGTTAGAATTGCTGCTCATATAATTCCTAACCTTGTTACTATTCTTTCTACTTCTAAAAATCCCACAAGTGCAGAAAGTACGACCAACGAGGTTGCCGAGTAGGGGGAGCAACTTGGTGAGGTTATTGAGTAGGGCGAGCAACTTGATGAAGGTGTCGAGGAAGTGGAGTGCCCTACTCAGGGAGAAGAACAACCTCAACCTCTGAGGAGATCAGAGAGACCAAAGGTAGAATCATGCAGGTACCCTTCTCATCAGTGATGAGGGGGAGCCACAAAGTCTTAAGGGGGTGCTATCCCATCCAGAAAAGAACCAGATGAAAGCCATGCAAGAAGAGATGAAATCTCTACAGAAAAATGGCACGTACAAGGTGGTTGAACTTCCAAAGGGTAAAAGACCACTAAAATGTAAATGGGTCTTTAAACTCAAAAAAGATGGAAATGGCAAGCTAGTCACATACAAAGCTCGATTGGTGGTTAAAGGCTTCGAACAGAAGAAAGGTATTGATTTTGACGAAATTTTCTCACCTCTTATCAAAATAACTTCTATTCGAACAATTTTGAGCTAGCGGCTAGCCTAGATCTTGAAGTGGATCATTTGGATGTGAAAACTACATTTCTTCATGGAGATTTGGAAAATGAGATTTATATGGAGCAACCACAAGGATTTGAAGTAGTTGGAAAGAAACATATGGTGTGCAAATTAAATGAGAGTCTTTATAGATTGAAGAATGCACCAAAGCAGTGGTACATAAAGTTTGACTCATTCATGAAAAGTCAAACATACCTAAAGACCAATTATGATCCATGTGTATACTTCAAAAGATTTTCTGAGAAAAACTTTATTATATTGTTGTTGTATGTGAATGACATGTTAATTGTAGGAAAAGACAAGGGGCTGATAGCAAAGTTGAAGGGAGATCTGTCCAATTCATTTGATATAAAGGACTTGGGCCTAACACAACAAATTCTAGGGATGAAGATAGTTCGAGAGAGAACAAGTAGAAAGTTGTGTCTATCTCAGGAGAAGTACATTGAACATGTACTAGAACACTTCAACATGAAGAATACTAAGCCAGTCAGCACACATCTTGCTAGTCATCTAAAGTTGAGCAAAAAGATGTGTCCTACAACACATGGGGAGAAAGGGAACATGGCTAAAAGTTCCTTATTCTTTTGCAGTCGGAAGCTTAATGTATGCAATGGTATGCACTAGACTTGATATTGCTCACGCAATTGGTGTTTTCAGCAGGTTTCTTGAAAATCCAAGAAAGGAACATTGGGAAGCAGTCAAGTGGATACTCAGATACCTGAGAGCTACTACGAGAGATTGTTTGTGCTTTGGAGGATCTGATCCAATCTTGAAGGGCTATACACACGCTGATATGGCAGGAGACATTGATAACGGAAAATCCACTACTGGATATTTGTTTACATTTTCAGGGAGAGCTATATCATGACAGTCTAAGTTGCAAAAGTGTGTTGCACTTTCAGCAACTGAAGCAAAGTACATTGTCGCTACAGAAACTAGCAAGGAGATGATATGGCTCAAACGGGTCCTTCAAGAGCTTGGATTGCATCAAAAGGAGTATGTTGTCTATTGTGACAGTCAAAGTGCAATAGACATGAGCAAGAATTCCATGTACCATGCAAGGACAAAGCATATAGATGTGAGATATCATTGGATTTGTGAGCAGGTGGCAAACGAATCTTTAGAGGTAAAAAAGATTCACACAAGCGAAAATCCTACGGATATGCTGATAAAAGTGGTACCAAGAGACAAGTTTGAGCTATGCAAAGGACTTGTCCGCATACACTCAAACTAGAAACTACAGTGTTATCCCCTTCAGGTGAATGAGACTGGAGGGAGAGATTTGTGGGGTCCATCCCCTTAATTTAAGGAAGATGTTTTCTTCCTTGTTTCATTTTTGTCAAAGATGGCTGCAGCAGCCCAAGCAGCCCATGTTTTTCTTTTCTCTGTCAAATATATCATGCTGAAGAAGATGAAATATCAGGTATGGTAGGCTGTATTTTGCCTATAAAATGAGAGCTTCAGCAGTCATTTTTGATATCACCAATATCAGAAAAAATATATTTGAGAGTTAGAAAGAAAGAGTGAGGTTTCACAGACAGGGTATAAGAAAATAGTCTGTGAGAAAAATAGATAGTGAGCGATCTTGTAGTGAGGTGAGAATATCAAAAGAGGGTTATTTGTTTTGAGTGTTGTAATGGTTTTTGGAGTATTTTACTCGGACCTACAAAGTGTAAAATTCCTTACTATAGTGATATCAGTTGCTCCTCTCGGGGCCGTGATTTTTTTCCTTATTAAAAGGGTTTTCCACGTAAAAATCTTGGTATCATTGTTACTCTTTTATTCTTGTTAATTACAGTATCTCGGTGCTATTTTATTATTCCGTTTTTATTACCGTGAATATTATTTTGGTAGGGGGTTTATATATATATATATATAATCCTTGAATAAAACACCTAAAATAAAATGAACGCTTCTGTAATTTTCAATGAACAACAACAACAACAACAACAACCCAGTATAATCCCACTTAGTGGGGTCTGGGGAGGGTAGTGTGTACGCAGACCTTACCCCTACCCTAAGGTAGAGAGGCTGTTTCCAAATAGACCCCCGGCATCCTTCCCTCCAAGAACTACCCACCTTGCTCTTGGGGAGACTCGAACTCACAACCTCTCGGTTGGAAGTGGGGGTTGCTTACCATCAGAGCTAACCCCTCTTGTCAATGAAATGAACAGATATTCGTAAAAGATACACTTAATAATCTTAATATTACAACGATTCATGTTTTATAATTTTTGTATAACTTTATCTCCAAACCGGACGAATGGCAGAGATATATTTATACCAAAAAACCGAATTACAATAGATTGAAGCCCTTTTTCCCTTTCAAATATAAGATTTTTTCTCTTGCATGAGAAATTTTGGTAAGTCCTCCTTTTATTTTTACGAATCAAGCGGGCAGGAAAGACCTAAGGGGATATTAGGTTACATAAATTAATATACTACTTCCAATATAAAATTTAGAGTTATGTTTATTCAGCAATAATATCGATATAAAGTTTACACCAAAATCTTGATATATATATATATATATATATATATATATATATTTCATATTGAACATAAATAATCTATATCTATCTATCTATATTAATATTAATTATTATAAAAGTACGAATAATTTAGGCAAAATATTGAACGACTAAAATATCTTTGAAACATTGATCGACTTTTATGGCCTTATTTATTTGTATAATTTAAGGATATAGTTGTAAATTACCCGAGACTTATTTTTTTTCCATTTGAATTACGCTTACATTAATGCTACATATATCTTTGAGTCAACTTTTACAAGCCTACTTTTTGGCCGATTTGATTTATTTAGCTCAACTTTTTTTAAGCTTTTTCTTTGTCGATTTGGTTTCCTTAGCTAAACTTTTTTGTTTAAGCCTTTTCCTTTCTACAGGAATATTTTCCTTTTTTGACAATAATATTTTCCTTATTTTAATCGTTTCTCATAGAATTCCGCTTAATTGCACAAATCCATGTAGGAAAAGAATAAGCAAATTATTCTAACAATAGATAATATTGTTCCACGTTGTTCATTATTCTCTAAAGGTTTTGGTGTAGTTCGAAGTATTTTTCTCAAGACATATTATTAGTATGACATCTTAAGTTTTATTGTAATTGTCTTTTGTGTCGTACTTCTTTATTTTTCGGCGTAGATTTTAGTTTTATATATCAAAGTCTTTTACATTGAAGTAGTATTGTGTTTAAATTGTATAGCTTTAGAGATTAATGGTTTATGTTATTTCAACTAATATTATTGTAACAATATTAATTTTTAGCTATTACATAATATTTTGTAGCTTTTACTTATATATTACAGGTATTTCGTGTAGTGTAATAGAATGAGATTTGAAAAAAATGTGTTCCAATAAATAACTTTAAACTTTATGATGTTGAATGGATAATTAAGGTATTCGAAGAGGACCGATAATAAAATATAAGATTGACAAAGGAGAGGGTTTGCGTTGGCATTTAACATTTGTTGACGAAGAGGTAGACTTATTTTGTATATTTATTTTGATATAGTTTATTACTAATTTGTGTTATTTTTAATTAATCTAAAATTATTTTTATATTAATTTAGAGGTGACAAAGATCCAGGCAGTCGTGTTCAATAAAAATGTTGAAGATTGAAAAAATGTATTTCAACAAAATAAAAGCTATTATATTATAAATGTCGCGTGAAGTCGGCTAATTCTACCTATTTATCTGTGCACAAGGAGTTGAAAATATTTTTTAGCAATTATACTACAGTTACAAAATCTGTGCAGGATTTAAAGTCGTGCATTAACGTATAATATTTAAGCTTAAATTTTACATATAAACCATAGATTAATAAAATTTCATTATTTCAAGCATGAAATCAAGGCCGAAAACTTCTTTAAGATTGTTCGTTAATTACATAGGTCTATAATTTCTGACTCATCGTATTCTAACACATCAGATCTTGACATAGACTTTAGTTTGTCTTTTATTAAACCATTAAAAAATATTAATTTAATTCCTTAAAAATGATAGATTATATTAAGACCAGTTAGAAAAGAATAAAATCATAGGTGAAAAAATGTAGAAAAAAGAAGAAAAGGGAAAAATAGTGGTGATCAATTAGTTATATTAGAAAATCAAAAAGAAAATTGTTATATGAGAGTATGAGTGGTGTGCATCTAGATAAATTGGAACGTCAACATTCTTTCACATATTCAAAGACCAAAATTGATTCATCCCTTGTACCGTAAAAAGACACAATATACTCACGAAAGTCATCGTCCTTGTCCATTTTTTCATATGAGTAATCAAAAAGAGTAATAGTGATAGAAAATGAATTAGCTAAAAGTAGAATTTTTAATAATATTGAAAATTGTATGAGATTTTTTTTTGTTGGTAACAAGTATATTTGCATATCTTATGTTAATTATTAGGTGCGCTTATTATTTTATAAATACTAGTAATCCTAAAATTATAAATCCACAATAACCTAATTTTAAACCAACTGCTAAAACTACAAGAGGGGTAGGTCTGCATCTAGGAAAGGTCCTCAAAACCTCAGCAACCTTATCTCTCTCTCTGTCTTTTGACGACTCTTGGAAACTCTACTGAAACATAACTGGCTGCTATCTTGTTTTTTTATTGGCTTTTTGGTCTTTTCAACACACGTGGGGACCAAAGTCCCCTAATTCCAAATGAAATTCAAACTCAACATAGGTATGAATTTCAATTTACATGTTGCCAAATTTGACATTTTTTGGCCAACAACCCTTTTGGTAGCTGTGAGTGGCATTAGGTCAACTTTTCTAAATACTTATGACACTTGACACTTTCTAGATAAAGGATTAATTCTTGAAACAAATCAAGAGAGAAAATAGTGTATTCTTTTTTGTTGTTGAACGCTAAACAACAATAACATATATAGTAAAAAAAAATTTACTAGTAAAGTGTGAGAGGTATACCTTACTTCTACTCTGAAAAGATGGAGAGGCTGTTTTTGGGAGTCCCTTGGCTCGATATTAGAGACAATAACATCGGAAAAGAAATAAAAGAAAGATGTTGTGAACCAAAAAGGCCGGTCACAACTGTTACGACCCCAATCCGGACGTGATGACGCCCAACACAACTGCTAGGTAAGCCCGATCATTTACACTCACAATCCGAGCATGAAGCTCAAACCAATTCTTTAATTATCATCAACACCTCTGAAGCTAAAGGTTTTTAACTGCTAAATAGAAATATGCCGAACAATCTCCCAAAGACCTGGGGTCATGAGTCTAGAGCCTCTAACAATACAAAGTAACAAGACTCCAATACTACAATTGTTCAAAACTGCGGAAATAATAATAAGGGAATGGGGAAAGAGTCGGGTCCTGCGAACGCCATGCAGCTACCTCGATAACTCCAATAAAACTCTGAAGCAACAATTAGCTCAGCTAAGCTTCCAAAATACCTGAATCTGCACACATGGTGCAGGGAGTAAAGTGAATACTTCCAACTTAGTGGTAATAAAAGTAAATAATGCTGAGAGTAAAAAAAATCACGCAAGAGCAATATCTCATGCTATAAAATACAAACAACACTTTTTAGACAACAGTATTTTCATGAAAGTCCTTTATAACATATCTGGCTCAGTTTAGAATCTCTTTTGAAAAATCTCTTTCTTTCATTATTAACAGTTAAGTACATTAATACAATATCAAGTAGTGGAAGTCCGAACACAAATCAGCCCCTCGGGCTCAATACTCCTTTAGCAATTTACACCAGGGTATTTGAACATCAAGGTAGGTAGTACATGTATGCCAATAATGTATGAGTGCTAGATGTCATGCCACGTAATACAACCGGAAGCCAATGCATGAATGCAATGGAATGCACATGATGCTATGGCGTACAACCTGATCCATTTGGGCGCCCGACACTCACTATGGGGGTTCAGACAACAGAGGGGCTCCTACAGCCCAAGCGCAATATCAATATGACTCCCGTTGCGACGTGCAGCCCGATCCATCATAGTCATGAATGCTCATAAGCCCCTTGGGCAATAGTATCATAGCAGCTCACAGCTAAAACTGTCATTAAAACATCATTTAAGTTTTCAAATCTTAGAAAGATGATTGAGTTTTGTAAAATAATATTAAACCTTGGACTAAGATAAAAATGCGCATAGTAATGCAAAAACAATGGTATTTATCCCTGAAGGATTTAAATATTAGGCACAAAGCCCAAAACATGGTAATTAGCCCAAATTATAATATCATCAAGTAGTTTTCAGCCAATCACATAGTAATATCAACAAGTGGGACGGACCAAGTCACAATCCTCAATGGTGCTCTACCTCACGCTCATACCTGGCATGCAAGTCACCACAATACAGCACTATAATATGCATGTCTGGGGTTTCAAACCCTCACGACATCATTTACAAATATTACCCACCTCAAACCGGTGAAGACTTTAGCCCGCAACGTCTTTGCTCCTCAAATCGGCCTCCACGCGCGTCAAATCTAACCAAAATTATAAGGAATACATTATAATATGTTAATGGAACAACATCCAATCGAAAACAATCGAAGGCCTGCTTCTCGAAAAATTATGAAATTCATATTTCTGGAATTAATTGTGTTACAAGTTTTTATATATATATATATATATATATATATATATATATATATATATATATATATATATATATATATATAATTCTTTAAAATCGGAGTTCAAATGCCCCTTCAAATTCCAATTTTTACATTCCAAAACCAAGCCCTAGTTTCTTCAATTTCAACCCAAATTTCAGAGATTTCAAGGATGAATCTTCAATATAATCATGTATTTAACTCATAAACTTACCTCCAATCGATTCCCAGTGGAAACCCTCTTAATTCCTCGCCAAAAGCTCCCAAGCTTGCTAAAAAATGATCGAAAATGAACCCAAGTCTCGGATGAAATACCAATTAAAAGCCCTTCTGACGCCCAGATTTTACCCTACGCGAACGCGGCCAAAACCCCCGTGTTCGCGATGACAAGAAAATGTTGACCACAAATTTACTCTACGCGAATGCGTCTTCCAGTACGCGAACGCGATGACTTAAATCCTCCAACTACGTGAACGCATTACCTAATACACGAACGCGATGCACAGGTTCTCTAACCTACGCGAACGCGATCCCAATGTCGCGAACACATTGAACAATCTAGGCAGGGCCCAGGCCCCTCTTACGCGAACGCGAGGCACTCCCACGCGAACGTGATGCACTAATTATCACCCTTATGCGAACGCGTTCAAGCTGATGCGAACGCGAAGACCAAATTGGTCTGCAGCAGCTGAGCCAAAAATCTGCAACACTTCCAAGTTCAAATTTGGAGGAATGGGGCTGGCGGCCTCTTCTTCCCAATCAATTGGGATTTTTCCTTTTCTGCTATTTGTTCCACAACCGGCTATTCTACCTATTCAGCTGCTTTCTCAGTTTCCTGCTGCACCTCATTATTTTCAGTTGCTGGCTAGATTGTAACTTCTGTCAACCCTGTAGACTCATCCAGTTCAATGGGTACTGGAATGAGTGTCTCGGCCTGCAAATTGCCTCTAGTTCTCTCTTGTTCAGCATCAAGATCTCTACCATTTCTCAAACTCACTGCCATCAGCTGCTTTAGGACTTGATCTTTTGGTTTGGTTTGACTGTGTGCAGGTAATGTCCCTTGAGGACGATTGTTCAGTGTCATAGCAATCTGGCCCACTTGCACCTCGATATTTTTAATAGCTGCATCGTGTGCATCTACTCTTTCATTGATTTTTGCATTGGACTCAATAACCTGCTGCATCATAGCTTCTAGCCTTGCAAACCCATCTTCGTGTCTACCCACACCAACTGACGAATATAATAATATTTAGAAACAACGAAAGTGAACTATTATCAGATTGGAGATATAGTTTTACTAGTAGTCAGACTCAGACCAGATAAGAGTGAGTGAATCTGTGCTGCCCAAAATTACATGAGAAAATCCAGAATATCAACTAAATAGATGAGCACCAAGTATTTGCATCTTTAAGTAGTACAATCAAATATAACTTTGTTGATCAAAGAAATACTCAAGCTCAAACTCATAGATGTTGCACAGTAAACATAATAAATTAAGATGAAATGATACATGCACGAATCTCATAAAGAAAACGGTTCAGACCGTTCACCGCAAAATATACGATAAATACTGACCAAATTGCACAGCTCTTTAAGCTATTATTGAGTAGAAAAATTGAATTCCTATTTCTATAGACAGAACATTGCACCACTGAATAAAGTGGCAGCTGTGGGGTTGAATAACAATACACGTAATAGATACTTTTGACTGCCTTGGTCTTCTGCAGTTTCACATACAGCCTTCACTCAGCTCTAGACTGCCCAGCTCGGGAAGACAAGATAATGCCAACAATAAGCCCATAAAGAGCCAAAGCTTCAGCGAAAATGAGAATGAGGATCATCCCAACGAAAAGCTTAGGTTGTTGTGCATTAGCCCTAGCAAAATAGTAGTTGTTCAGTACAGAAAGAAAATCATCTTTAAAATAACAATCAGCATCACAACAGAAAAACAGATACGACATTCCAAACAAAATGAAGAGCACAGAACAGCCCCAAGCTGAATAGTAACATTTAGCCTGCAACCAGGGGAGGATCTATGTAGAGCATTGGGGGTGGTATGTCACCAGTACGCTCGGGTAAAATTTAATATATGTATGGATAGTTTACACCACAAAGCCGATATATCTAAAAGGTGGCATCCAGAGTGATAAATCCGCTCTAGGTGCCATGGCTGAAGGGTGGTTTTTGCCTTCCACAAGAGGCAGGAACGAGCCTAGTTGCCAACATTTTCAATTTGCTATCTTTGTTCCGTTTTCTTTCTTCTCTTTCTGCTCCTTTTCTTTATTTCTTTCAATTCTTCAATCTTTATCTTTGCATTCCCCCCCTCTCTCTCTGTATACATTTTTACGGTTTATTGAATTATATATTTGCTTCCCTTTTTGTTTTTCTACATCTTTATTTGAACATGATTTTTTTTATTGTTTATTGAATTATATATTTGCTTCCCTTTTTGCTTTTCTGGATCTTTATTTGAATATGATTTTAATCATTGTCTCTTTGTATCCTTCTAATATATATATTTTGTCCCCTTAATTTTTATTTTTATTTTGAGAATGATAGTATCAACAGAGATAATACTAATATAGCTATGTGTAGATTGAAGTGGTGTAGTTGTTTGTTTTAAATATTCTTTTTATTTATGTTTTTAATCATATTATTCAGGAATTTGAACCGAGAAAATTAGATCACATTAGACAAAACTTATTCAACTTGATGATCACCTATTTATTTATGCACTGAAAATCTTGTATATCAAATCAAATTAATTTAAAATAGATTGAACTGACCCTAACCAAATTAATTCAAAACGGAGTGAACCGACTAATGCACCCTGTCAATCTACTTTGCTATTGGTAAGTTTGCATTAATATGGTGACACCCGTAGTCATCAAACTCTAGATCTGCCTCTGCCTGCAACAGTCACTAGATTGAGCCTCTGGCTTTACATTTCATCCACGGTTTTGGCGAAAGCAAGATAAAATTGTGAACAAAAGTTAACACAACCTAAAAGATTATCCGGTGGTTTCTAGAAGCCAATGTATGTTTTGTTTATACGTAATAGAAGTCAATACATGTTGTAAACAATAATAAAGACAATTCTGTGCCCAAAACACACTATATGTGTGGCCCAGGGAAAGGCCGAACCCAATAGGGCCCATTGTACATAGCCTTTATCTGCAAGAGGCTATTTCTAAAGACTTATGTTGTGAATGCTAAGCAAAAGAGTTAACAAGTGGCTAAAAGATATGGAGAGAAGGAATCGTATGGCAGAAACTATCCATGGAAGCCACCCATTTTGTAATATACTATCATATTTCTACTTTACGGCAGAATATCCACCTCGGTTTGGAACACTTTGCTCGCAGCTCACCTCAAACCATAAAGTTGTAAGATTAGAAGGAAATCAGTGAGCTCTAACTGTCCACGATCTTGAAAAACAACATGTGCAATATATTTCCAAGTTGGGGTCTAGGGAGAGTAGTGTGTACGCAGACCATACCCCTACCTAGTGAAAATAGAGAGTTGTTTCCAATAGACCCTCGACTCAGAAATGTAAGGAGGAGGAGAAGGAGAAGAAGCAGAGGAAGAGAAAGAAGAAGAAAAAGAAAAAGAAAGAAAGAGAGGGCAAAGGAGGGGGGCGGGAGGAACCGAGTAAGCAACACCAAAATAGTAATAACAGGAGAATATGATAGTTGAAACCAACCAAACAATATGGTGTAATATAAATCCATGAGAGATAGGAAAGTACATGCGTGCTACTAGCACTACTAGTAAGAAAGAGGAAAATTCTTAGCTACCTGATAACCTTCTACCCTGATCATCGACCTCCACATGGAAAGAAGGATCATGTCCTCAGTGATCTGAAGTCGCGCCATGCCTAATCGCCTCTCCCCGGTATTTCTTATGTCTGCCTTGACCTTTTTCCAAACTCGCCATAGTCAACCTCTCACACCTCCTAACAGGAGCATCAACGCTTTTTCTCTTAACATGCTCGAACCATCTCAATCTCAGACTCCCGAATCTTGTCCTCAACGGTGGCCACTCTCACTTTGTCCCAAATAACTTCATTCCTAATCGTATCCCTCCTGGCTCCTAGTACACCCACACATCCATCTCAACATCCTCATTTCTACTCTTGACTGGCCAAGACTCCGCCCCATATAGCAAGGTAGGTCGAACCAAGAGGAGGGGGGAAGAGTAAGCAACACCAGAATAGTAATAACAGGAGAATACGATAGTTGAAACCAACTAAACGACATGGTGTAATATAAATCTATGAGAGATAGGAAAGTACATGTGTGCTACTAGTACTACTAGTAAGAAAGAGGAAATCCTTAGCTACCTATTAACCTTCTACCTTGATCATCGACCTCCACATGGTAAGAAGGGTCATGTCCTCAGTGATCTGAAGTTGTGCCATGCCTAATCAGCTCTCCACAGTATTTCTTATGTCTGCCTTGACCTCTTTTCAAACTCACCATGATCAACCTCTCACACCTCCTAACAGGAGCATCAACGCTTTCCTTCTTAACATGCCCGAATCATCTCAATCTCAGACTCCCACATCTTGTCATCAACGGTGGCCACTCTCACTTTGTCCCAAATAACTTCATTCCTAATTGTATCCCTCCATGCACACATCCTTTTCAACATCCTCATTTCTGCTCTTGACTGGCTAACACTACGCCCCATATAGCAAGGTAGGTCGAACCACCACTCTGTAAAATTTACCTTTTGGCTGCACATTCTTATCACAATGAACACCGGATGCAAGCCTCCACTTCATCCATCCTACTCCAATACGATGTGTGACATCCTCGTTGAAAAGCAAAATACTTTTTTTTTTGTTTTGTTTTTTAATCCACTTCCCACTTTCTTAAGGGACCTTCTTCTACAAGACTTCAGGGTTTTTAGTCTGTCTTTAGTTTTCAGTTAGATATTTTCTTTTTCATGAACATTGGGAGCAGATCAAACAATAAGCTATCTTAAAGCATACCACCATTGATCTAGGACAGACTGGAAAAGGTCATTTTGGTATAGATTCTCTGGAAACAATGGAATAATTGTGGGTAAATTTTGCCGGCAGCTTGAAACTGGAAGAAAAAAAGGACACAACGTGGCAGCCGTTGTCAAACAGAAACTCATACGACACACCCCTAACAAAGTCCCGGCATCACTATTTTTTCTTTTTTTAACTCCCTCCGTCCCAATATATGTGGTGGTTTGCAGATTTCGAGTGTCAAATGAGTTAATTTTAATTGTGAATTCGGACATAGAATCTGTAAGTTTCTTTTAAAATAAAAATTACATATTTCGAAACACCTTGGCAAACACAATACTAAGTTTAATTGAAAATGACAATACAAGATGCAAACAACAATTGCACCTCAATCCCAAACTTGAGACAGACCGTACTACTCCTCAATAACCATGTTATTCCATTTAGACCGTCCCATTCCAACATATAAAAAATTGGGTTCTCTAACACGAAAGGGTGAGATATTGTTGAGTATTCACCGTTATCATATGGATTTTAGTTTAGCATCAATTTAAGCGTTGAGATCTGTGGAAGGGGATCTGGCAATTAAGATAGTGAATTAAAACAAATAAAACATTAATTTCGTTGCATTTGAAGATATATTAGCCAACTTATTCAGAAAAGTTCCTGCTCTGTTCTCATGCCAATGATTCATCCACCCGACTTTATTTCTTTCTCCTTAGAGCCTATAGAACAGAAATTGTTCAAGCATGGTCGTAAATATATTTACTCATTACACTGGCATTCCCAGCGTAGGGGTCGAACCCATGACACAAGGTTACGAGCCTTCTGCTTTACATTTGACTTAACTACTAAGCAACTATGTTTCTATTTGAGCTTCTTATTTGTACTATCTTCCACAAAAATACTGCAGATGTAAGCATCAATTTTAAGTTTTTAACAAACCTAAAAGCTCGTGAAAACACACATCAAGTCATCAATATAAAGTTGCAACATTCTACATTCTACAAGAGCCACTCACATTGAAACTCTAATTCTACCGCTAAAATTGCTTTTTTCCCCTTTTTTTAAAGGCTCGAGAGCTAAAATGTATCCTCGCCATTAAACCAAAAGATGAACACTAATACCAAATCCAGATTTGTTCTAAAAACATAGTACTAAAACTCAATGTCCTGGAGTTATTCATATTCAATCTTTCACATTTAAAAGTCCTAACTATGGAATTTGGAACAACAGGCATTAGCAAGCAAAGAAAGAAAAGCACAAAAAAAAAGAAAAAAAAAATCAAGGAATCAATACCTAACACCAGCATCACCAACAATACCAATAGCCATTCCAGCAGAAAGGCCAGCAAGACCACAAGCAAGACCGGACGATAGATGAGCATAGCCATCAAATAGGTAATACGACTTTGTTTTGGGATTAATCCCAGTACTGATGATCACAGCAATAATCAACCCATAAATACCTAACACACCAGCCATAACCACTGGCACAATAGATTTCATCACTAACTCAGGTCTCATCACTCCCATTGATGCCACTCCAACACCACTCTTCGCCGTTCCATAAGCTGCCCCCATACCTACAAATCATTCACAAAACATTAGATTTGAGATCCATTTTAAAGAAGCGAACAACATATTCGTATCTATTGCAAAGGCGAATCCAAGTTTGAAAAGCTTACAGATGCAAAATCACATTGTCTTTGGTGGTGACAACGGTACAGATTAAGCATAATTTTAAATTTCCAAAAAAAGAAATCAACTATATTTGTAACTCTAGAAAAATCTCAAATTACTACTAAATAAGCATAATTAGTACTCCAAAAGCTTGCAAATAAGCATAAAGCATAAAATTTGATCGAAGCTTAATCTGTGGTGCAGAATTAGTAAAATACATATATTTATTAAAAAATCAACTACACATAGTTCATGAAAAAAAGGAATTAGGTTTGGGTATGCAGACTACAACTGTATTCCATAAGAATAATGACACATACTTTTCAAGAAAAAAATCAACTATATATATAATTCATCTGCAGATCAGGGATATGGTTGGAGGAACTTACAGGAGAAAACGAGGGCGGCGGCGGCGCCAAGGAAGCCGAAGAAAGGAGCAGTTTCATCTCCCGCGAAGGTCGACATTGTCGTTAGGATTTGGATCTGAGAAGTGTAAATTATACAGAGAGTTTTGGAGTTAGATCTGGTTCTAGTTTCTCCTCCCTCGTTGTCTCTCCCTCTCTGATTGGTTGTTTAAGCAATAATTGATAACTCGGTGATATTCACGTGCTATTATGGGTTTGGGCTTGGGCTTGCAGAACATCCAAAAGGTAAAAATTACACTGGATAGCCACTCTAAAATACTGCTATTTAGGAACTAGTCAATGAGTTTTGAATTTTAAATTTTTGGGACACAAAATATCTTGATTTGTCATAAAACTAAAATTTTCAGTTTTAAATTTAGGGCAAAATAAGTATTAGCTAACCTCTAAATATTATCCCAAGAATGGTTGTTTCTGCACTTTGCCCGTCAAAAAGGTCGATACTCAAATGAATCTTTTACGTGAATAGCCGGTTAGTTCATTGTATATTTTTTCTATCCGGTATATATAGACTATACATTAATTAATAGTTATACATATATGTGATACATAAATTATATATTTTGACTAGTCTAAATTGTTGGATGTGCGACTATTTAGGTTAATATTGACAAATATTTGCAAGTTTGTAAGCCTACTCACTTTACGATCAATTTCAGACTTATCAGATCTAAAGTAAAAAAAAAAAAGTCTGAAGTAAAAAAAAAGTTATAATTCAAGTGCACTTAATCAATAAGTTTGAAGTGAAAATTATTATTTATATGCACTTAACGCCAAAAGGTTTTGAAGTCCAACAAACGTTTTTCTACACTTGAGGTCGACAAGTCCGAAGTGAAAAATTATATTTCGAATGTACTTGAGGTCAAATAGGTTTAAAGTACAACCAATGGTTTCATATACTTAAGGCCAATAAGTCTGAAGTGAAAATTACATTTCATATCACTTAAGGCCAAAAAGTATGAAGTGCAACAAATATCTTCCTACACTTAAGGCCAATAAAGTTCTTCCGGTGAAACGAATTTATTAAAAATGTTATACTCTGGTATAATAATATAAATAAGTTTAGTAGAAATAGCACCAACTGGCCACTGTAATGGAGTTTCAAATTTCACTAAGTGAAATTTCATGACAATATTCTTGAGTTTCACCTGTGGATTTGGAGTTCCAAATTTCACTAAGTGAAATTTCATGACAATATTCTTGAGTTTCACCTGTGGATTTGGAACTCCATAACAATGGCTATTTTTCAATTATTTGCTGAAAAGTGACCATTTGTAAATTGTGCCTAATATAGTTTATTCAGTTGTTATAGATTGTTTACTTTGTTTTTAGGAAGTTGATAACATTATTTATATAGTTGGTTTAAGTGATCTCATTGAGTAGTACTGTAGTAGTGCAGAATTTCTTGCGCTACACTTGACAGACATCAGCGATATTATGTAAGCTAAGTCACGCCAAGCAATGGAAACAAAAGTATGTTAGATTTTCTACTATTATGTATATGGCCAATATAATAAAGGCCTTAATAAATAATAATTTCGTCCGTACCGGATTAAGTTAGAACCTCTATAATTGGTCATCTTTCTATCTAGTATGGTTATCTATTTTTTTTTTCATCATTAAAGGCGGCGCTAATGAATGCTAGGGCAATGAGTAAGAAATCAATTTCAGTTAACGCTTCCGTTTCGTGATAATGACTTATTTTCTATAACGATTATCTGTAAGGTTATCATGTTCAAGATTATGATTTTCATTAAAGTTTGTGTTTGATAGGTTACAAGTACTTTGGTCATAACTACTTAGCTTTTATATTTTGATGATCTAACAAACTTAATATACATAACCAGATAAGGAACCTATTACACATTTATAGGACTTTAAGATCACAAGGTTTTAGGTTGAGATCCAACTTGCATGATGTTTCAACTCTTCAGAGTGAAAGGAACAACTGATGGAAAAGGTACCTACGAGTTCCCGGGGAGACTTTGCGAAGTCAACTCTATAACTGAAAAGTTGTTGCATGCACACGCTACAGTGCAGGAACAGTACTGCAGTCAACTTTTCAGAGAAGACTTTTTACCTACCTTGCTTATATCATTGTATGTGATGTCCCTCACACATGTATATATACAATCAAGGGAGGTAAAATACATCCACTTGAACATTTGAAAAACTTAATCACGTGACCATTCAACAAGCAAGTTTCAAGTGCTTCAAGAACAAAGAACAAAATAACTATAGACCAGTTCCCATATCGAGTCATTATATGTCCTTAGTTGAGTTGTAACTTTGTAATAGTTTTTCAATTATAATTTCTATCTAGCTTGTTTAGAAGCATTCTATAGGAACCCCTTTGTAATCCTTAAACCAGTGTGTTGAGTCTTGGCTAAAGTTAGTCATGTTGTAAAGTTTTTGTAATAGAGTTATTACAAAGTGGCTTGTAATAGACGTGTTACAAGTTAGTGAGGGGTCAAGAGGTTAATTCATAGGTTACATAGGTTGTAATCTAAAATTTGCTCAGTAGTGAAGTTGAAATCCCACAAAGGTAGGTCATAGTTTTTAATCTCGTTGAGCTGAGAATTTTTCACGTAAAATTACCTCTTGCCATTTATTTACTATTGTGCGTGTGTGTGCATGTACTGTTGAATCTGATAGAGAACATGGTTCTATAAAGAGTTTGGTGAACCCTTATATTCTATCAATTGGTATTAAAACGGGTTATTTCTTATTAGATAAACACCTAGAAAGGATCCTTAGGGCTGCTCCTCCAAACTTTGAAGAAGGCTAGTCTACTTACAGACCAGCTAGGTTCAATGGATAGTATTATGAATGGTGGAAAACTAGAATGCGTGACCTTATCATGGCTGAAGATTCTGAGCTATGAGATGTCATATGTGGTGGACCCTTTATTCCTACCAAAAACCTTGGCAACCTACCAGTAGCCATTCCTAAGACAAGGAAGGAATTTATGATTCGAATAGAAAGGCCATAGAGAAGAAGTTTTGTGCTAAGAAAATTCTGGTGTGTGGTATTGGTCATAATGAATACAACAGGACACCATGTCAGTCAGCCAAAGAAATCTGGGAAGCCTTTTAGACAACTCACGAAGGAACAACACAGGTCAAGCAATCCAAAATCGACATGCTCACAACTAAATATGAGCTCTTCATGATGCAAGACACTGAATATTCCCAAGAAATGCATACTCGGTTCACCTCCATCATTAATGAACTTTACTCCCTTGGCGAAACTATTCCAAGAAACAAGTTGGTTAAAAATCCTAATTGTGCTGCCTAGTTCTTGGGAAAGCAAAGTGATCGTCATTACAGAGGTGAATGACTTGCAGGAGATAACTGTTGATGAGCTTGTTGGCAATATAAAAACATATGAAATAAAGAAGAAGAAGAATAATAAGGACAATGAAAGAAGAGAGCCCAAGAGGAAGAAGAATTGGTCTTCAAGACGGAAAACAATGACTCAAGTGGTGAGGATAGTGATATGGCATACCTAACAAGAAGATTCTAGAAGATAGTTCGCAGAAATAGAGGCATCGCAAAAAGGGAAAGTTCTAGCAAGCCAAAGAATTATGACCTTTGTCATAAGTGTGGCAAGACAGGACATTCATCAAGGATTTTCCTCTCCTAAAGCAGGATTAGTACAAGAACAACTCTGACAAAGCAACCAAAAGGAACCTAGTTCCTGACATACGCTTTAATAGAAAAAATATTGCTGATAATGTCGTGAGACAAATTCTTATTTCATGGAGAGATCCATCAAGTGAATATGGAGAAGATGATGAACCAGGTAACAACTCTATGACAGTAATAGAAAGTGAATCAACTAAGCATGATACAAATTTTGCTTTGATGGTTCAGTCTGATGATGAAGATGGTTCGGTAAATTTTTTAGATGCTCAGAGAAATCTGAAATCTTATTCTCCTAAGATACTCATGGCAAATATTCTAACCGATGCTTATCATAGTCTTATAAATGACATAAATATCTTAATAGTGGAGCTAGGAGAAGCAGAACAATCTAGAGATGACCTAGTAATAGTTGCAGTTGATTTAAGAGAGTCAATTAAGAACCTAAAGAAAGAAAGAGATGCCATAGAAAAAAGGATTGTAAAATGTAGTAAAAGAAAGATATGACCTTCTAGTAGTAGTAATGGATTTGAATGAAACCATTGGAAATCTAAAATGGAAAGTAGGGCTGAAAACTATCAAAAATAAAAGAAAGTGTCAAGAGAGGCATGCAATAAGCTTGAAAGTGATTCAAATTCAGTGAAATTTAGTCAGTGTGCTGAGCTTGAGAAAGACAAAAAACTTCAAGAAGAACTAGGAAAAATGAAGAATGATTATGAAAAATCACTCAAGTGGACTTGGTCATTTAATGCTATCACTGCCATGTACACCAACAATAGGGGAAACAGGCAGAAATTGAGTTTCAAAAGGAAAAGATTCCTTATAACCCTCATAGTAAGTATGTTATTGTTCCTGACAATTGGCTTTGCACCCACTGCGGTAAAAATGGGCACCTTAAAAAAAACTGTAAGACCAGATTTTAGTCACAATAGAAAAAAATCATATACTGAAACAGTAACTATTAGTAGGGAACCTGTTCCCTCATTTAAAAAATGCAAAATGTTTGCATGGACCAAAAAATTTCTAATTCACCCATTTCCTCATTACAAGGGACTCAAAGTAGATTGGGTTCCTAAAGCTATCTTCTAACTTTTCTTGTGCATGGAACAATGAAAGAAAGTAGCCTACAATGGTACATAAACAGTGGCTTTTCAAATTATATGACTAGAAGTATAAATAATTTCATTCCATTTAAGGCCCTACAAAGAGGGAGTGTATTCTTTGGAAATGGCAAAAAAGGGATATATTTTGTGAGTTGGTAGGATTGGAAAGTCTATTTCTCACTTAATCTGAAATGTGTACTATGTGAATGGGTTGAAGTATAGCTTGCTTAGCGTTTCCCAAATTTGTGACGAGGGAAAAAGGGTGGAATTTGTGCCAAAAACCTGTACAGTCACAAACATAGTAACTGGTGAGGTGGTACTAGTGGTAAAAAGATACATGGATATCTATGTAGCTGATTTTGAGTCTCTAAAGAATGGTGATCTATGTTTTCTAAGCGATGTTGATGATAATGATGAATTATGGCATAGGAGGCTGGGTCATGCAAGTTTCACGTGGTTGAACAAACTAGTCAGGAAGGACATAGTTCATGGTTTGCCCGAGTCAAGCTTTAACGATCACAAAGTATGTGACACATGTGTAAAAGAAAAGCAAGTTAGATCCTCATAAAGGAAGTCAGCACTGCAAGGCCACTCGATCTCCTTCACATGGATCTATGTGGATTTATGAGGGTGCCAAATTGAGGAAGAAAGAAGTACATCTTTGTAATGGTTGATGATTACTCTAGATTCACTTGGACCTTGTCCCTCAAGACCAAAGATGAAACCTTTGAGGTGTTTTTTGCCTTTGTCAAGAAAATCCAAGTGAAGATGGGTAACAAAGTAGCATGTATTAGGTATGATCATGGGATGGAGTTTGACAATGTCAATTCGATGAGTTCTGCACTGAAAATGGTATCACTCATAATTTCTCAGCTCCAAGAACACCTCAACAAAATGGTGTTGTGGAAAGGAAGAATAAAACTCTTGAAGACATGGAAAGAACCATGCTAATTGACTGTGGGATAGCAAAATATTTCTGTGAAGAAGCAATCAATAGTGTGTGCTACTTGGTGAACAAGTGTATGATCAAGTCCCTTCTGAACAAAACTCCATGTGAACTTCTGAATGGAAGAAAGCCCAAGCTGACACATCTAAGAACTTTTGGATGTAATTATTTTATTCATAAAAATGGAAAGGAAGCTCTTGGAAAGTTCGATCCCAAAAGTGATGAATGAATTTCTCTAGGATAGTAATCTCAAAGCAAAGCTTACAAATTATAAAACCAAAGGACTCAATGTGTCGAAGAAACCATCAATGTGATCTTTGATGAAGCTCACCTCTCCTATGAGAATGACGAACATGTAGATTAAGATGGAGAGCCCTTATCTGTTCCAATTGAAGTAATTGACATGGCAAACAGAAAAGCAAATATGATGAGCCATGTTAAGGAATCCGATGAAGAAGATGCAAATACATCTCCATCATTTGAAAAGGCATTTGGTCCCCCGATTACAACAACTGAAGCTGAAAACATAGTTGTTGATGTCGTCCAAGGAACTCCGCTCTGTGAAGTAAGAAACGCCCAAGAAGCCCAGTCAGATATACCTGGCTCCTCTACCAATGAGACTCAAGCACCAAATTGGAGGTTTAAAAACTCACATCTATTTGATAACATAATCACTCCTCTTATATCATTAGTTCAAACCAGATCGAAAGCAAGAAACTGACTTTCCTTCTCAGCCTTTCTTTCCCAGAGAGAGCCCAAAATATAAAAGAAGTGCTAAAATATTTAGACTGGATCACAGCCATGCAAGAGGAGCTTCATAAATTTGAAAGGAATAAGGTATGACACATGGTTCCTCGACCTGCAGATCGAACCATTATAGTAACCATGTGGGTATGTAGGAACAAAGTTGATGAATTCGTGAATACAACAAGAAACAAGGTAAGGCTTGTTGTTCAAGGCTACAATCAGGAATAAAGGATTGATTATGATGAAACGTTCACTCCCGTAACTTGAATGGAATCCATTAGAATTCTGATTGCCTTTGCATCTCATATGGAGTTCACATTGTTCCAAATGGATGTCAAAAGTGCATTTCCAAATTGCTATCTGAAAGATGAAGTCTATGCCAAGCAGGCTCTCGTTTTTGAGTGTCACGAGCACCTTAATCATGTGTTTAAACTGGATAAAGAATTGTATCGATTGAAATAGGCTCCAAGGTCTTGGTATGAAAGGTTGTCAAAATTTCTTCTAGAAAATGGCTTTGAAAGAAGGAAGATTGACAACACTCTTTTTCTAAAGAAACGAGGAAGGAACCTGTTCATTGTTCAAGTGTATGTAGATGGCATCATCTTTGAGGCTATAGCTGACTCTCTCTGCAAAGACTTTGCAAAACTCATAGGAGGTAAATTCGAGATGAGTATGATGGGAGAACTGAATTTCTTCCTAGGACTTCAAGTGAAGCAATCTAAGAAGGGAACATTGATAAGTCAACAGAAGTACATCACGGAGCAGCTAAAAAGGTTTGATATGGAAGCATCAAAAGTCATCGACACACCTATTGCCACAGCCACTTGCCTAGACATGGATAAACCTGGTTCTCTTGTAAACCATACCATGTATAGAAGGATCACAGGGTCACTCTTGTATCTTACTGCAATCAGACCACATATTATTTTTAGTGTGGGTCTCTGTTGTCACGACCCCAGTTCACCAATCGTGAACATGTCATTACGGCACCCAGTCTTCGCGACTAAGTAAGCCTAACACAATCGCGGAATTTACAGCCTTTACGAAACAACTAAAACAAAAGCAAAATAACATAGAAAAATGTAATAGGTGCTGCTTGGCACATACACTTTATCACAATTACTGAATATACAACCTCCAAGACCCGGAAACTCACGGGCAAACATAAGCTAAAGAGTTTAAAATCACTTGGAGGCTGACCCTCCATCTCATATACCTTATGTTCCTTAGCTCCCAGATTGGGTTTCCCTACGTGCACTTCCTCTTGGGTTCGCGCCTAAACCTGCATTCAAAGTAATGTATAAACTAACATTAACTGGTTCTTCATTTTGCACTTCCCTAGGGTTTATCGGTGGTACATCGACCCCTACATTGTTATTTTCCCCATGAAATCCAAGACCTTCGTTGTCGTGAACATGTGCATTTTGTGAGTTTGACATGTTTAATTCTTAGAACAAAATTCCTGATAAGAACAAGTGTGAAAATAATGTGTGTTATCACAATCGGTACTGAAATAATCACTATTATCTTTAACCCCACGGAGGGTGCCAAATTAGTTATCTCGAAAATATAAGTAACAATTAAACTTAATTTATGGTTTTAAAGATACGTGATTTAGTTTAATACTAATTAATAACCAAGAAACCTAAAGTATAAATGAAAGGAAAAAGTAAAATCAAACAAGACTGTAGACCAATTTTGACCTCGATCCAAAGTGACCTCGAGATGGATCGAGAACAAGAAAGCAAGGATAATAAAGCTGAAAGTCAAATTTGATGAACAATGAGCCAAAAAGTAAGAGAGTATATTCTTTGTCAATGATTAGATATTTCCTACAAATGATTGGGCTCGCCTTTATATAATAGGAGTGACTTAAATAAGGTACATTTCTGCTTTTAGTAAGGAATCTAATTGGATAGCTGTCTAACCGCTAGTACGAGTTCGTACAAATCCATTCCGAAATTTACTCCTTGATCTTTGGGACATTGCGGGAATCTCGACTTTTATGTTATAAAAGCACACCGCCATTATCTCGAGGCTGGTCATGCTCGGCCTTGATATTTATCGGACACTCTGGTCCTCAAACTTCAAACTCTACCATCGGGCTCAAACCCAGTCTATTTTGGACTCACCCTCTTGAAGTGATTCTCGAGCCCACGGAGTCGTATAGGTCCTATTTCTACTGTTTAAGTAATCACCTTAAATAATCTAATTGTATAATATTTTACACTATTTGATTGCATAAAACTTAAATTACTCTTATGTGCAATATTGAAAGGAAAATCTAAGTCAAACAGGGTACGATATGAGACACGACAGCATGTCCCATGCATTCAAGAAACATAGATTTCTTGAACTTTTGGTTTCATGCACCTAAAAGGTTGAATTTTTGGAAAATAATTAAATGCAATCCCATGGCTAACACCTTGGACACTAAACAAGAAAAGAACAAAAAATGCATTGTCCTAGTAAGGGGAGGATCTACGATTTATAAAACATGGGTGCATCACTAAAGAAATTAAAGGAGAAAAAAAATTAAGTGAGAATCAACTACTGTATCTTTAGGTAAATAACTCAATATTCAACCTAGTACACTATTCAGTTTTTGTAGAGTATATGTGCCAACAGATGATATTAGATCAATTCCAAAAATATATATACATAAAATACTTAATTTAACGTAAAAGTCATGGGTTCATTGCCCCGTACAAAACCCTATAGATCCGCCCTGGTCCAAGTTTGAAAAATATGCAACATGTGGTTATCCTGGAGAAGAAATAAGCAGCATTAGACTGATTATGCAAATGTTCCAAAATTTTATTGAGCCAAAACGTAATTATTACTCTTATCAACTTTTTTCCTTGCTTTAGCCTAGTCAAACTGTTGGGGTTGCTCTTGTACTATGATGGTTTAATTAGTCTATACCGTAATAAATGGGTTATAAATAAGCCTGTGGGATAAAGAACTATTATGTTAAAGAGTATAGTATATTTTATTTGTCAAAATAATTAAGTTCCTGACGTCCTTAACGGGACCAAGTTTCCATATAACCAACAACAATTACAAATTCACTATAATCCCATAAAATAAGGTTTTAGAGGATAGTATTGTTACGCAACGACTTTCTGAGATTCTTTGGAAGGGCGACGTAAGGCTAAGTAACTGATGTCTATGTAGTTCTTGTCCACCAACTGAGGTCTCCGCCGTACTCTAGACTAGATTATTAGTGTCGTATGGGAAAACCAATTTAAAGAGTAATTGAGAGAACATAAATGAGAATTGAGATTTAAAGAAAGCTTGATTGCATTAATGAAAGCTATTACAGAAAAGCAACGTGGTGTCGAGGGGGAGAGACACCAGTACAAAGAATTGCTTGCTTGCTAGAAAGTTTTTGATTGCTTGATCCCCCTAATAATACTTAAAAAAATAAATCAAAGCTACACGACTAGACGACTAGACTTGAATTAGCTAGAAAAACATAATGTACGTGCATGAAATAAAACAACTCTATATTTACAATGAAAATGACTTAGTTTTCTAAAAGGCAGCAACATGTTCATTTTCAGCAGCATTGTCTTTGGCATCACGGTCTGCGCGTGCGGCATTGGCTACGAGCTCGGTGTTGTTGGAATCTGCGCTGGCGAAGGATATCGGTGGGGCGACAGAGGCACCTGCGTGCTTGTCATATGGCGCAGCCAAGACCACGGGATCGTCCGTGGTGCTAGGCATTTGGAGGCGCTAGGACACCATGGGGTGCGCGTCATGGGGCATGGATGGAAAAACGCCCATGACATTCTCCCCCATACTTGAGTTGGTGATGTCATCGGCGCCTTACTTGTAGAATAATCTTCAACGAGGCTCTTGTAGGCTTTGAGATTTGTTCCTCTCTCCCAAGTATTCTCTTTTTCATCACCGCCTTGCATTTCACCAAGAATTCTTGATGATCTTTTCTTGAGGCATGAATCACTCTGTCATCAATGATAGCTTCAACACGCCTTTTTCCGATTGAATTGGGATCTCGAATACTAGTTATTGTAAGTTGTCTCCTTGAAGGATCCTTTGTATCTTCTCGAAAAGGTTTGAGAAGACTGACATGGAAAATGATAAATTTTTCACCGAGCTGGGGTATCCACCCGGTATGCAACTTTCCCGATGTCCCTCTCAATGGACAAGGGTCCTGTATATTTTTACAATAGGCCAGGGTCATGGACTCCCACAAATAAGTGCCGCTTTGGGATTTTGACCATCACTTTGTCTCCTACTTGATATTCTACAAAGAGATGATTCTGATCGTCATGCCTCTTCAGCTGCTTTGAGCTTTGACAAGATAGCTCCGCACTGTCTCCAGATTCCGCTTCCACTCTTTTGAGAAGCTAGCAGCTTGAGGAAACTTAGCCATGTTTGGTTCATTCACAGTGTGTGGGAGTAGCGGTTGCTGTCCGGTAACAATTTCAAAAGCACTTTTGTTTGTACTATAGCTCTTTTGTGAATTGAAACACAATTCAGCAGCATCCAGAAGCTTCACCCAATTCTTATGCGATTTAGTTTCAAAGTGGCGGAGATATTCCTCCAACATACCTTTGAACCGCTCCGTATGGCCATCGGATTCTGGATGAAAACTTGAGTTGTGACTCAATTTTTACCCAAGGCACTTAAAAAGTTGGGTCCAAAAGTTGCTAGTCAAGCGTGAGTCGCGATCACTAACAATGTCTTTGGGCAGACCCCAATATTTGACAACATGAGAGAAGAAGAGTCGAGTTGTGTCTTCTGCTAATATATATTGTAAGGCTGCAATAAAGGTGGCATACTTGGAAAATCGGTCTACCACAACCAAGATAGTTGTGAGATCTCCGACCTTGGGCAATCCGGTGATGAAATCCAAGAAAACTCTTTCCCAAGGTCTCTTTGGGACAGCTAGTGGTTCCAAGAGTCCCGCTTGTGTCAAGCGGTCTGGCTTGTCCTTCTGATATACTAGACAAGTCTTCACATACTAAGCAAAATCATTGGCCATTTGAGGCCAATAATAGGCACGACAAAGTAACACCATAGTGCGTTCTTCACTGGGATGGCCAACCCACAAAGTATCGTGACATTCCGCAAAAAGAGTCATCCGCAGATCTCCTCCTTTCAGAACATAAAGTCGGTCCCCTTTGACTTTCAGAAAACCATCTTCCACGTGGAATAGGCGAGTCTTGCCCTGTCCTACCAAATCAACCAGATACTGAGTAGCAGGATCCTTTGTGAGTAGATCATGTATCTGGTCCTTGATGGAGGTGGCTACTTCGCTCCCCTTTAGGGTGGCGAGTAGGCACACCGATGCTAGGTCATCTCTCGGACTGAGTCCATCAGCAACATGACTGGTCTTTCCATTGCGGTACTCCAGGTTGAAATGGAATTCATCTAGGAGTTCCTGCCACCTGGCCTGTTGACCATTCAGCTTTGGTTGGGTCATGAAATGGATGACAATTGTGTTGTCTATCTTGACCATGAACGGGGTTCCCAGCAGATAGTGCCTCCAAAGGAACAAGCAATGGACGACAGCCAAATAATTCTTTCTCATGGGCGGCATAGCGCCACTCTACATCCTTCGTACGCTATAGGGTGCCCTTCTTGCATTAAGACCCCACCAAGAGAATTGTCAAATGCATCCATTTGTAACTAGAATGGCTTGGCAAAAATTAGGGAGGGCCAAGACGGGGCTACTAGACATAACCGTCTTTAATGCGTTGAAGGCCTCTGCTCTTCTTGGTCCCCAATCCCAAGGTGTGACCTTCTTAAGGTGTTCTGTCAAGGGCACTGCGATAGGGGAGTAGTTCTTCACAAACCGTCGGTAGAAGTTGTATAGGCCAAGAAATGCCCACAAGGCATGGACATACTTAGGCGGCGGGCAATCTGTGATGGCCTGAATCTTCTATTGGTCCATCTTGATGCGTCCCTCAATGACATGTCCGAGGAAGTCAGTTTATTTTTAATCCAAAGAGCATTTGGATAGCTTTGCATATAGTTCATGCTTCCGCAAACGCGCTAGGACCTTTCACAAATGCACTAGATCTTCTTCAAATGTTTGGCTATATACCATAATGTCATCAACGTAGACCACCACGAATTCATCAATGTACTCTCGGAAGACTTGGTTCATCAGGGTGCAAAATGTGGCTGGAGCATTAGTCAAGCCGAACGGCATGACCAAGAAATCGTATGACCCATATCTTGTTACACAAGTCGGCTTGTGCTCATCACCCTCTGCGATCTGAACTTGCCAATAACCTGTCTTGAGGTATATCTTGGTGAATACCGTCGCACCACCCAGTCTATCAAACAAGTCTTCAATCAAAGGAATCGGGTACACGTTCTTCACGGTAATTTTTTTTTAGTGCTCGATAATCCACACAGAGTCGTAGGCTATCATCATGTTTCTTTTGGAATAGAACATGTGAACCATATGTGGAATTTGAGGCTACAATGATCTATGTATCTAGCATTTCCGTCAATTGTCTGGAGCTCGGTTAGTTCTGGTTGTGACATTCTGTAAGGTCCCCAGGCAGGTGGCTTCGTACCCAGCACCAACTTAATCTCATAGTCCACAGTGCGCATAGGTAGCCGCTTTGACATGTCTTGTGGCATGACATCTTCAAACTCCAGTAGTTACTCCTTCACGAGTTCAGGAATGGGACTCGAGGAGCGTTCTATATCTTTAATGCAGAGGGTTTCTTGGAACGTAGGCTCATTTCTTTTGACCCCCTTCTTCAGCTGCACGACCGGGATGTTCTCAACGGCCATCTTCATGGGCAGGCACGGGATAATGCAGGGTTTAGCCCTATTGGTTCCCATAATTAATAGCATGTCTGCAAATGGTACAGGCATGATGTTGGTTTGCCTTAGGAATTACAGCCCAATGATCACTTGTATTTTCTAATCTCACTTGTATCAATTTCTATAAACCATATCTTTAAAACCCGAAAAAATCCGCAAAATTGAACCAAACCGATAAAATTTATACTAGAATAGTTTGGTTTGGTTTGAATATTTAAAAAACCGCTTTAGTTGGTTTGGTTTAATTTTAAGAAAAAATCGAAATATGAACACCCCTAAGTACAATTATATAAAAATATTTTATTTACATACTTTTGTATCTATACATAAATTTGTATAAAGGACAAGCTACAGTGAATAATAATATATAGAGAAAATTTTCACAACTTCTGTTTTTTCCTTCATATTAAAAGATGGCGTTCGATAATATTTTTGAAGTTAGCATACACGCACATTTTTTATATACTAGTCTTAGGGTATGCGCTCTGCGCGTGTACCTATATTAATAAATACACAAATTCTAAAAAATATATAGTACATGTTATTAGACAATTTTTTTTAGTTATAAAATATGTTTAAGATTTTTTTAAAATAATAAATATTATTCTCATTGAGTTAGCTTATCAAATGAATAAATTTTATTTAGATGCCTTATTGTTATTTTATCGGGACTTATGTCCAAACTTATGAATTGTTAATATTTACAATTCTTTAAAGATTATATCAAATAATAAAAATTAAAAATTAATACTTTTGGTCTCTTAAACTTTGCGAATGAAAAAAGTTGGCACTATACCTCTTAAGAATTTGATAGTGAAAATATCTATATCTATATATATATATTATTAAAAGCCAAGGAAAAAGCCCTCTCATTAAGCCACGTGGTAGCTTCAGAAAAGGCCACGTGGCATAGTTAGTTATTAAATTAGTTATTTAATTAATGATTAATTATTGATTAATTATTGATTATTCTTTGTAAATTTAAATATATCTAAAAAACAAAAATAAAAACTACCATATACATATGTTACTTACATTAATAAATATAGATATCTTATATTAATTAACTATAACAAAAAACTATACAAAAATGAAAATATCAAAATATATCTATATTTATATTTATATATTATTAAAAGGAGAGAAAAATCCCTCTCATTAAGCCATGTGGCAGCTTCAGAAAAAGCCACATGGCATAGTTAGTTATTAAATTAGTTATTTAATTAATAATTAATTATTGGTTATTCTTTTTGAATTTAAATATATCTAAAAACAAAAATAAAAAACTACCATATATATTGTTTACTTTAATTACATTAATAAATATAGATATCTTATAATTAATTAACTATAATAAAAAACTATATAAAAGTGAAAATACAATAATATATCTATATCTATATATTATTAAATGGAGAGAAAAATTCCTCTCATTAAGCCATGTGGCAGCTTCAGAAAAAGCCACGTGACATAATTAGTTATTAAATTAGTTAATTAGTTAATAATCAATTATTGGTTATTCTTTTGAATTTAAATTTTAAAAATTATTTTAAACAAAAAAAGCAAAAAAGAAATCTACAAAAAATAAAAAAAAAGAAGAAAAATTACCCATTCAAATTGGGGAAGTAGTTTCGAGTTGGAGATTTAATATAAATGAAAAAAAGAGAAGAAAAACTACCCATTTAAATCGGGGATTAGTTTCAAGTTGGAGCTTTAAAATAAAATAAATATCTTATAATTAACTATAATAAAAAATATATATAAATATATATAATAAAAAAATAACTACCCATTCAAATTGGGTGGCAGTAGTTTCAAGTTGCAGTTTCAAATTATTTTAAAATAAAAAAGCAAAAAATAAGTCTATAAAAAACAAAAAAAAAGAGAAGAAAATCTATATATTATTAAAAGGAGAGCAAAAAACCCTCTCCTTAAGTCAAGTGACAGCTTCAGAAAAAGCCATCTGGCATAGTTAGTTATTAAAGTGTTATTTCTTGGTTATTCTATTTATATATATATATATATATATATATATATATATATATATATATTAATTGGTTATTTTAATTATATTAATAAACATAGATATCTTATAATTAATTAACTATAATAAAAAACTATTTAAAATATGAAAATATAAATATATAATAAATAACTACCCTTCAAATTTCGTGAGAGTAGTTTCAAGTTGGACTTTTTAAATTATTTTAAAATAAAAAAGCAACAAATTTATAAAAAATGAAAAAGGAGAAGAAAAAACTACCCATTCAAATTGGAAGTAATTTCAAGTTGGAGTTTTAAAATAAAAATAGTTATCTTATAATGAAATATAATAAAAAACAAAAATATAAATATATAGGAAAATAACTACCCATTCAAATTGGGTAGGAGTAGTTTCAAGTTGCAGTTTTTAAATTATTTTAAAATAAAAAAAAAACAAAAAAACAAAAAACAAAGCTATAAAAAATGAAAAAAAAGAGAAAAAAACTACCCATTCAAATTGGGGAGTAGTTTCAAGTTGGATTTTTAAAATAATTTTTACATAAAAAACAAAATTAAAAAAATTGTAAATTACCAATTCAATTTGGGGAGTAGTTTTAGGTCTCAAATTCGAAACCCACCGGATACAAATAATCTCTGAGGGCCATCAGACTAGGTATTACCTGAATTAACCATGGTGCACTTGCGGGAAACTCCTTGCCGAGGGCCTACGCACCCTCGGGATTTGTCGGGGCTCGGAGAGACTCGGACACCCGGTGCAAAATCAAAAAAATTGGGGTGTAACTTTAAGTTGGAGTGTTTTAAAATTATTTGAAAATAAAAGAACAAAAATAAAGAAAAAATAAACTTCGGAGAAATTTTTTAAATAACATAATATGCTAATGAACTTTCTATTAACAATGTAATAGTGTTAAATATTGGAAGATATAATACAGAAATATACTTAACAAAAATGTCGCGCTGCCTGTATAAGTCTCATTAGTTTAACATAGATTTTATTTACTAAAATTTTTATAAAATTATTAAGAACAACAAAATAAACTTTAAAATAAAAAATATTTCAATAGTAATATATTATATATCTTCTCATATATTAGAAAAAGAAAGCGAATACTAAATATTGTTTAATATAATAAAGAAAAATAGAATAAAAAAGTTATTCACTGGCTATATAAATACCTTTGATTTAATTGGGATTTCATCATTGGTATATCTTATCGATAAACAAGATGACAATTGTATTTTATTAAAGAAATATGATCTAATAGGATCAAGCAAGTCTTCACAATTTAATTTAATTAATTATTTTTAATATTGACCGCGCACCGCGCGGGTATGACTACTAGTAAAGTTTAAAGAATGAGTAATATTGAACTAATATTTTACAAGGGAAAATTTAGTATAAAAATTGTAGCGAGACGTTTTCATTTGTTAGACCGAATGCAAGAAAGAACAAATGATAATTCATGTATAATCTGGTTGCCTTCTACAATTTTACCTTATTGCTTAAAATTTTTTTTTTTACCGATTTGAATATTTATTTTTACTATAATTAATTTTACTATATTTTATGATTTCTTTCACCGTCGATATTCTTCTTAGAAGAATAAAATTTATGTACTTTAATTGTTTTGTCAAGTTAAAAACAAATTCTAAATTTGTAAAATAATTGAATTGGATTCGTTTACTAATTAATTAATTCAACGACTTAATTATTTATTCTCAACATTAAAAGAAATAACTTGATTTTTCTTAATTCGAATTTTGAATATTTGCTCATTCTAATTTTATATATTTGAGAATAATTACAATTTTTCCAATAAGAATTCAATTTACAAATAGTAAGAAAAATATATATTTTGAATCTTTATGTTTAGAATTCGTTGCGTGCTTGACTCCTACGTAACTTCGCTAACTCAATTTTGCATAATAAAGAATCTTAAAGGAATAGTCCAATACAACTCTAATATTAATGGGCTTTACATAATAAAAAATTAAATAATAAAATTTTAGTTGATTTTAAAGTCCTAAAATTAGAAAAATAATTAAATGACTATTTTATCTAGTATAAAATTTATTTTAAAGAAAAAATTGACGAATAATATTTCGCTAAAGACTTTTATGCTGATATACAGATAAAGATTTTAATGCTCTAATAAGATTTACAATTGCTCCAACTACATCGAATAGTAAATATTTTGGGACGATTCTAATTAAATCTATCAATATGTTAACGTAACATTTCAATAAATGGAGAGAGAAGGAACCAAAATTAAAAAGAATAATTTGTTAAAAAACTTATTTTGCCTATTTTTTCGCTTTTGGTTATCAAAATAGCCGATAAGTAACAGAAATAGACTAAAAGGTATAAAACTTATTTACGTATTAGTTGGATTTTCCCAAAGATAAAATTTATTATATTTAACTATTTAAGTTCAAGCATAATTTATATTATTTATAATAAAACAAAAAGGGTAAAATCTTAAAAAATACATATGTCTGGCTGGGATTTGGCTAAAGATAGAATTTTATTATATTTAGCTATCTAAGTTTGATATTAAGTGTGATTAAATTATTTTTTTATCAAAATAAAATGGCCAAAGACTTGGAAAAATATTGCCTAACGTACGGTTCTTAACATGGTTAAGAAGAAAAACTTGGAAAGGATTTTAGAAGAGTCCTAATATTTAGGATCTTGTACATAGTTAAAATAAAAAAGTATTTAATAAATAAATTTTTAGTTGATTTCAAAGTCTAAATTTTTAGGAAAATAATTAAATGACTATTTTGTCTTGTATGAACTCTATTTTTAGAGGGTAAAAGATGCGAACGATATTTCGCTAAGGGCCTTTGTGCTTTTAATATAGTATAGATATAGATTAACTTTTCTAAATAGACTCGCATAATGGAAGTTTTTCATACTATCAACATAAATTATTATTACAATTGTTTTTAACTGATTTATTATATAAGTGGCAAGCGTTCGAGCATAAATGAAATTTGTGTAATTATTTAAATAACATCGCTTTTATGAGTTTGCTCACGTTGTTCATTCCAGACTTAAATAAAAGAAGAGTGTTACTATAGGGCACTGCCGGCTCCAATGTTATAAGTATGTAGTAAGGCATTTACCTTAGGCCCCCAAATTTGGGGGGCCTCATTTTAAAAAAATAATAGGTTCATATGTATTTAAAAAATAATATTAATACTTTCAATATAAAAGTAAAGTCTTTAATATATATAAATAACTTTTTAAATATATAAATAAAGTAATAATTTGACTTGCTTAAAAATAAGTAGAGAAATAATTTTTTCAAGGTTTAAATTTTTTACTTCTTACTCCATTAAAATTTTTACTCTCTCGTCCATAATTTGTCTAGGTCATATTTCCTTTTTTCAATCTCTTTAGATTTCGGAAAGTCATACATATTTTGTCTTTCTCTTTGACATTTTACTCATATTTTTTCTCCAAAATTTTATTATTCACCTACTTTCTCCAATATTTCGTTAGTTCAACTATTCAACAATATTTTTAAGCTTTCAATAGTTCTATAGTTTTATTTCTCTATAAAATATTTTTTAAGACCAAAAATATCTCACGAAAAATTGAATGAGTTGGTTGTATTATCAACTGAAAAGAATTATAACATAATATCGATTGTAAAAAAGATTATTAACAACTTTATATCTCAAAAATTAGAAGAATATACTTCAAACAAAAATATTTTTTATAACTTCCTTTTAAAAATTTAGGCCTAAGATTTGGCCTTAGGCCTCGCATATGCTTGATCCGCCCCTGCTATAGGGTGACAATTAATATAAAACCAGCCAATTTTCTATATAAGCAATTTTTTTCAATTGTTACTTTGATATTTTAATATTAATATTAAGCTAAATTTGATTTTATTCAGCGTGTAAACACTAAGTACGCGTTTGGAGATAAAACTTAAATTTTTGATAAAAAAGTTGTATTTTGAGTTTAGTTAAAATATATTATTTAAAATTTAAAATTATGTTTATATATGTATTTCACATGAAAAATATATTACAGTTTTGTGATTGAGGAAAATAAATTCTTAAAAGAATTCTTTTTCGAACATTTTTCAAAAATCTTGCAAAACTTTATGGAACACATTTTTAAAAAAAAGAAGAAGAGGGAATATAAGTATATTAGATGGAGGAGAAATTCATTGCTACATGATCTGCGGCGATAGAGCTAAAAAGATTGGATAAAGGCAGTCGGAATGAAATTGAAATGCAGCCCAAATTCACATTCCACCCAAATGAAATTGAAATTCATATTAAATTCACGCGTCTTGAGTACTAGTACTCCTAATTACAGAAACAAAGCAGCAGTAGACAGTAATAGTAGTAGTCATATTCATGAAATCACACTAGTAGTTGTAACCATTCATAGCTATAGAGATTATATACCAAACAAAAAGACAGCAATAACACACAGAAAAAAATAACAAGAAATATAGAGAGAAGAAATTTCCCCCTTTGCCGTTTTATATTCAGACCCTTCAGTCATTGCTCAGTTTCAGGTACTCTTAAGCTCGGATTTACTTTGAGTTTGTGTAATTAAAGACCTTTTGATTTTAGTTTGAGTTGAAAATAGTGAGTTCAAATATGTAGATCCGCTAATGGTCTAAAGATTGCAGTTTTTATACTACTTAATGTTCATTTCTTGGTTTATTGATTGTTTATTTGAAGATTAAACTTGAGTATTTCTTAGTTTTGTTTGATACCCTTTTTGGGTTTAGTGTTATTTATGAACTTGATGGTCAAAGATTGCAACTTTTTTTCCTACTGAATATCAATTTCTCGATTATTCCTTGTTTTGGAGCTTGCACTGTAATTTGGTTTCAGTGAATGTTTGTATATTTGTGAGCCTGAGGGTCTATAGGAAACAAACTATCTATGTTCAAGGTGGGGGTAAGGTCTAGTATTTTCTACCCTCGCCAAACCCCACTTGTGGGATTACATTGGGGTTTTTTGTTGTTGTTTTTGTTGTTGTTGATTGTTTGTTTGTTTGATGATTAAAATTGGTTATTTTTTGTTTTTTGTTGGAATCCCTTTTTGGGGTTTGTGCTATTGATTAGGAGATTTTAGCTTTCTAATTCAGGTGCCAAGAACTGCAAAATTAGGAATCTTTTAATGTAGAAGTGGAGGGTTTAATAAGATCACCGATTGATAATAGTTGAAAATTTGGAGCAAATGGGGGGTGAAAGTGATGAAGCTAATACTGAGATGATGCGGAGACTTCAATCATCATTTGGGACATCATCTTCTTCCCTACAGAAACCCCAATATATTTCGACGAACCAACTTGACATACCCCAGTTGTCTACTTCTCAGTTTCATGGTCAAATGCGGCAGTTTTCTCCTAATTTTGGTGTTGAAAATAGTACCAAAAGGGTTGGTGTATCGCCTTCTCATCCACAAATGCCTCCTATTTCACCATATTCTCATATCCCAGTTAGCAGGCCAGCTAGTCAGCAACACGGTATGCAGAGTTTTACTATTCAAGGGCCCTCACATTCGCGTTCTTTATCACAACCATCATTTTTCTCACTTGATTCATTGCCACCTTTGAGCCCTTCACCGTATAAAGAATCCCTCTCGACCTTAATCTCTGACCCTGTCGCAGCTGATGTGTCAATGGAAGATCGGGATGGAAACTCACATTCCTCATTGCCACCCTCACCTTTCTCTAGGTGTAATTCATCAAGGGTAGGAGAGAGTCTTCCTCCTCGTAAGGCTCATAGAAGGTCTAACAGTGATATCCCGTTTGGCTTTTCTAGTATCATGCAGTCCTCACCACTGTTTGTTCCATCAAGGAGTCCTGCACAGTTGGTTAAACGTGAAGCTTATTGGGATAAAAGCAATGATAAAAATGCTGAGGGAATGGGTGAAAGAAAATCTGAAGGAGAAGTCGTGGATGACCTGTTTTCCGCGTATATGAATTTGGACAATATTGAGTCATTGAACTCCTCGGGTATAGATGAGAAGCAGGGCAATGAGAACCGTGAAGATTTAGATAGTAGAGCCAGCGGTACGAAGACAAATGGATGTGACAGCAGTGACAATGAAGCAACAAGCAGTGTAAATGACAGCGGCAGCAGTATGCATACACTAGGAATGTCTTCTTCAACTGAGAAGAGGGAGGGGATCAAAAGGAGTGCCGAGGGAGATATTGCTCCGACCGTTAGGCACTACAGGAGTGTTTCGATGGACAGTTTTATGGGGAAGTTAAACTTTGGTGATGAGTCGCCAAAGTTGCCTCCATCCCCTGGACCACTCCACGGCCAACTCTCACCCACAAATTCACTTGATGCGAATTCGGAGAGTTTCAGTTTGGAGTTTGGGAATGGCGAATTCAATGGAGCTGAATTGAAGAAAATTATGGCGAACGAGAAACTTGCTGAGATAGCCTTAGCTGATCCGAAACGTGCCAAAAGGTAGTATTCCCTTCAAAATGATGCATGGATTTTGATTTCCTTTTCTTCGTGCTGCTGACTTACCATATATTTTATATTTTTTGTTTTAGGATTTTGGCCAACCGTCAGTCTGCTGCTCGTTCGAAAGAGCGAAAGATGAGATATATTGCGGAGTTGGAACATAAGGTACAAACCTTACAGACTGAAGCCACCACATTGTCTGCTCAACTCACTCTACTGCAGGTAATCAATCATCTCTACTTTCGGTATCGTTTAGTTCAAAGCTTCTTGGCTTCCTGTTCTCATATCTTCGACGTGTCTTCTAATTGCATTCAGAGAGATTCTTCTGGACTCACAAGCCAAAACAATGAGCTAAAATTCCGTCTGCAAGCTATGGAGCAGCAGGCTCATCTCCGTGATGGTATGCATCTTTCTTTTGTGATACATTACTATCATATCTCTACTCAAATTATATGTGATATGGTTTCACTGCAGCCAAAATGTTGCTCTTCCTCCGAAATGACTGATTGATATTTCTTGCATTTAGCATTGTTTCTGGATCGATTATGATATTCTGTTTATGACAATGCTGATAAATCTCCAAAATTTTGAAGCCTGTGAGGTTTTGCAGTCTAGAAGTCAATAATCAAAACCTTCTTTTACAGCCAAAATGTTGTCTCTTCCTCCGAGATGACTGATTGATATTTGCTTGCAGTTTAGCATGGTTTCTGGATTGATTATGATATTCTGTTTATGACAATGCTAATATTAAAAATGCAAATCTCCAAAATTTTAAGTCCTGTGAGCTTTTGTGGTCTAGAAGTCAAGTGTCAAACCTTCTGTTGTTTGTTTATTTATGTACAAGTATCAAACCTTATGATGTTTTTTCTTTTGAATATGGCAGCTCTAAATGAAGCATTAACTGCTGAAGTTCAACGCTTGAAGATTGCTACTGCTGAACTAAATGGTGATGCTGCAAAGTTTCAGCAGCTTTCTCTCAATCCCCAGATGTTCCACTTGCAGCGACAGCAGGCTACTCAACTAAGTATGCATCAGTTGCAGCATCAGCAACAACATCAAGAAGAAAAAGCTTCATTGCAACATCAACAGCATGCGCAGGCAAAGCAGCAGCAGCAAAACAGCAGTGCACCTGCAAACCACGAGTCGAAGTAGCTGGAAATGTTTGGTTCTCATTATATTTATATTAGCCTCTATGATAGTTTCATAACTAGTAATTTCATTCAATGCATTCATTCATTAGTTCTTCATTCACAACAAAACACTTCTCCAGTCGTCCAAAGCATGCTTGTTCATTTGAGTGACTATGTCATACAGAAGCGTTTCATCGAAGACAGTTTGGTTCAAGATAACATTAAAAATTTTGTCATGATATTTGTAAAGTTAAGTTAAATTCAACATCCCCTCTGTTCTTTTCAGTTTACGTCCAGTTATTTCTTCATCGAGCTTTTACTAGTGCTCCTAAATGTGTATGTCAATGGGGATATTGTCCTAAACTTAAAGTCATCAAGCTCTTTTATTGTTTTGGACTTGTTCTTTATTTTTCTTGTTTAATAAACTGCACCCTTGGATAATGTGTTGCAGTAGTAGCATGAATTTAGCTTGGATGATGTTGACCCTCTTAGTTTATGCCAAACCTAGAGAGAATTTTTATTTTACAACTATGATGTGAGAATCACACGTGGTTGAATCAACCTTAGGGGCGTGCATTCGAATCGTTTTATCGATAAGTTAAATTGACTATTTGTTATCGGTTTATCGATTTCGAAATTTTCCTTATCGAGTTATCTATTTTGATTTCGATTTTGTCATCTTCGATTATCGGTTTATTGATAAATCGATAAGATATACTAAAAAGATAATTTTCATTTTTATTTTTTTACTCTTCTTCTATAATATCCTTTTCTTTACCCTAAATCCCTAACATCATTGTTTCCTCTACCACATTTAAAAAAGATAAAATTACAGAATAATGTGCTCCACAAGTTGACCTTGCACTATTTTAGCCCAATTACAAGTTTGCAAATATGTAGCCAAATATCAATAAGATCTCTTTTTTTTCTATTTTCTCTAATTATTCCTACCTATCCATATTGTAGCTCTCTTTATTTTTCACCCATAAATATTTAATTTAATTAATGAAAAAGAATCATATGCAAACAAAACTAAAAACAAAAATAAGTTTCCCATATAGTCAACACTCATTCGTGCTTTCTTCCTAACCAATACTTCTTTGAATTGTTTTTTATTTTATATTTTGTATATCTTCAGGTTTATACATACCTATCACAACTGCAAAACGCAAAAAAAAAAAAAAAAAGACGTGAGAAACCTAAAATCTCATCTCCTTTGATGCTAATCTTGTTAAATTTCGATTATGATTTTGTGAGAAATTTGGAGTGGGTATTGCTTGAACTTATTGGAAATAGTCTAAGTAGGTTGTATACAAAGTTCGAAGCTATTTGCTGGAGATTTGGACTAGTTTTATACAAGAATTACAAGTAAAAATCGCACAAAAATTTCGTCCTTGATGTTTATACACTTTTATACAAAGATGTACATGATGTATATAGTTATATAAAAGTGTATAAAGATGTATAATCACAGAGTAAAAATATTCTTGGTACACTATGTATAAAGGTGTATAAGAAGAATGAGAAGAAGAAAAAGAAAAAGAACAAGAAAATGCGAGAAATTCACCAAATACTTATAAATAATGTAACGAACATATATATAATAGTGTATAAGTTATATTTATACACTACTATATACTAGTATTTATACATTATTATGCAAATAAATCCTATCAGTAGAGCTTCACGTGTTCTTCTTCTTCCTTGTGTATTCTATGAAATTTTAATCAAATATAACCTAAATCTACTCCAAATCATCTGAAATTTACATTTTGAACTCATCTTGATGATTCCAGTCAATTGAGACAACACCCATTCCAAACAACTAACAAATCAAAAAATCCAATTTATGAAATCGAATCTTCGAACTACCTGTAATGGTGACTTTTATTTTTCAAATCCTTAATTAACCATTAAAATCTGGAAAAGAATTGAAGGAGAATAACAATAGTAGAGAAATATTGTGGTGCAAAGGCTGACTTGGGAAGGAGAAGAAGAAGAGAAAAGGCGAATGAAGAAGAAAGGCGAACAAAGAAATAAGGGGCGGACTATTTGGAACGAAGAAAAGGGGAGTGACAAGGGATGTAACTCGAACGAAGAAAAAAGAGGGCAATGAAGAAAAAAGGGGGCTAACTGGTGAAACTTAATTTTCAGGTTATATATAACCGGGGCTACACTGGGTAAGGGCTTCAACATGAGCCATTTTTTGATGGGTTGTTGGGCCAAGTTACAAGGGATATAATTCTCCTTTTAAGGAATGACATATTTAACGCTCAAGGGATTGAAGTTAAAATTAATAAAAAATAGAATTAGCCATGATGATATATATTATTTTTTTACTGTTGGAATGTTGGTAGCATACATTTGTTCCATTACTTAAGTTTCGTTGCATGTGCTTGTTGACATAATTTTTATGTTCTAATTAATGTCCGTCTTATTTTAGTTTTTTTTTGTCCATATTAGTTAAACATGTTTATAGCGATATATTTTCCGTGGTATCCCGCAAATTTTTTTATTGGTGTAATCGATAACGGAATCGATAAGCCCAAAAAATCAATAAATCGAAATCGAAAAAATCGAAACCTTGATAAGCATATGTACAAATCGATAATCGATAAGTAATTATCGACAAGGGTCAAAATCGAATCGATAAATCGAACGCGCATCTCTAACCTACATTACACTCCTTGAGTGCGATCTTTCCCGAAATCTACACGAATACATGATATTTTTGCACCTAGCATATTCGGTTTACAGATCTGTTAATATCCTAGAAAGATTGGCATGACAAAAATGTAAAAAAGATGGGAGTTTGGGTTTTCAATTCTAAAAGCTTAATAGTGAGGTGAATATTGTCTAAATTAATATTCTATATGTTTCTTATGTTTCACAAATACTTGAAGGTATATAATGTTGTTTTGCATTAAATATAACATCAAGTCAGGATGGCTGAGTGGTCTAAGGCGCCAGACTCAAGTTCTGGTCCTCGTATGAGGGCGTGGGTTCAAATCCCATTTCTGACAGTTTTTTCCTTCTCATTTTTCTACGCCCTTTATTCCTCTTATACGATTCTCGTAATGCAATCTGCTTTGAGCGGTAATCCAAGATCAGCTTCTGCATACTAGCCTTCACATCCCTTTCTTTTTCTGTATTCGTACACATTTGTTTCAATTTAATTAAGAATATCATTAAAAGGTTATTAATTCATATTTTATCCGGTTCAAAATAAATGATTTTTAGTTGTTTTCACACATATTAAAAATTTTATATCTTTTAATATTGATTAACAATCAAATTGACCATGCTAACCTTTATTTTTTCTTCACATAAACACACATACCCCAATACTATTTACTTCAAGGGCAATGTAATAAATAAATAATTAATTCATTCTTACAACAACAACAACAACAACTACCCAGTATGTTCCCACAAAGTGGGGTCTGGGGAGGGTAATACGTACACAGGCCTTACCCCTACCCAAAAGGGTAGAGAGGCTGTTTCCGGCCGACCCTCGGCTCAAATTAATTCATTCTTAAAATTTAAAAAATTACTTATTTTTAACTATAAATTAAATGTAAAAAAATCACTTATTTTGGACGGGAGGGAGTAATGTATGGTATATAGCCTGTACCTTTCCAAATCCACGTCTGGTGATTTGTATGTCCCATGATTTTTTTCTTTACTTTTTCTAATGAGAAAATGCATAAAGACTCCATTCACTTGTCCTAGAAAATTATTTACACACTTAAATTTTACGGGTGTCATATTACCACCCTATCCTTATCCAAAATAAATTTATTTAACCCCTAAAATGCCGCAATCAAATTCTATCCAAATAGTGTTCACACGCGCTAGCACGTGACATTTTCGCAAGGTTTTTCATTTTTTTCTCTTTCTTTAACTGGAATAACCGTCCCCCTCCCCCAAACGAAACAATAGAAGAAGTAGTAGAAGCAAGAATTGAGTTCTGAGAGGTTTAATGATGGGTTTCATTTTTCATGTGCAAAAATAAACTTGCTAATATCACAGAAACATACACATAGAACAGCTCAAATGAACTTACCCAAAAACTCAAAATTCATGAGGAAAAATGGAACAAAATCGAAAAATAAAAACTAAAAACAAAAAGGTAACTTTTTCTTTTCACTTTTATCTCAATCTAACAACATGACAAGTGAAGATCTGAGAGGGTAATCTAAGGACTGTGAGAAATAGATTCCCAAATATTTTTGCAGAACTTAATAAATAAAAACATGAAAGAGGAAGGAGAAGAAAAGAAAATTGGAAAATAAAATAAAAAGAGTTAGTACTACACCAAATACAATAACTAATTAAGTGTAATTAAATGTAACAACCAATGAAAAATGAACATCTATAAAATTTAAATAGCTTCTTACATTTTCTCAGTCTTCCACGCGCATTGAGTGAGGTGAAATTAGTTTCTGTGCCACCTCACCATTGAAGGAGGTACTAATTTCACTTTGAATAAGAATATGATGGTACTAGGACACCCAAAATAAATAATTTTCTAGGATAAGTTGAATGAGATCTTTGTTCATTTTCTCTCTTCTAATCATTGAAAATCAAAATAACATGTGGAATAGTAATGTCTATGACCAATCATTCCCTGCATCTGCATGTGCTAGTTGATCCACACTATCTATTTTGGGAAATACTAGTGTCAGTGTTCGGTGGATCTTTATAGTAGCAAAGATAAATGCACAGAGAAACTGGTTTTCCACCACCTCAAAAAATATACTCCATCCGGTCCATAATAAGTAATTTTTTGATCTTTTTCTTGTGATCCAAAATAAGTAATTTTTCCAAATTTCAGGAATGAATTAATTATTTTTTTTCTACATTGTCCTTGGAGTAAATAATATTGGAATATATATTAGGAGTACTTATGTGAGATAATAAATATTAATATGGTTAATTCCATTATTAATTAATGCTAAAAGGTGAATTTCTTAATCTGTGTGAAAGTATGCAAAAAAAAAAAAAACTTATTTTTGACCGGAGGGAGTAACGTTCTTCAGTTACTAGGTTTATGTGTTCAATACTTGGGAAAACTTTCTTTACTAAAGAATACCAATAAAAATTATTGATGATTGTTTACCGGGAAATATAATTATCCGTTTTAACAACTATTTTGTTAAAAAGAAAGGGAATTAAGATAAGTAAATCGTGATCGATCCAAACCTTTTATCGTGTAGCTGAATCGGTATAATGTATAGTGAGGGAGACAACATTTCTGCTATTAGGGTTCAAAAAAAAAGTTACAAAATTTAGAAGGGGTTGTAACCAATAGAAATTGAATCAGCAACCTGACAAAAATTTTGAACCTCATTAACCATTGAGATATGATTTTGAGCTATGGTAAGGAGATTCAAAATATAATATATAGACGCACAAAGCAAATTTTATCTTATATGTAAAATGTAATCTTGTGATAAAAGAGGTTCAGGTGAATCCCCTTCTACCCCTAAATCCACCCATGGTGATGTATATGAAAATAAAGACTAAAGTTATATATGCAACCCATTCAATATGGCATCATTTTTTATTTTGGCATTCTATCTCCACTTTGTTCCATTTTGGCCCTCCAATTTTATTTTATATGTTCCATTTTGGCCCTCCAACTCTATTTTTTATGTTTCACTTTAACACAAAAGCTGAAATCAATACAAAAAATATAGCGCATACGTATACACAAATATGAGTTTAAACTATAAATTAAATGTCGTCGCCTGATGTTTTCATCCATACCAAACGAGCCAATACTAAAATACCTAAACCTAACCATAATTTTGTGAGTTTATTTTATCTAAACGGGCCAGGTATGAAATCGGCTGATGAAATCTTTGGAACTTAGAGAATAAAGATGGGAATACAGTGGATAAAAAATACGACGGGGTTCAAGTATTTTAGTATTGACCTGTTTGACACGGATGGATAAAATCAGGTGACTATATTTAATTGGATATTTATTACACCTTAAATTTGTGTATGAACACGCGCTATATTTTTTGTAGTAATTTTAGCTTTGTGTTAAAGTAGAAGATAAGAAATAGAGTTGGAGGGTCAAAATGAAATCGGAAAAGGGCCTGATATATTCCTCTATTTTATTTTATTGTTCAATCCTATCCACCGTTATACTTTCCGTCCAAGTTTACTCCTGCCGTCCATCAAAGTTCTAAATTTGCACCTATTTTAACGACCGGAACACGTGACACATTCTGAATATGGAAAAGGGCCTGATATATCCCTATACTTTATTTTATTGCTCAATCCTATCCCTCGTTATATTTTCCATCCAAGTTTACCCCTGCCGTCCATTAAAGTACTATATTTACCCATATTTTAACAGTCGAGACATGTGGCATATTTTAGGAGAAAGAATCAATACAAAAATAAAAAAACTCCAAACCGCCCTAGAATCTATTACCCGCATGCTCGTTTTTCCTCTTTTAATTTTTTTTTTCAAATTTCTCTTAAATAAATTTTTTTAATCCGTGTAAGAGATTATGTTAGTCTGATAAAGAGATGAGGTTCAAAGACACAATTTTCGGCGTCGACATGACTTCATGAATGGTCCTGAGTAGTTGGGCACGTATTAAATCTTACTATATTTATTTAGCCGTATAAAGTACTCCCCTAGCTTCATTGAACTGTTCGAAATTGGACCCATCCTCCTATATTTTTTTTGATATTGCCGGAGAAAGAATTCTATCAAGCCCGTCTGAAGTTTCAAATTTTCTGCCACACCTATTTTAATTTTTTCTTAAATCAATGAAATTGAAAGAAAATACATAAGCAAGAAATTGTGGGTGACTTCGAGCACTTTTGTTTTCAAGGGTGGAGTTTCCTAAAGTGATAACAAGAGGAAGAAAAAAATGTAAGGGAGTAAGGGAGTAAGAAAATAGAAGTAAAGAAAAAAATAGTGGCAACAAGCAAAGAGATGACAGAACCTTGTGTCTTTGAACCTCATCTCTTTGTCAGACTAAGATAATCTCTTACACGGATTAAAAGTGTTAATTTAAGAGAAGTTTGTAATAAAACTAAGAAAGGAAAACGAGCATGCGAGTCATAAGTTCTGGAGCGGTTTGCAATTATTTTATTTTTGTACTGATTCTTTCTTCTAAAATATGCCATGTGTCTCGGCCGTTAAAATAGGAGAAAATATAGATTTTGATGGACGTCAGGGGTAAACTTGGACAGAAAATATAACGGAAGACGAGATTGAATAACAAAATAAAGTAGAGGGATATATCAGCCCCTTTTACAAAGTAAAGTTAGAGGTCCAAAATGAATAAGGTAGAGATAGAATACATGAATAAAAAAAAAATGCTAAGTTGAATGGATTGCAAGTATTATTCGAGAGATAACAAAGAATGAGAGAGAGATGTGTTACAAGTTGTCTTAGATGGTCCCCTAGAGGGACGAAAATGTTCCTCCTTCTAGCTTTTATGGGAAGCTAATTATACAAGTCAATATAGGACTTTTTTTTACAAGACTACTCGATAATGCAAAACTGACTATAGAAAACGTTTCCGGTTTGGTCCGGTCCGATCAATTTTGTGTCCTAAAGCTAAATTTTATGAGGGGCCTTCATATTTTTTAAAAAAGATTATTTTTTATTTAAAGTCTATCGATTTAACTTTTTTTTAGATGTAAAGTTATTAATAATTTTATAACCAATTGCTCCTAATAAGTCTTTCTAACTTGATAATATAGCTAATCAATTTAACCTCTCATGAGATGTTGTTGATATTATGTAAGATTTTAGCAATTCTTATTTTGAATTTTGTTTATGATGAAGCAATGGTAACATGAATTAACAACATTATTCTATAAGCATAATAGAAATTTAAAAAATGATCAAATCCTCTTATTTAATTGAGTATAATAAACTATTATATTTCTAATTGTATTGTTTTCTTTAATATGATTAATTCAAAAAATAAATCTAAACCATCAATATCAGATTGATTATCATTCTTTAAGTAATATTCAATATTAAGACAATATATTTTTCAAATTTTTATCATCTAATGATCTCAGTTTGTTACCGCTCAATAGAAAACCAAAAATATTCTCATATGCTTCGAATTGTTCAACTCTTTTATGAAGTTAAAAAATAGCCTTGTATATTATGTATACAAGTAATTTACTCTAAAAGACTCTTCGAGAAATCTTGAGATTTAATTTTCAACATTTTTGTCAATTTTTTTCTTCATATATATCACATGTTTCTTACGAAATTCGGGTTCATTACTTTCAAATGCTATTTCCTTGGAAAAAATCATAAAAATCGTAAATTCTTCTTCTCTATATTTGTTAAAATGAGTAATCAAACATTTTCAATTCCCATAATTTATTTTTCAAAATTATATACCCTATTAGGTTTAACAAAAAATAGGACCCACACAAATCTGAGGCCTACAATAGTTGCTTTACCTGCTTTAGGGATAGGCAACCCCTGGGTTTGGCACAATGCGCGATATTGGATGGTCTTAGAGGGTTGGCGAGAATGTGTTTTAGCTGTACACTAGAGTCGAGACCCAAAAAAGAACTCCTTTGAATTCGGTGTCATTACCCAACCCGTCAGCGACAACTTTAATCATTCTGAGAAGGCATCCTTGTGGCTTGTCTTGAGATGCCGGTGATCTTTGAAGCCCCGAACAGGGCCTCCAACTGCGATATCACAAAGTGTCCGACTCTAATAGGGCAAGGCTTCCACGTGTCACATCCTTATTGATCCATGTATATAGTTAAATTCCGCCCACTACGTCTCCATGTTGGTATCAACGATCAACGAATACACACTAACCGAAGTAAGGGCATGACCTAAGAAAGTCGGGGTGAAGTGTATCATCGGTCTCGTCATCTCTTTGAAAGAACGAGACTAATTCTATATTATTTTATTATTTCAAGGAGGGTCTCCTATTATATAAAGGAGGATCCCATATTGTAAAGGGAAGCTGATTTTTTTTGAACAAGCTCCTTCTCTCTCTATTTCTTGAACACCATTTTCTCTCTCTCTCGCTTGAATATCCATTCTATTTGAAGCAATAACAAACATAATATATATCTCTAGGTCTCATTATCTTCGATTTCGATTTACCTTTGATTCACTTTGATTATTTTCACTTGTAAAGTAATTTTCATCTTTCGAGTCAAATAATTTAGCACCGTCTGTGGGGATTTCGGCAATCGAAATCATAGTTTGGACCTAGAATATCGAAAAAAACAACGAACCATCATTCTTCACACCCTACAGAAATAAAAAATGGCAGAAAGAGATGCAATAATGAAAGCAATAGCAGGCATCATAGCCAATCTCATAGGCCCTTTCAACGAGGCCAATAGAGAGAACATCTTGAGTACAACACCTGGTAATGCACCGAACGAAGAGATCTCACCCTCTTCAGCTAAAGACCTGACAATCTTGCAAGAAAAAGGAGTCTCTACATCCGCAGTCAAAGAAAATACCACCCTCAGTGGTCAAGAAACTACTGGAGGAGTGGTTGATGAACACCCTAGGTAGATTGTTTGAAAAGTCACCCCAAAGCAACATTAGAAATCCGTCAGTGGCAGACATCGCCGCTACCGCCAGTGAACCCGATATTGTACAAACAAAGAACACCTACATTGATGTCCAGGCCAACGATGGTGCAGTCGCAGCCATCCTTAAGAAGATGGAAGAAATAGAGAATGAGAACAAGGCACTTCGAGATCAAATAAAAGAGCATCAGGAAAGAGTAGACAAAATTCCCGGCGCTCCTAAGTTACTGCCAAAATGCAACGTAGAAAGATTCGTCGAACAACCGTATAGCGAATAGGCTGCCCCTCACCCGATCTCGAAAACCTTCAAGATGGCACCTTACTTGAGGATATATGACGGGTCTACGGATTCAGAAGACCACCTGATCCATTATGTGACCGCTGTGAAGGGCAACGATTTGTCAAAAGAACAAGTACCATCTGTATTGCCGAAAAAGTTCAGAGAAACGTTGACGGGGGGCCCTAGCATGGTACTCTCAGCTACCAGCTAGGACAATATCAACATTTGAATAAATGGCGGATAAGTTCGCCAACGCCTATGCAGAAGCAAAGAAAGTAGAGGCGAGGGTCAACTATATCTTCGCCGTCAGGCAAACCGCATGAGAAAGACTCAGGGATTTCCTATCAAGGTTCAACAGGGTAAGGATGAGCCTACCAAATGTTTCGGAAAACATGGAAGTCGCAACTTTCCAAAACGGGCTGAACAAAGATGGTTCGAGGGCAACGAAATAGCTATTGAGATGATTCATGAAATATCCTCCCACCACATGCGAAGAGATCCATAATGCCTACTATGATGAAGTACGAGCAAATGAGGACAACCTCAATGGACCGACCCAACGGCTAATGGCGATACAATCAGAAACATGAAGGGATCGACGCAACAACGGGCGATGGGAACAACTCTCACGCTTCAAGAAAGAAAGGCATCATCCATACGTTAAATCCTCATATCCACCACCATCGAGGCACACAGAGGCATTGCAACGACATGTCGCTCCACTCTGGAATAAAGGTATGGCCCCTTTATTATATGCCCATAACTCTTGCGTGTCTCCCTAAAAAATAGTGTACGCACTAAAGAAGCTGGGCACCAAGGTGCAATGGCCGCAGAAAATAAAATCAGATCCTACCACAAGAAGGTCGAACGTCCTGTGCGAGCTCCATCAAGAAAGAGGACACAAGATAGAAGATTGCATAGGTCTACGATAAGAGGTAGTCAGGATACTGAACCAAGGATACTTGAGAGAGCTGCTTAGCGATAAGGGAAAGACCAATTTCGCATGAGGGCGGGAACAACCCCAAGGGCCGCCGAAATAACCTTCGCCAGTACATACCATAAACATGATCTTCGGAGGTGGTGATGATAAAATAATCAACCACATAATCACCACCACGCACAAATTAAAATGAACAATCGCCCACGAGCGGTATGACGACTTTGAAGAAAGTATCCCCTTTGATAAGTCCAATACCGACGGTTTGTCTTTTCCTCATAATGATGCTTTGGTCATAATTTACGTATTGTCGACACTGATGTTAAGAGAATCATGGTTGAAGACGGAAGCGGCACCTGTATTATCCATCCAAGAGTCCTCATGCGAATGAGACTCGAAGATAGGATAATACCGCATGCATAACACCAACAAGTTTTAACAATACAGTAGAACGGACCTCCGGGGAGATATCATTACCGGTTTTAGCAGGAGGAGTTACGTTGGAAACCACTCTCCATGTCATGAACAAGGAGACTGCCAACGACACCATCATAGGATGATCGTGGATATATACCATGCGAGTAGTCCCCTCAATCTTCTACAAAGTGATCAAGTTACCCACCCCATGAAGAGTATTTATCATATAGGGCGAGCCGCACGCTGCACAAGAATGCTACCGAATCGCTCAAGACTGTGCCCACACCAAACAGTTGAAAGGAGCAAGTGCGGAGGCATAACAATCATCCATGTCGGGGACCAAGGTCGACCCTACGATGGAAGCCATCGAAGATCCAGACGTCGTAGAAGCCTGCAAAGAGATGCAATAATGAAAGCAATAGCAGGCATCACAGCCAATCTCATAGGCCCTTTCAACGAGGCCAATAGAGAGAACATCTTGAGTACAACACCTGGTAATGCACCGAACGAAGAGATCTCACCCTCTTCAGCTAAAGACCTGACAATCTTGCACGAAAAAGGAGCCTCTACATCCGCAGTCAAAGAAAACACCACCATCAGTGGTCAAGAAACTACTGGAGGAGTGGTTGATGAACACCCTAGGTAGATTGTTTGAAAAGTCACCCCAAAACAACATTAGAAATCCGTCAGTGGCAGACATCGCCGCTACCACCAGTGAACCCGATATTGTACAAACAAATAACACCTACATTGATGTCCAGGCCAACGATGGTGCACTCGCAGCCATCCTTAAGATGATGGAAGAAATGGAGAATGAGAACAAGGCACTTCGAGATCATCTAAGTCATCCTGCGTTAACTCACAACTCACCAAAGGTTGCTCAGGGGAGTCTTTTTTTAAGTCCCTCGTAACAAGAAGTTGCGTCGGTAGCACGTTGTCCACTGTAAAAGGGTTGAGGTCCTCTTCACCTTCTCCCTCATCACCGCCAAATGGAGGTGGTACATTGGATGAAATATTATCACGAGCCCCCGAATTATTGTCCCGCTGAGGTTTTGCCATAATTTCTGTTTAGGGAGCGGTGTACGACACAACAGAAAGTGTAATTTCTGAGAAACGGTAGGGTTTCGAAGAAAGGAAGTGCTTTCTTAAAAGGTCAGAGAATGATTGCAAATGATTGAAAGTTGGATCAAGTTAAACCCTTCTCTATTTATAGGGTTGGGTGATGTTGAAATCGAAGAGGCGGAGTTCAAGCGGGCGCGCGAAACTGAGCATCAGAACGCCGTTTGTGCTTCCCCAGGAATACACATAACGATGACGCATGCGTGTGATGACATCACTCTAAGAAAGGGATTGTGTGTCAGCATTTTAATAAATTCAAATGTTCACTCGTTCGCTCTCATTCACGCTGCCGTCTTCAAGAATGGTCAAATTCTATCAAAACAAGGTTCATGATTCTGTCCATCAGGGACGCACCTCGATGCGTCACCAACGAACGGAGGGACTAACTGTATATGGTCAAATTCTGCCCGCTACGTCTCCACGTTGGTAGCAACGACCAACGAATACACGCTAACCGAAGTAAGGGCACAACCTAAGAATATCGGAGTGAAGTGTATTATCGGTCTCATCATCTCCTCGAAAGAACGCGACCAAACTCTGTATTATTTTATTATTTCAAGGAGGGTCTCCTATTATATAAAGGAGGAACCCAATGTTGTAAAGGGCATCTGATTATTTTTGAACAAGCTACTTCTCTCTCTATTTCTAGAACACCATTTTCTCTCTCTCTTGAATATCCAATTTATTAGAAGCAATAACAAACATAATACATATCTCTAGGTCTCATTATCTTCAATTACGATTTACCTTTGATTCACTTTAATTGTTTTCAATTGTAAAGTAATTATATTTTTCGAGTCAAACAATCCACCTAGTAGGTCTAGATTTTCATTGCATGCAATGATATCATTTCTTTATATTTTCCATATTATCCAATTACTCTTGTTATACCTCCGCCGTAACCCATGGTAATCCATTCATGTAGATCATTCTTCCATCTCTACGAGGGCAGAATTGGCAGGATCCTTCCTCTTGGACATACTTTTTGATTTTGTATCTTGAATCAAAGAAAGTTAGTTGTTTATTTGGTTAAAGGAAATTGTATTTGTAAAAGTCTTAATTACAAACTACTGCTAGGATAAATAGTCCAACAACTATTTAGCCAATCATATACCTTTGGCACTGCTGTACATATGTTTATGGACTAGAGGGTCTTTAACTAATTAAGATTAAGGTTGTAACGGAGATTTGTAACTAACAAATATCGTTTCCTTTGTATTAATTCTCTTATGACAAAAACAAAAACAGAAAAGTAAAAAAAAAATGCCAAGGCTGTCTGCCTTCTCATCATTCTTACGCCAACATAATGATCGCTAAAGAAAAAATCAAGGAAAAAAAAAAGAATTTGACCTGTGGTATATTGACTCTTTGCTTCTTTTTTTATTTATTTTTTATTTAGTATTCGGTATCTATATTAGGGTCCGACTAAATTCTGATTTGCGCAGAAAATTTTACATTGGAAGTAAAATACTCACAAATAAAGATGACTCCATACATATTGACTCTTTGCTATGACATTCAAACAAATCATAAAATCATTGAATTAGTCTCAATAAATTTAGTAAATGACAACACCAATAAAAATTTCAAAAAGAAAAGATAAAAGAAATCGCCGCCTCTCCTTTTCATGTTGGATATTTTGCTCTTTTAACTCTTCCTAATATGTGTGATTAGGCAAAATCAAGTCATGCCTAATTATTTTCACTTAATCCATCGTCAACAGAGTCCTCAACCTTTTCCACATTGCTCTTTGGCTGGACAGGATACTTTCCAGAAAAGCAAGCATAACAATATTTTGTAGAATCACTTGCTAACATCTTGTTCAAATTATCTAATGGCAAAAATGCTAAGGAATCTGACCCAATAAACTTCCTAATTTCCTCCACATTCATCCTGTTAGATATCAACTCTTCTGAATTAGGAGTGTCCACTCCATAATAACAAGAAGCTATAATTGGAGGGCTAGCAATTCTCATATGAACTTCTTTTGCTCCTGCCTCCTTTAACAATCTCACAATCTTAGACGACGTCGTCCCTCTCACTATCGAATCATCCACAACCACGACTCTTTTCCCTTCCAATACAGCCCTAACAGGTGAAAGCTTAAGCTTGACCCCGAAATCTCTAATTTTTTGTGTTGGCTCGATAAATGTCCTACCAACATAATGTGACCTTATTAAACCTTGTTGAAATGGTACACCTGCTTTTTTAGCATAACCAAGTGCAGATACTAACCCTGAATCAGGTACAGCAATCACAACATCACAATCCACGGGTGCTACTGTCGCAAGAATTTCCCCAAATGCACATCTTGACTCATACACAGACCTACCAAACACAACGGAATTTGGTTGAGCAAAGTAAATATGCTCAAAGATGCAAGATTTAGGTTCAGGTTTAGGCACTAAAGAAAAAGATTGAACCCCTTGATCTTTATCTACTACCAATATTTCACCAGGTAAAACTTCCCTTTCATATTTAGCCTCAATTAAATCCAATGCACATGTCTCGGACGCGAAAACTATAGCACCATTTTTCCTCTTACCCATAACCAATGGCCTAAACCCGTACGGATCCCTCGCAGCAACCAACTTATCCTGAGTTGCAATCACCATAGAATAAGCTCCTTGTAATTTTTCACAAGCCTCAAGAATCGTCAAAAGAAAAGGTTTTTTCTTTGATTTAGCAATAAGGTGAAGAACCACCTCAGTATCAGAACTAGTCTTGAAAATTGCCCCGTCTTCCTCAAGTTCAGCACGAAGAGCTAGGTAATTCACAAAATTGCCGTTGTGGGCAACAGCAACTGATCCAAATTTAGAACTTGCCAAAAATGGCTGAACATTCGCTAGCATTGATGAACCAGCTGTGGAGTACCTTACGTGACCTATTGCCATGTCACCGGGAAGTTGACTGAGAGTTGACTCGTTGAAAACATCAGCCACCAATCCAACACCTGTAAGAGTTGCCAGTATAGAAGTCAGATAGAAAGTTCTTGGAGGCTATAGTAGTGATGTTATAATGAATGAATGGCTTAATAGTGATGTTATAATGAATGAATGGCTTAAAATTCCTGTCCACATCCACCATTAAAATTTTGACCTAGAAAATATATATATGTAGTAGTATAAAAATATGTTCCTATATATTTATACAAAGTTATGTGTGTATATATTATAGTCAGACACACAGACACATGCACGTAAAGCTAAATAGTTTTTCTTTTTTCATATTGTAGTTGTAGAGCGCATGCACATGCACATAGAGCTAAATAGTTTAACTAAGTGCAACACAATTGATAGCGTGCTGCAATGTTACTAAATAGGCAGTGATTTAAATTATGTCTTTTTGACTTAAAATTAAAATCTGTCTCTAACCAGTAATGGGTTGAAGCACGTTATCATGAACCGCAACAATGCCAGCGCCTTCTTGGCCACGGTGTTGAAGTGAGTGAAGAGCTAAATAACATAGCCGAGAGGCTTCTGGATCACCATAGATGCCAACAACGCCGCACTCTTCTCGGGGTTTGTCGTCGTCGTCGAAGTAAGAACCGAAAGAATGGTCATCCAAAACGACGTCTTTTAAGGGATTTTTCGAAACGGCTGCCGTTACAGCAATTTTGCCGGTGTTAGAGAAGAGGTGTTTGTAGGGTTTTGGGAGGGTTTTAGGGGCCAAAGAAACGTGATTCTGATATGGGGTTTCGGCAAAAGAGCGAAAGTGGTTGTCCTGATGAGATTGATGGGTGGTTGCAGCCGTGGCAGCGGCGGCGGCGGACATGGGTGGCAAAAAAAATTGAAAGGACGCAAGAAAAGTTGAAGCCGGCTATGAATAGCCATTAAACGTAGGCTAGGTTATGGTCCTTTTATATGGAGAGTTTGTGTTCCAAGCAAAGTAGGATGTGGAGGAGATTTGGTGGCCCCCACTACAGAATCTGATTATTGAAAAAATTAAATTAAATCTTCTTATTGACGAAATATTTGTTTAATTGGTCAAGGCAAGAACAACCACGTGGCACGTGCAGGAAGGCAGTCCCGGATAATTCACAAGATTTTTTCTACTTTTTTTTTTAATTTATTATTTTGCTATACTAGTTTTCGCACGACGTGCGAACAATATTATGATCCTGCTAAATTTTATAAATTAAGAAGAATAAATTATATGAATAATTATCCGTATAAACTTATATATTATAACTCCACATATAATCGGTGATAAAAACAAATAAAAATACAATAAGATTCAAAAATAAATATTCCTCACTTTCAATTTACATAAAATATTTTTCTTATTAGTCTGCTCCAAAAGAATGACACATTTATGTATTTGGAAATAATTTAACTTTAAATTTTTTATTTTGCCCATTTTACCTATAATGAGAAGTATTTACACCCGTACAAATATTATGGTCCCACAAGTTTTAAAAGTCTTCTTTGTTATTCTTAAACTTCATGCCAAGTTAAACTATCATATCTATATTGAAACTAAGTGAAGTCATATTATATCGAGTAATAACTGATAAAAATAAATTTAGTAATATCTTAATTTAAATTATTAAAATATATTATATTATTTTCTCAACATTATAACTTCTCACATCAACATCAACTTCTACTAACCTAAAACTTATTATTAAACTATATTTGTAAAATAATTCTGAAAAAATATAAATGAACATAAACATAAATGAAAAACAGAAACAAAATTTTAATCTAAGCCACTAAATTCACAATGTTTCCTTAAGAAATTTAATCCCATCCTATTATCCAAGGTTGTGGATTATTTTTTCCCAGGATAGAACGAATTACACACCGGTATAATGGTACTTCAAACCCCAATGTTTCAGCAAACACAAAGTTCGGATGCAAATCACACTTACTCTTGCTTTGTTTGATGTTAAAAGTATGCAGAAGAAGGAGGAGAAACACAGAAAATCGTATGAAAATACTGAACAGAATAGTCTTGTATTTACAACCAAAGTTAGGCTGAAATTTGAAGAGGTGCAACTCTTCAGAATGACTGAAATTCGAAAGTTTTAGAAGAACTTAGGCTTGAATCCGATGTAAATTTCGTATTTTGATGTTAGTTTTGGTATTTCGAGAGTGCAACTAAGTTTGCATGATCATATGTGACATGTTAGTATGTTTGTAAGCGGTCTCGAGGAGCTCGAATGCGTTTCGGATAGGTTTGGGTTGCGTTGTGCTCGTTTTTCTCATGTTTCGACATCGTTTCTTCAAACATAAATGATATCATATTGAACAAATGAGCCCCGGTTACTATTTTGAATAAAGAAATAGATCCGTATCGTAATTGTGGACCCGTAGCAAAAAGAATCATCGAATTTGGACGTCGTATGAGGATTTATGGCCATTTTACTAAGGTTGCCCAGATTTTCAAGTTAATAACAAAATTGCCCCTGACGGTGTATTAAAAACCTGCACTATTTTCAAATCTTAATACCTACATATCTCCTTCATTATAAGGTCAAATTGAGTGATTAAAAAGTATAAATTCATTATAATTTCACAAGGAATCCATTGTGAATAGTAGAACAGTATATATATAATGAGCATGTCGAGTTTTATTCCAATTTTGGAACGGGAAGAAGCTTATGAGGCAATTTTTAAGAGAAAAATCAGTGGGTATCATAGCGGTAAGTGATTTGATTATTAACACTCATTTATGGGTGATTATAGACTATAATCTCATTCTTTAATTCATAAAAAATAGTAAAAAAATAGGATTTTGGGGCCTGAAATTATGAGACTTTTAGGGATCGATTTGAGGGGTCAAACGGACTCCGATTTTGGCGTTCTTTATATGTACAGACTCGTGGAGAGACGAGGAATCCGTTAATTTGATTTTAGGAATTTTTTGAGAAGTGGTCCCGGGGCTCGGGTTTTACCAACTTCGTGAATTTTAGTACTTTTCAAGTATTTTTGATTGAGTTATGTTTCTTTAACCCATATTTATGTATTCACTGTGGTTTTGGCTAGATTCGGCGCGCAAGAAGGTCGATACGAAAGGAAAAGGCATTTTGGAACAATCTATGGTCGGTTAGAGGTGAGTGGTTGGTGTATATGATGGTCTGAGGGTTTGAAACTCCAGCTTATCACATTGTGACGCTATTGTAGGACGTGACTCGTACCCCATGACAGGTGCGTGATTGGTTATGAGTGGGGATTGTGATTTGGTCCATCCCGAACAAGAATGTTTCTATATTGGCGACTGATACGCACCATGTATTGAATATATCTGGGCTTATTGTCGTGTTTGGGGCCTTGTGCCGATCTGTAGCATCCTTAGAGGATGAATATTATTGTGATAGCATGCTTTGTATGATCATTAATCTCAGTCCTGTGTTTAATCACTGTTATGAAATACTCCTGAAGTTAAATATCTAAAGTATATTTTTTTTAATAAATTGAAAATTGAGAAATTAATTGAATCTGTTACGTGACTCATATGCATATTGTAGACTAAGTGTGGATCGGGCTGCACGCCACAGCGAATGTTATGATTATATTGTGCTTGGGCTGAAGGAGCCCCTCCAGAAATCTGTACACACCCCTAGTGAGCGTCGTGGGCGTTAAATGGATCGGGATGTACGCCACAACATGTTCATATGCATTGCATTGCATCCTACATTTTACTTGACTGTTATATTTGAAGTTGTTTGCTGTTAGTTCGTAGTAAGGTATGGGTCTGTTAGTTTTAGCTTTACCTTGTGGTATGTCGTGGATTTCTTATCTTCAGACATTTTATATGCTTATTACTCACTGAGTTGGTAGTACTCACCCCTACTCCCTGCATCTTGTGTGCAGATTCAGGTGCTCTGGAGGCTTAGTTGAGCAGTCTTGGTTCCAGAGCTTATTAGAGTTGTTGAGGTAGCTGCTTAACGTTCGCAGGACCTGACTACTATTCCTATTTCAGTTTTATTTATATATACATTCCTAGACTTGTGTATTTTCGTTCAGATATTGTTATCCAGTTTGTTTTAGAGGCTCTAGACTCAAGACCCCATGTCTTTGAGAGTTGCAGTTTATGTCAGTATTTTGAATTGTTTTTATTTGAGTATTTAATTAATTGGTTTTGAGCTTCGTGCTCGGGTTGGGAGAGTAAATGGCCGGGCTTGCCTAGCATTAACATCGGGTGCCATCATGACCGGATTTGAGTTCGTAACAATTAATTTGGTAAATCACAATTTCAGGACTTGTCTAAGATTCTTACATATGTTTAGGACGTCAGTATATTGGATTTGCTAAATACGTGTGTGAGAGCAATATCGCGCGCTACCCAAAAAACATGCAATGAATTAATGAGCACAAAGTTCAAACATTGAATTTAACGTGAGAAAAGATGGCGAGTTGAGAGGAATAGTCAACATTTTTACGCTTTAACTTGTTGGGTGTTGAGACCCAATATTCACCTTCTTAAGCTCCTCTCTTGCCGTTGATGAAATCATAAGTTATTAGCAAATCAAGAGAGAACTTTAATACACATCATCTTTATACTCCCTATATATATCTCAAATTATTCGTGATTTTTTTTAAAATAGTTATTTCATATTATTTGGCATTTTAAATTTTAAAAGTTCAAGTCATATTATTTTAATCTCATTTTACTCTTACTAGTAATTGTTCTTTAAAGATAAAAATAGTACATAATAGAGTAAATATTCAATGAAGAAAAATTATACCTTAAGACAGAAATGAGGGTACAATAGTCAGAAATTTCTCCTAATTAAGATTTTCTTAATAGGCACGTAAAATAAAAATACACAATAGACGGAGGAAGTATAATTTAACATCAAATCAGAAATAACCTTAGGAAATGAATGAAGGACTTCTCTCACAGGGTGTTATAACCAAACACCTCTGCAAGGAAAAATTCCCAAGCTTTTCTTTTTACAAATCTAACCCATAAAAACAAACAATTTCATGTGCTTCTTAGGTCGACGTTAGAAGATGTCAACTAAAAGATAAACAAAAATAAAATAATAATAATAACAACAATAATAATACAGTGAAGAAAGATGTCGAAAAAAAAGAAGCTATACACTAAGTACTTGCTAGTGTATTGCTTCATGTTGAGCCCATCTCTCTTCACTGAAAACCTTTTCAATTAATACTAGTTAATCATTTTTCAACATTTCTCTTCTATGTTTAGCCTCGGTGCAGTAAGTTCTCATTACGTGCGGAGTTCGGTGAAGGTTCGGACGCAACCTTACCTTATATTTTTGTAATATGTTATTTCTGCTACTCGAACCCGTTATCTCCTTCGCACATGACAACAACTTTACCAGTTACGCTCCTTCGTAAGTTCTCCTCTACTGCAGCATAGAATTAGTTAATGATCGGAAAACGACTTCTTCACAGGGAATAGTAATGCCCATGTCGTGACTGAACCCAAACTCCTCTTCGGCACAACGGAGAAGGGACTGAAACTGAGGGCGAGTTAAGAAAGAAATTGGTATAATATATCGTGTTCGGCTCTCTCCTACGTAGACAGCAAAATGACCTTTGGGCACGTCAATGGGAAGGCTATCTTCATCGTCGTAGCCATTTTTCTTTCCCAAACTCGAACACCTTTTCAAGATTTGCTTTAGAATTGCAGCTTGTGACAACTTGTTTGATTTTTTGATGGCCATAGAAAGTTGAGAGTTTTAGGATGAAGAAGAAAAACACTTCTTTCCTTTAAGAGAAAGAAATGCTAAAAAGTGAGTTGTGTGATGATAGAGGGATGTTCAGGTATTTATGAAGGAAGAAGACCCTAACTATGACTTATTTTTGTTTTAGTTTTAATTTTCAAGTGTGTGTGTGGGGGTGGCATAATACACAGGCAGATTTATTAGCTCTATAACAACAGGTGGAACTTATCCACACTACTTTCAGCCCCAATAATATAATATATACTATAATACATATATGTATATTTGTTTTAAGGTATAGATACAGTGATAAAAGGACAACCCGGTGCACTAAGCTCGTAACGGGGTCCGAGGAAGGGCCATGTCACAAGGATTTATTGAACGCACTCTTACCCTGTATTTATTCAAGAGGTTATTTCCACGGCTCGAACCTGTAACCTCCTGGCTGCAGGCAACAACTTTACCGGTTACTCAAAGGTTAATGATTTTTTACGTTACAGAAGAGTAAGGTATACAATAATACTATGTACTTATCTGTTAATAAAAATCGTAACTATAACCTGTTTCTGCACAAGACAGAAAACACAAGATATGTTGATGTATGTTGTAATAGAGAAAGGACAAGGTGGGGGCAAAAACCCATTGGGTTTACATTTTGTATGCTGGCCCTCCTTATGACAAAGCGGCCCCTTTTCTCATTGTCATTTTTTTTTTTGGATTTTATTTTAAGTACAGGTTTTGGAACATTGAATTTGAAATCTGTTCTGGTTTAATATTCGGTCTGTGCTGTGGTGTATTTGGTAAACGACAGTATTTAATTATTTATGATGTCCAGAGACATGTCTTTCACTGCCAAAGGATGGTTGCAAGTTTTTCCATTTCCATCATTCTGTCTCAGCTTCTACTGAATTTTTCTTTTCCTAATAAATAGAGGTTCACTTTTTGCCTCATATATACTTCTTTGGCTCCTGTCATTCATCCTTCCATTGTTTTTCATCCGGCCTGGGGAATGTTGACGTAACCGGTATAATAGTTGTCATGTGATCAGGAGATTATGTGTTCAAGCCATGAAAACAGTCTCTTACATAAATTCAGGATAAGTGTGCGTACAATAGGCCCAAATGATCTGGTCCTTTCTCGAACTTCACACATAGCGTGAGCTCAGTACCCCGGACTGCCCTTTTTTTTCCCTTCAGCACCCACATTAGAACTCACTAATTCAGACTCGTGTAGAAAAGTCCCACTTTGAAATCATAGTGAACAATAGTTGAACACGAAAAGTTGTTTCGAGTTAGTGTAAATGACTTCCTTTGTGTTTTTCGGTTCGGAAATTTGAAAGACTTAATGAGATTATTAAAAATGAAAAATGAAAAAGAAAACGAAACGTAACTACTGTAGTTATTTTATTTCTTTTGGTCATTTTTGGCAGAAATGCAAATGCACATCGACTTTGCAATTTTGAATCGTTCCGTACATAGTCATTACATTCGTTATTCACAGTTTTATGTTTTATTACACAAGAGATACATTCAATCTCTCTGTCCTACCATACAAGATTTTTCGTGTTAATCTAAAAATCTACTTGTACTATTCATCTTGAAAACTAACCAAGAACTAAGAAAACTTATGTGTGTGTGTGTTTAACTTAAGCGTAAATTAAGCATATTCCAACTAACGAAAAAGGATTTCCCAAAGAAGTAATTTTCTTACAGGGTGTACTTTTATTGCACTAAAATTGAGACTTAACTCGAGCTCAACACTTAGAGCTCGATTTGTTTTTGTGAGGTGATTTTCCCTCCGGTTCAAAATAAGTGGTTTTTTGACTTTTTTTCTTGTGGTACAAAATAAGTAATTTTTCAAAATTTCAAGAATAAATTAATTATTTATTTTCTACATTGTCCTTGAAGTAATTAATGTTGGAGTATACGTTAGAAGTGTTTATTGAAGAGATAGTAAATGTTAATATGTCAATTTCATTGATAATTAATATTAAAAGGTGAATTTCTTAATATGTGTGAAAACAATCAAAAAATTATTTATTTTGGACCGGAGGGAGTATATTACTCCTGTTGAAATTTGGCAAAAGTGGAAAGTCTTCATCCCACGTCGGTGGGCAACACGTATTGGGGAAGAATTTCTTCCTATAAAAGGAGGCTTATTGTTTAGGATTTATACACACCTCCCATTTACCTTCTTACTTTTTTAAGGCATTTGTATCTTCTCTCTTTAGCATTATTTTACTTGTATTTTGGAGTGGAATAAAATAATGGCTGTGTCCGAGGAGTAGGCAAAATTATCCGAACCTCGTAAATTTTAGTTTTCCTTTTATTTTTGCTTTATTATCTTATATATTATTTGGTGGCTGCCATAATTTTTGGTATAATAGTTGTGAGTCATTCACACTATATACATTTGGCGTCCGCAACAATTGGTATCAGAGTCAATGTATTGTCTCAGTATGCTCTGTGGTTGCAGCGTAGTCTGATCTTCCACATCAAAAAAGATTTATCTTGGTAACTGAGTCAAGGTTCTGTCTCAGTATGCTCTGTGGTTGGCTTAGTCTGATCTTCCACATCAGAAAAGAAATAATTTTGATTTGTGTCGTCAGCTATTAAATAACATTTGTGTCAAAGATGGGAGATAATAAACAAGAAGAATATACATCAAGTGTCAGCAATACGTCATCATTGGCATCTTCGCTTTGACAAGAATTGTGTCAAATACGAAATTTACGGTAGAAATTTATGACGGGTCCGGACATTTTGGAATGTGGAAAGGTGAGGTTCTAGATGTCCTTTTCCAACAAGGGCTAGATATAGCCATTGAAGAAAAGAGACCAGATGCTATTGGAGAAGTAGATTGGAGAATTACCAATCGTACTGCTTGTGGTACCATTCGATCCTACCTTGCTACAGAGTAGAAATATCCATACACAAAGGAAACTTCTGCAAGTAGATTATGGAAAGCACTAGAGGATAAATTTTTGAAGGAAAACAGTCAAAATAAATTATACATGAAGAAGAGACTGTTTCACTTCGCCTATATTCCTGGTACCACAATGAATGAACATATAACTAGTTTTAATAAGTTGGTCATAGATTTGCAAAATTGGAATACAACTTATAATGATGGTGACTTGGCCTTGATGTTGTTGGTGTCACTTCCTGACGAGTACGAGCACCTTGAAACTACTCTACTCCATGAAAATGACGAAGTTTTTCTCAGAGAAGTTTGTTCGGCTTTGTACAGCTATGAACAAAGAAAGCGAAAAAAACAGAAGGGCGAAGAAGGAGAAGCCCTGTTCGTGAGGGGTCGTTCTCAAATCAAACGAGGACAAAGAAAGGAAGATCTAAGTCAAGATCTAAACCCAGCAAAGATGAATGTGCCTTTTATCGAGAAAATGACACTAGAAGAAAGATTGTCCGAAGTTGAATAATAAGGCCAAACATAACAATGGGAAGGCCATTATGGATTCAAATGTAGCTGATTGTGATGATTCCGATTTCTCATTAGTTATAACGGAGCCGTCAATGTCATCAGACATATGGTTGATGGACTCGGCTTGTAGCTATCATATGTGTCTCAACAGGGATTGGTTCGTGGACTTTCAAGAAGGAGAATATGGAGTCGTCCAAACAGCGGATAACAACCATGTTGCCTCATATGGATTGGTTCAATACGATTAAGGAGCCATGATGGGATGATCAGAACATTAACAGATGTTCGATATGTATCGGGGTTGAAGAAAAATCTCATCTCTGTGGGAGCCCTGGAATCAAAAGGGTTCAAAATTATTGCAGAAAATTGAGTGATGAGAGTATGCTTCGGTGCACTAGTGGTAATGAAGGCCAATCGGAAGAATAATAACATGTACCGTTATCTCGGTAGTACAGTTATTGGGACAGCGATAGTGACATCCCGTGACAACGAAGAAGCAGAAGCAAGCAGGCTATGGCTCTTGCGCTTGGGGCATGCTGGAGGAAAATCCTTGAAAACTCTATCAGATCAAGGATTGTTGAAAGGGGAAAAGGCTTGCAATTTGAAGTTTTGTGAGCATTGTGTCAAAGGGAAGCGAATAAGGGTTAAATTTGGTACACCAATCCATAATACTAAAGGCATTTTGGATTATGTATACTCTGATGTTTGGGGTCCTTCCAAAACACCTTCATTGGGTGGGAAGCACTATTTTGTGACCTTTGTTGATGATTTTTCCCGAAGAGTATGGGTGTATGCAATGAAGAGCAAAGATGAAGTGCTGGGAATTTTTCTCAAATGGAAGACGATGGTGGAGAATCAAACAGGCAAGAGGATCAAGTGTATTCGCACAGACAATGGATGTGAATACAAAAATGATCATTTCGATAAGGTCTGTGAAAATGATGGCATCGTCCGACACTTCACTGTCAGACATACACCATAACAGAATGGAGTGGCAGAACGCATGAACCGAACCTTGCTGGAGAAGGTACGGTGTATGTTGTCCAATGCTGGCTTGGGCAGCGAATTTTGGGCTGAGGCAATTACATATGCATGCCACCTCATTAATCATCTACCATCTGCTGCTATTGATGGCAAGACACCATTTAAAAAATTATATGGAAGGCCTGCTGTAGATTATTACTCTTTGCACGTGTTTGGCTTAACTGCATATTATCATATGACGAGTAAAAATTGTATCCAAGGGCAAAGAAGGCTATTTTTATGTGGATTACTTCTGAAGTCGAAGGATACCGCTTATGGTGTCTTATGACAAAGAAAGTAATATTCAGCAGGGATATTACATTCGATGAATCTGCTTTGGTAAATAAGGTAACAAATGAAGATACCAAATGAGATGATGGTGCTTCTAAGCAGGTGGAGTTTGAGGGAAAATTTAATTTTCCTACACAAGAAGCAGATGATGAAACAATTGAAGATTATCCTCTGGAAGGAGAGCCAGTAGAGGAGATTCCAACTCGGAACCTCAACAAAAACTTGAATCAATAGCAACCAACAGACCAAAAAGGAAAATAACGAAACCTGTTCGTCTTATAGAGACAATTGCTTGTGCGACCGCAGTTGCAGCTGATGATGTTCTTATCACTTATAATGACGCAACTCAAAGTTCAGAAGAAGATAAGTGGAGGATTGCCATAAATGAAGAAATACAATCCCTTCATCAGAATCATACATGGAGATTGGCCAATCTCCCGAAGGGAAAGAAAGCAACTGGGTGCAAATGGGTATTTGCAAAAAAGGAATGATTTCCTAACCAGGTAGATGTTCGCTACAAAGCAAGATTGGTGGCCAAAGGATATGGACAAAAGGAGGGAATTGATTATAATGAAGTGTTTTCTCCAGTTGTAGAACATTCCTCCATTAGAATTATGTTGGTTTTGGTAGCACAATTGGATTTGGAACTAATTCAGACGAATGAAAAAACTGCATTTTATGTGGAAACTTGGAGGAGGAAATCTATATGACTCAGCCAGAATGATTCAAAATTGATGGAAAGGAAAATATGGTGTGCAAATTTGAAAAATCGTTGTACAGATTGAAACAATCTTCTAGACAATGGTACAAGCGATTTGATAAGTTTATGTTGCAGCAAGGGTACACGAGAAGCAAATACGATCATTGTGTGTATTTGCGTAGGCTTAAGGATGGTTCCTTCATATATCTTCTCATATATGTTGATGCTATGTTGATAGCTTCCAAGAATTCGGAAGAAATTGATAAGTTGAAGATTCAACTGAAGAAGAATTTCGAGATGAAGGATCTGGGTGAGACGAATAAAATTCTTGGCATGGAGATAATAAGACATAGACGTTCAAAGAAACTCTGTTTATCTCAAAAATAATATTTGAAGAGAGTACTACAACGTTTTGGCATATATGACAAGACTAAGCTAGTTAGCACTCTACTTACTCCCCATTTTAAGCTAAGTAGTACTATGTCGCTATTGGATGAAGCTGAATGAGAGTATATATCAAAGGTACCATACGCAAATGTTGTTGGTAGCTTGATGTATGCAATGGTCTGTACGAGACCTGACATTTCACAAGCTGTTGGAGTTATTAGCAGATATATGCACAATCCATGAAAGGAGCATTGGCAAGCTGTGAAGTGGATTCTACGGTATATTCATAATACTGTAGATGTCGGGTTAATTTTTGAGCAGGAAGACAATCAGTCTGTAATTGGATATTGTAACTCAGATTTTTGCGGGTGATCTCGATAAACGAAGATCAACTACTGGTTATGTGTTTACTTTTACAAAGGCACCAGTTAGTTGGAAGTCTACTTTGCAGTCAACAGTTGCTTTGTCTACAACAGAGGCAGAGTACATGGCAATTACAGAGGATGTGAAGGAGGAAATTTGGTTTTAGAGGTTGCTAAAAGAGCTTGGTATTGAACAAAAAGGTATCATAATTTTTTGTGATAGTCAAAGTGCTATTCAGTTAGCGAAGAACCAAGTTTATCATGCAAGGATGTAGCACATTGATGTTCGGTATCATTTCGTACGAGAAATCATAGAAGAAGGTGGAGTCACAGTGAAGAAAATTCATACTATAGAGAATCCTGCTGATATGCTGACAAAACTGGTAACTGCGATCAAGTTTCAACATTGTTTGGATTTGATCAACATTGTAGAACACTGAAGATTGAAGATGAATACATAACCAAAATTTGTTATTGAGAGAAACTTGGAGAAGTGAAATTTTGTCAAGGTGGAGATTTGTTGAAATTTGACAAAAATGGAAAGTCTTCATTCCAAATCGATGGGCAACATGTATTGGGGAAGAATTTCTTCATCTAAAAGGAGGCCTAATGTTTAGGATTTATATACACCTCTCATTTGCCTTTTTATCTTCTTAAGACATTTGTATCTTCTCTCTTTAGTATTATTTTACTTGTATTTTGGAGTGGAATAAAATATTGATTGTGTCCAAGGAGTAGGCAAAATTAGCCGAACCTCGTAAATTCTGGTGTTCCTTTTATTGTTGCTTTATTGTCTTATTTATTATTTGGTGACTGCCATAATGTATAGTAGTTGTGACTCATTCACACTATATACATTTGGCTTCCGCAAACAACTCCCACTGTTTCTATTTATATGAACTTAGTTGACTGGGCACGGAGGGTAAGAAAAAAAAAGACCTTTAAACTTATAAATCATTGCATAAAGATAAATTGTTTGCAAATATAAAGAGTGATTCTTTCTTGGCGGAATAAAAAAAAAATTCACATAAATTGAAGCAGAGGGAGTGCATATTTTAGGAACTGTTTGGAGTTGGGAAAAGCTGAATCAATGGGAAAAGCTGAATATGTCGTTGTTGATTCTTTGATGTAACAAGAGAGAAACCAAGCATTTTTAAGTCACTAAACATAAGATAGGATTGAGATTTGTAAATGGTCCTCCCATGCAGATTACAACAGCACCATTGTTATCACTTATAAGACAGTGAGCACTAGGGTCGTACACGGATTGGATCGGATTTAGTATATTTTGGATTTAAATTTTGAATTTTGGATTTTAGAAAATGCAATCTAAATCCGATCCAAAATATATCGAATTGGATCGGATTTTAAAGTTTAAACCGGATCGAATTTCGGATCGTATTATTATGCTTCAAAGTTGCAAATTAATATGCATATTTCTTTGTAAAAAGGGCAATACATTAAGAAAAATTTATGTTCATGCAATTATGAGGTACTATGGTAATAGCTTGGAGAAAAATGTAAAGAAAATACTTGACTATCCAAAATTAAAGTGTAGTATTTATACATTCCCTAATAATTTTGGATTTCAGATCGGTTCGCATTAAAATATACAAATTAGAATGCGAAATCAGAAATTTTAATCTGAAATCCAATCCAATTCAAAATCCGATATTTGAAATTGAATGGAGCGGTTCAGATTTTGAATATTCGATCTGAATGAACAGCCCTAGTGAGCACACTCCAACTCCAATATGTACCGCGGATCTTTGTTTTAAAAGGCAGAATTAGGACCCGCTCGGGCTCACCCGGGGATGGAGCACTCGTAAATCGCCCATGGGCTTATGTGTGGAGCTTAGTTTCGTGAGACTTACGCCTCGGCCATCCCCGACATGCCCAATGCGTAGTTTTATGCAATTGTATGTAACTAACCATGTAAATCTTCAAGTTTTCTTAATAAATCGTTGACTACTCAAAATTACTTTTTTCCAAAGTATAAATTGTTAAGTTGGGAGTTTTGTCATATTTAAAATAAAAATTATTGCACGTTACCACTAAGACTACTATGATAGTTAATTTTAAATAAATCTTTCATTTACAAAGTTTTTGTTTATTAACTATTGTTATGTCTTTACTATATAATATAGTTCATAATTTTGTTATAATTATTTTTTTAACATTTACGAGATAGAATATTTATTAATTTAATAGCTTAGTATTAGCGTGACGACCCAAAGAGTCATCACCTGTTTTTCTCATCTGTTCCGTGCTTTCGAGGCCTAGAAAACCTTATTTTATATTGCCTCGAATTACGTGCGCAGTCCAAACACATAGCCAAAAAAATTTTGTGTTATAATATGTGAATTCTATGAAAAATTTGAAGAAATTTTGATATTAATATTGACATAGTTGACTTCGGTCAATATTTTTGGTAAACGGACCTGGACCAGAGTTCGACGGTCCCGAAAAGTCTGTGGAAAAATATGGGACTCGGGCATGTGCCCGGAGTCGAATTGCGAGGCCTAGAGCCCGAGATATGAATTTTTCTGTTAAATTATTTTTCTAAAATTATTAAGAAAAATGAAAATGAAAATTGATTAAAAGACCATAGTATCAGGCTCATATTTTGGTTTTGAAGCCCGGTACAAGTCTTATATACTCCCTCCGTTTCAATTTATGTGAACCCATTTGACTGGGCACGAAGTTTAAGAAAAGAGAGAAGACTTTTGATCTTGTGGTGTAAAATGAGGCACCTTTATTTTGTGTGGCTATAAATCATTGCATAAAGGTAAATTGTTTCCAAATAAGGAAGGGGGTCATTCTTTTTGGAACGGACTAAAAAGGAAATAGGTTCACATAAATTGAAACGGAGGGAGTATTATTTAAGCACTTCCTGCAAAGTTTGACGGAAATTGAACGTCGTTTGACGTGTTTTGAACTATGAGTTCCAAGTTTGAAAGTTTATGAAGTTTAAGAGAAGAAATCATGAATTTGAGGCTTGATTCTATGAAAACGATGTTGTATTGGCGATTGATCGCGCGAGCAAGTTCGTGGTATGTTTTTGAGCTTGTGTGCATGTTTGATTTTGAGCCCCGAGGGCTCGGATGAAAATTGGATAGGCCGTGAGAGCAAATTTTGAAAATAACCACAGCTGGTATTTTTTCCAGCTGATATTTTCGCAAATGCAAAGAATCACTCACAAATGCGAAGCTGGGCAGCCTAGGCAGGGATCGCAAATGCGATCACAAGGCTCGCAAATGCGAGCAGTCCCAATTTAGCCTGAGTTCGCAAATGCGAACAAACCCTACGCAAATGCGAACAGCCCTAGAATTAGCCTGTGTTCGAGAATGCGAAAAAATCATCGCAAATGCGAAAAGCCTAGGATTTGCTTAAGTTCACAAATGCGAACAAAGACTTTGCGATTGCGAAGTCTGAGAGCTGGCCTGTCATGTTCGCAATTGCAAACAAAAGTTTGCAATTCCCATATCCGCACCTGTGCAATTTTATACTTAAACGATTTTAGACCCTCTTTTCACCGTTCTTTCAAAACCCAAAACTCCATAGGTGATTTTTCAAGAGCAATATCACTACAAATCACTTGTAAGTCGATTTTCACTCAACTCTTTCAATTCTTAACATCATAAAACATATTTTCCATGTGAAATCAAATGTTTTATAGTTGAAATTGATGTTTTTGGGTAAAACCTAGGTTTTTCATAAATTGGGGAGTTGGACCTCAATTTGAGGTCTGATTTCAAGACAAATTATATAAATGAACCCGTGAGGGAATGGGTAATCGAATTTTGGTCCGAACCCCGAGTTTTGACCACGTGGTCATGAGAGCGTTTTGGAAATTTTTGAGTAAAACTTTGGGGAAACCATTTTATGCATTCAAACCAATTCATACATTGTTTATTAAAGTAATTGAATCAGTTGTGATTACATTCGAGCGAGTTGGAGGTTGAGTTACGAGGTAAAACGATAGTTGAAGGTTAATTGGACTTCAACAGTTTGAGTTAAGTGTTTGATCTATCCTAGCATGAGGGAATAGGAGTAGAGTATAATAACTTGCTAATTGCTAAATGATCGAGTGCGGTGTATAGGCGTGGTGACGACCATCTATACACCGGAGTCTAGCATGACCGTGAGTCGTTTGTTGATGAACTTTCCTAAGTTATATTATTGAGCATTGCCGGGTTGTGAAAGTTGTGTTATTGTTCCGCTGCCGGGACCTTGTTGTGTTGTTATTGTTTCCTTGCCGGGATATTGTTATGACTGCTGTTACTTCCTTGCCGGGTTAGTACTTGTTGTTTATTTCATTCTTGCCCGTTGATTGTGACTGTTATTTGGGTGAGGAATAGTGATAAAGCACAGGGTGATGCCATGCCATTTTTAATTATATTCGCACGAAGGATCACTCCGTGCCATGTTTTACTATTTATGCACGAATGATCATTTCGTGCCATGTTTTACTATTTATGCACGAAGGATCATTCCGTGCCATATTTTTACTATTTATGCACGAAGGAATATTCTGTGCCACTGTTAATTAAATCATTCACGAAGGATCATGCCGTGCCATGAATGTGAGGATGAGAGTAAAAGCACGACGGGTGATGCCGTGCACTTTTATTTGCTTGTTTGGTGATGATGAGAGTAAAAGCACGAAGGGTGATGTCGTGGACTTTTAATTGATTATTTGGTGAGGATGAGAGTAAAAGCACGAAGGGTGATGTCGTGCAACCATTAAATTTCTTGTTTTGTGATAACTGTTTTGTTGCATTCTGTTTTTACCTTACTGATTAATTATGTATATTCGATTGTGCTCCCCTAGTATGTTCCTTCCCTTGCTATTTGTGTTGCTAAGTATTTCTGTTATTTCGTGGTACATATGTATATAAAGCTGCACAAGTTTATGTGAGTGTCTGGTCCTAGGCTTGTCACTACTTCACCGGGATAGGCCAGACACTTACCAGCATATGGGGTCGGATTGTGCTGATACTGCACTTCTATGCATTTTTGCACAGGTCCAGGTTTTGAGCAGCAGCAGCAGCAGTAGTTCACTAGCAGAATTATTATACTTTCGAGACTAAGGTAGCTTGCAGGCGTCCGTAGGCCTGGCGTCTCTTCTTATTGTTTTCATTATTGCTGTAGTCTCATTGTTTCGAGACAGACGGTTATTATTTATTTCTTTCAGACCATTATGTGTAGTTATTCTTAGTAGTTCGTGAGTCTGTGACTCCACATCTTGGGTAGAGGATTTATTGTCGAGTATTTAACACTATTATTCAGTTTTTATGAAAAAGACTTCCGCAATTAAAGTTATTATTAATATTCTTGTTATTAAATTGAAAACGAGATGGTTGTGTAAATGTAAAGGTGATGAGTAAATTGACTTGCCTAGCTACCACGAGTAGGCGCCATCACGATCCCGATGATGGGGGAATCCGGATCGTGACAATTAGCTAGTAACTATGTACAAATAATTAATTATCATGGTATTGCATGGTGAATCATGTATCACTTTATTAACTTGTTGAAACTTAAAAATTAATGATGCTTGAGAATCATATTTAAATTATAAATTACGTCTTTATAAAAATTCTCTTTCAAATAGAAAGCATATTAAATAAAAGGAGTTCATAAGAACAACAACAACAACAACTACCCAGTATGTTCCCACAAAGTGGGGTCTGGGGAGGGTAATACGTACACAGGCCTTACCCTTACCCGAAAGGGTATCAAGATTCATTACTCCTTAAGAGATACATATAAGATTTCGTATTAAATACATTACTTTTGATGTTTGCGTTGTAACGACATTGCAACTATTTGTTATGATATATGTCATACTTTTCATATTATTCATAGTTGAATTATAATTTATGAATATTTTTAATATATTATTTGTTATAATTCAGTAATTTTAATGTAATTTTTATAATTATTTTTATTTTATACTATCTTAAATATTCATGAAATTAATAAATTTAAAGATCCATGGGACTTACGTCTCATGTCTCAGGACTTACGTCTCGCCTCGTCAGAGGTAAAACGCCTCACATAATTCCCTCCCCATCACCCCCCCCCCCTCTAAAACATTGCCACATATATATTCTCTCACCGACCCGACCTATGGTCTGCAGGCTGATTTAGAATTTAAATTTGAAGTACAAATTTTAAGTAAGAGTTTAAAATTTAATATATATCGATCATATATATTTATGCTCACCGTAGAGTACTTATATTTTTTTAACCCATTTGAACAAGGCTCCATCTTTATCTGCATTCAAACCCACCCCCGCCACCCAAAACAAAGAAAAGGCAAATCTTCAGTTCCATTATGTTTTGGGGAGGGGGGCAGTGCTGTTTAGGATTCTAGTATCTCTTTAGCATGTTCTAAGGCTCAAAAAAGGATCCCCAGAGTTATCAGTTTAAACTACAGCTACCTCCAGCATTATATATATATATATATATATATATATATATATATATTATGCCTTTCGGTACATAAAGAAAACACAACATCCAGCCCTCAAAAGGCCAAAGAAAGAAAATAATCAGATTTGCCCTTTAAAGTCCTTTCCAAAGGACAAAATTACATCCTTGCCTCAAAGGCCAAAGAAGGAAAAAGCAAGTAACTCCCAACCATAGATATATGATATACCCATCAATAAAGAAACTGTAATCCCCTCCAACGTTTAATTCTCCCATAACTAGGGTGTAGAGAAAGGAAGGGAACAGTATAAAAGAGTCTAATTATGAAGAATCCTCTGAGATAACTACAACTATTTTCGGATTCTATTATTAGTTTATGTTGCTCCGACTCTCCGAAAATACTGCCGGATACGTGTCGGATCCTCCAAAAGTAGTGTATTTTTGGAGGATCCGACACAGGTTCAACAACATTTTGGAGAATCCGCGCAACATAGATATTAGTTGATTGATTGAAATTGAGAATGCAATAAAAATGAGTAATATTCACAATGCAGAAGTAGCAATGTTCTCAGCAGCAAGAAAAATATTTGTAAAAATGACACTTCTTGTCTTTTTAACTTACCGTGGACATGACTTTTAATAGAAGGGTGTGAAAGTCGAGAATTAGGGTAAAAGGTTAGTGGATAATCGAGCGTATTTCTATGTTGTACCAGTAGGTAGTAAGTAGGTAGTAGTATTAGTCTTGTACTCTCGTATTCATAGATTTCTATTATTTGTTGATTCCTTTTTTTCTTTTTCCTTGAGCCGGGGATCTTCTTCGGAAACCGACTCTCCATTTTTACTAGGTAGGGATAAGGTCTGCGTACACACTATCGTCTTCAGACCTTACTTGTGGGATTGCCCTGGGTCCGTTGTTGTTTTGGTTTACTTCTTGTCTCTTTAGTTTGTCATTTTCTATACACTGAATTACACAACAACTACAAGCTCACGTGCAGGAAAGAGAAAGGACCAGATCCAGGTAAGCTGAAAACCGAATGTACACAAGATTGATCAAGAGTGTTTCTCCATGTAAATAATTTAAGGAAAAACAAAAAGAATGACAAAAGTAATAAAAGAATGTGCCTAAAGCTAATTATGAACCACTATTTTCTTCTATTTGGAGTTTGATGGTGACTCAGGCTTCTCTATACCACATGAATGCCATGTTACTCTTGAAGCATGTCCCTTCAAAAATGTTTTACTCCCGCAGTAAAGAGCCTTGGCGTAACTAAGTAATTGTCATGTGACCAGGATGTCACGGGTTCGCACCGTGAAAACAGGCTCTTGCAGAAATGCAGGGTAAGGTTGCGTGTAACAAACCCTTGTGGTCCCACCCTTCCCTAGATCCCGCGCATAGCGGTGCATAGTGCACCGGGCTGCCCTTTAGTAAAGACTATTGTAAAGACCTGTTATATCAGACCCAACAACTTTGAAACTACCTTTAAATGCTATACATCATTCATATGCTCTAATTGCCTCATCCAAATTGTAGATGGTCCTATAATTCATCAAATCTAACAGTCTACCTGGGACACATTCCTTGATATTTTATCTTAGTAATTTCTATAAATGATAAACTTACTGCCAAGCAACAGAAGAAAAATTGAACTCAAACACAGAATCTTCACATTTATGGGAGTGTCAACCATTTGGAGTTGGCTTTCTTTTCACTAGCACTGACTACTATAAGAATCCACGAATTACTGCAAAGGCTATCGAAATTGGTTTTCTATTAACTAAAATGTATCAAGATTAAACCAAACAGATAATCTACCACTGCACATGCAGAAAGCTTCTCTTTTTTTTTTTTTTTTTTTTTTTTTGGGTGGGGATTTGGAACTCCCAGTTACTTCTATTTAAAGCATTATTATAGATCACAACCTATAATATCAAACCCCAAAATTAAGAGAAATGATGTCATGATAAACCATCCAACGTAGTTTGTTTTTGGGAGAGTTTTACGGTACCCATATGATGTGGCCTAAGTTCTCAGTTTCTAAGCCACAAATATTTACACAGATATATATATATATATATATATATATATATATATATATATATATATATATATATATATATATATATATATAAGAGAGAGAGAGAGAGAGAGAGAGAGAGAGCAGATATAAGGATGGTTGAAGTAGATAGGCCAACGAAAAAACTCTTTGGACCCACAGCAAATTCTGTAAATGTTAAGGACTAAGATTTCATATCTGGTTCGGAACAAACAAAAGCACAAGCTAGCAGCAATTAAGTAGGTTGAGAAGACCCTAGATAGTACAGTACAATCACCCGAATTTACCAAAACAATGTAAAACGGCTTTCTATTCATACCTTATTGTCACAGCCTTGAATCTCTCCAACATAACCGTGCACTTGTGCAGCAACCAAGCCAACTACTCTCTTCATAGGTGCTGGTCTCATATTACCTATCAAATAAAAACTCTCATCATAGGCACTGAGCAGTCTCTCCCCTAGGTGTGCAAGCTAAATACTTGAATCCCTAAAAAGCTTGGTAGTCCAAACAAGTCAAAGTGGCCAAGTTAGGAGATTATCAAAGAGAACACTTAAAGTGTGAGGAAAGAACAAAATCTTATATGCACAACTATGCTTTCAATTGTTGGTTTTTACAAGAGCTCAGTTGAGACCCTGTGCATTCTATTACCTTCCTACATGAGATGAGCATTTCTGGAAACGTCTAAATCTATTGGACTGCTCTCCGCGCTACTTCTGAGCCACATCGGATAGGCATTGTGTCATCTGCAGGTGCAGCACCTCCTTTGTGTACATCCACCTCTGCAACGGATGAGCACCCGCCACAACTCCTGGGCCATGTGACCCTTGAAAAGTTGTGGAGCTCAAAAAACAGTAAAACCATGAAACTTTCAAAACATTTAAGTTTCTGAAGTTGCTTAAAATCTTAGATCACTGCTTCTACTCAAGCACCTTCTCTGAATTTAGAGCTTTGCAACATATGACCATCACACTGATAGACGATCAGATATGCAACCATGTGCGACTCACTAAAATAGGACTTGCTAACAAGAACGTGAGAATCACATATGTTGAGACTTCTTTCTTTTGGTATCCCGCAACCTTACACATTAACCTGTTTTCATCAAAATAATCATTTTACATTTGTATTTTTCAAACATTTGAGACCAACCAATACAGTGTTTTCTTTTGCATTTCTCTTCACTTGAACCTAAAACATACAGGACTATTATCCTTCCAATTAAGAAATAGCCAAGCTTGCAGAACACAGGGGATCTATTTACTTTTGAATCAATTTATATTAACCGAAGGCAACATCCAGATGAGGCTCTGTACCAAATGCAGGCAATTATTTTCCATGAGATAAAAGAAAGCAAATTTCTTCACTATGCTACAAAGTGCAATTAATGGAGTAAGCTCTATATCACTCTACTCAGAAACATTTTAAAGCAACTCTCTTCATAGTAGATCAAAGATTGGTAAAAATGTACTTCTTTCTCACGACTCCCTGCGGTGCAGTAAAACTGTATCAGGATAAAATTGAAAAGACCTCTTATATCAGGGCTCTTAGCAGAGTGACAAAAATTACGGTACATATAGATATAATAAATTCACAATCAGAGGCAGGTTTCAATTGTAGATGCTGTCCATCTATCAAGCTCAACTACCTTCTGAAAGCTGTGGTATGAACTTGCACCTCCAGATGCGAAATAATCCATCATTAAATATCTTCAGATTATCATACTATATACATAAACCATGTCACAGCGAAAAACTTTTGAGGTACAATCTGTATTTTGATGAAATATGCATTGGTAATGGTACTATACTTGAAGATATTTGGAAATCTTCAAACAACATAGCTCATTTTCCCTCTCGATAGTCGAAACATTGTTATAGAAGATCTTACCCAATTTATTTCATGAATTCTGTTTTGATATACCTTGAAAGCCAAGCATGTTCAACTGAACCACAAGACTCACTTTACACATGCATAACTATCAGATTCCACAACTTTTCCATTGTCATTATTTTAAAGCTCTTCTAACTTTAGTGATCCTCCAGTCATTCCACAACTTAGCAACTGAATCTCAATGCACAATGACGAAAACGAGCAATAAATTCATCCTTCACTGAGGAGGCAAAGATATCTCGTATCACTGAATATGGTTTGGACTTCCTTTCACTGGCTCATCTGTGCCTTATATGTCAGTGGGTCTCTTATTAGGACCCATTTCATTTGATTCCTGACCATGAAGTTAATAACTAAGAGTAAGTCATTTCCTGATATTTATTTTGTAACCTTTATGCTTCAAATATGAGGAAACTTAAGGCCATTTCCTGATATTTAGTTGTAACCTTTATGCTTCAAATACGAGGAAACTTATAAAGAATTATGGTTACTTTTCCAGATGAGCTAGTTCTTGCCATCTTGTGCGCTTCATGCAGCCCTGGCGACTAGCATGTCCCACAGATTTTAACATTGAATTGCCCTAGTTTCTTCTTTATCTCCTCTAATTCCCTCCTCCTCCTTGCCCACCTGTAAATCCATCATATTTAACTGCTATAGACTCTCCTTACGTGCTCATTAAGTCCGAGCATATCAAAGTCATGGCACAGCCCAAATCCTCTTTCTCTGTTGTCACTTCACAAATAAGAAATCGGTTCATCCCTTCAAGTCCAACATAATTTTTAAGAGCTTCAGTGAAAATTGAATTTGAAGAACATCTCCAGAGTAAAGGTTTCTTCGAAGTAGCTCTTCATTGAGATGGAAGAGGCACTCCTCTGCCCCAGTGAGCTCCTTATTTAGCTTCATGTCAATTTGATGAATATTTTTGGTTTTTTTTGTCCTGGAATATTCGGATTTAAAGGTTACTCCCCGCACTCTACCGCTTTAAATGCTCGCAGTCGCACACAAGAAACTAGTCCACTTTGAAACATGGTCTTTGAAAACTCTAACTTCAGCTACACACTTGTAGGAGCACTCCATGTATGAACCACCTTGAACATCATAACTGCACTTATAGTATGATCTAATCACTTGTCGCAATCTATCTTAAACAACGAGAATCATCAATGACCCTCACAATCTGTGCCAGTAATACCTTTTAAAACATTTCTTTTAGCGACACGAATCCATGAGAAGAAGAATGTGGTGTATTTCTGACCATTGCTTTTATCTCATCTACAGATATCTACCAAACTATGGCCTATGTCTTTCTTTAATCCCTTCTCTCTTATCTCTTCCCTCAACATCTCAATTTCATTCCACAGGCCATTCCTGGCATACATGTTCGATAGCAGAACATAAACCCCGTCATTTTGAGGGTCCAAATCCAATGCCCTTTGAGCAGCTAATTTACCTAGTTCGATATTGTCAAAGTTATGGCAGGCACTAAGCAAGGCTCCCCACAAGGTAACAGTGAAATTATCATTATCATTGTAAGATAACTGGTTGATTAGTTTCCATGCTCTATCCAACTCACCTGCACGACACAGTAAATCAATCACACAACTGTAGTGCTCGGGGCTGGGTTCCAAACTGTAATTAGATGCCATTGATTCAAAGTACTCCATTCCAAGATTTACGTGGCCAGTGTGACTACAAGCGGAGAGAACAGTCAATAATGCTACACCATCTGGTTTGGTTCCTTCCATTACCATGTCATTGAACAAACTAATCACTTCCTCAAATTTCCCATTTCTTCCGCAAACACCAAGCATCGATGTCCAAAGAACAACATCCTTCTTTTTTTCTTCACATCTAAAGCCGACCATGTCGAATACATGCCCAGCCTTCTCCACTGACCCACATTTGCCATACATTTCAATCAACAAACTTTGAAGAAAAACATCAGATTCCAAGTAATGAACTTTTCGAATAACACATCCATGAACTTGCTTACCCAATTCAAAAGCAGAGAGCCCAACGCAAGCACGCAAAGCTGCTGAGAAAGTGAAATTATCCCAAGATAGATTCAAGCACAGCATGTTCCTAACTAATGCCAACCCCTCCATCCACATCTTAGCTTCAGAATAGCCCGAAAGAAGTGCATTCACGCACACTGTGTTCTTCACAGGAATTTCATCGAACAACACAGCTGCGTTCTTGATACACAACGATTTAGCATACATGCCAACCAAAGCAGACCCCACATAAACACTAGAAATCCAACCTGATTTATGCACAACGGTATGAACCATTTGCCCAAAGTTTACATTTTTAATAGCAGATGAAGCTGTAATGGAGCTACACAAGGTGTATGAATCAATGTCAATACCACTAAAATGCATATAAGAGAATGTTTTAAGAGCAAGAAAATGAAACCCATTTTGCGAAAAATGGGAAAGAATTGAATTTAAGAGCAAAGAGTTTTTGGGTTTGAGGAATTTGAAGATGTTGATTAAGGTTTTAAGGTTATTACCATTGGGAAGTGAAGTAGTTGTGCATGTAGTAGATATGAGTTTGAACTGAAAGTTAGGGGAGATAAAGAGTAATCCTGTTCTAATTAGATGTGAATGAAATACTTTAATGGCTCTCAGATTCTTTGAGTTGCAAAAATGGTGAAAGATGTTAGTGATGGAAGAGAAGTTTGGTCCTGTTTCATATTGGGAATGGAATTGAGTCCACATTCTTGAATTCACGTCAGTTTAGTATTGACAAGGGATTGTTTCCACCCCTTATATATTAGGGATGAATACTGGCACATCCGGTGTTTAAAACAAAACTAGTTATTCGGCAACATGAAATTTTATTAAAACAAAGTTTGAGTAAATAGTTGTACACCAAAGAATATGTCGAGGCTAGGATGATTGAAAACCTAACAAGTTTGAAAAATCAAAGTTTAGTTAGATACATGTTAAATCTTTTTACTTATTTTGAAAGATTTATAATTTAAAAAAAGGAATTGGGATCATTGAATTCACTTGATAATATTACTATAATAAAATCTCAATTTGTACATTTAATTCTATAAAGAATAATTGCTTATTTCTAATACAATTATATGCTTACTAAGAAATAACCAGTTAATAAAACTCCGCGAGAATTACGTTAATCAATCAATTTATGACTAGTGATGTTTAAACCGAAATATTTTTCTTGCTTGAATTGTGCAAAAAGAAAGTAAAAACTTCGTGAGAATATTTTACCAAGGACCAATAATCTTGTCTACAATAATTCCTCCATGAAAATTAAAACTGAGGCAAGCAAGATTATTGACTTAAAATAATAGTTTACTAAAAAATTACTTTCACACTACTATTTTATTCATCGGTTATTATATAATAATTTTACTCCGTAAGAATTATAAAATTAATATATGAATAACTTAGAGATAAAATATGTAGATATGATGATAAGGTAATTAAAAATTATTATCCAGCACAATATGAAATGTAAATAAAAAATTTCAAGCCAAGAATATAAAAGCTGAGATAGTATTATAAAATATCAAGCTTCATCACTAACAAAAAGAGATTACTCCATTAGAAAATCTAAAAAAGATATTTAGAAAACTATAAATATTTAAAAGACTAAAGAAATATTTTTACTACAAAGAAAGAAGACCAAGACTAGTTCTTGTCTTAATAAGATTTTATTTCCTTATACAAAGAGAACTTGCTATTTATAGGAAAAGATGAGTAGCTTTTGTCATGTTCCACTTTTGCGAATGTAAACTCCATGTATGCAAAGTGACCTTTGTGTACGTAGTTTCTATAAATGCAACTTTGACACTTGTGCTTCACTTTTGACTTCATAAATTAGTCTTGCAAATGTATCTTCCAAGTAAGAATACCAAAAATAAATTTTAAATAAAAAATATATAAAGGTAGAGTAATAAAACTAGTTCAACAATTTGATAAATTGATATACAATAAAACTAGTTCAGAACTCACAAAGTGTTGTCTGGAGAGGTAGAGTGTACACATGTCTTACTTCTATCTTTGGGGGTAGAGAAGTTGTTTCCGAAAAATCCTAGGCTCATAAGAAAACATGGGAAAAAATATCAGATAAAGACAATCAATTCAACACGGTATGAAAATGAAAGTAATGAAAGAGAATAAGTTATGATAAAGCAGTCTAAATAGGAGGGTAGCTATCATAGATAAATAAGATAATCGAAGTATAAGAAACAATAGATAGTAACAGAAATCAAAGGGTATGAAACTATGAAGCAAGATAGGTTGATATAATGATATCGAAAAGTATTGCACTGATTCAATATATTGATTTCTTGGTGTAGTGGTTTGAAGAAGATAACTTGTAAGTCGGGGTACGTTGCCAGTTGCGAGACTTTTTAATATTGAGAATAAGAATACTGAAAAAGGTAAATATCTAAAGGAATGCTTACCTCCTATAGCAAAGGTTAACACCTTATTTATTTTAAATAAATATCATTTAAAAAAAGTATATTCTATAGATACCTTTTAATGTTTATAGCAAACTATCTAATTTTGGTTACCTTCTACCCCTAAGCCACTAAATACGTTATTCAGTTACACTATTTTTTTCTCTCTCTACTTTGATACATGTCACTCTCTTTGTCATTCTCAAAATATACGATGCTCAATCTCAACAAAGATCGTGCCACCAAAAGCCCAAGTAATACCAAGAATACCAATGTCGTCATAGATATCGCTGCCATCTTTAGTATCCGATTGATGCTTGTACCAAAATTACATTCAGTTACATAAATAAACATATGAATCTCATTCCATTTGCTATCAATTAGCAGTATGATCCCCAAATCATCTTCTGTACAGGTTGTATGTGAACAATGAGATTCAGGGTTTTTCGACGACAAATTCGCCAGAAATTATTGTTCTTGAAAAAAGACGACAGAGTTTGGGACTGAGCAACTTGATTTTCTGATAATATATTTCAATGTATTTTCAACGTATCATGCTGTATTTTTATGTATTTTATTATATTCATTGTCTTTTTTTCATTATAATTAATGTATCTCGCTATATTCAATGTATTTCATTGTATTCATTAACTTTTTTTTCATTGCATTTCAATGTATGCCACTGTATTCTATGCATTTTTTGTATTCACTGTCTTGCTATGTGACATGAATGTATTCATATATTTATTTTAATTAATATAATTTATGCATTCAGATGTATTATATAATTTCTCTGAAGATTGCTATATATTTTGGGTATTTTTCGTTTGAGAATCTTTTTTATAACTGAAAATATAAAATTTGTATGTTATAATTGAGTTTGTTGAGTTATATTAGGAATCTATTATGTTAATCAATTCACTTTTTATTTAAACACAGTGTAATCCCCTGTTTCACGCCGCGAATATAGTCGAATACAATAATTTGCTAAGCTGTAATCCCATATTTCACAGCATGAATACAGTTGAATACAACAACTGATTAGCTGGACTTCTCTTATTCACGCTTATTTTTGCTACTGTATTCATGAATGCAGTAGCTTAAATACATCTAATACATCCTTAAACAACACAAACGTATCTACATTCCGTAATATAGCAAATAGTATCTATAGATAGCTAATTACCACTAAAAGATAGTGCATTATAAAATTTTCTCATACATAAAAATATGTGGACTCATATCATTTGTTAGGATGTAAACGGGGCAAAAAAAGGTACCCTAACCATGTAAGGAAACAATTTATTAAAGTTATTTCATTCTCTAATAATTATAAGGACCATTACATTAAAGTTGTTATCCTTTCACTCCAAAAAGTCTTTTTATATTTGAATGTACACACATTCTTAAATGACACATATACAATACATGTTTAAGGAAAAAATGGGGCACCAAAAATTTGCCCCCTAGTGATTTCTTTACTGGCCTATAGTCGAGCCACCATGCATATTACAACCATGAAGAATCTATAATAATCTGTGAGGTTCTTGTAATGACCCGACCGATCTTTTTGAGCTTTTGTACTTTGCTCTCCAGTGGGCATGATTTGTCCCGTGTGATGTATTATGATTTATGTAAATTGTTGGTTTTGGTTTCCAGGATAACCAAAATCAATTTAGAAGAACAATTCTCAGTTTGAAGCTTAAAATTTGAAAGGTTTGACCAAGATTTGACTTATTCGTATATGATCCAAGATTCAAATTTTTATGATTTGATTAGATCTGTTAAGTGATTTGGGACTTGGGAGCATGATCAGAATGCATTTTGGAAGTCCGTGGAAGGTTTAGGCTTGAATTGGCGAAATTGAGATTTCAGCATTTTTAGGTTGATATGTGAGAATTTGACATGGATGTCAAAATGAAATTCCGGAAGTTAAAGTAGCTCCCTTATGTCATTTATGATGCGTGTGCAAAATTTCAGGTCGTTCGGACAAGGTTTGGTAGCTTTTTGGTCGAAAGTGGAATTCGAAAGTTCTTGTGATTCTCAGGCTTAAATCTGATGTGATTTTGGTGTTTCGACATAATGTTAAGCGTTTAGAAGGTTGGAAAATGTTCGAATGATGTTAGGGGATATATTTTCGTGTTTGGTTGGGATTACGAGGGTCTCATGTGAGTTTCAGATGGTTGAACAGATCAAATCTTGTAGTGGAAAGTTATAGATTTCTACTGTTGGTGTTGCACGCTTTTGGCCTTCACGTTTGCGAGAGGGCTCTCGCGTTCGTGAAGGGGTAAGTGGTGAAGCTGGGAAATTGGCCTTTGCTTTCGCGATGTCTATCCCGCATTCACGAATGGTGAGTTTCAGTGTGTATCGCTAACGCGACGTTATTACCATGTTCGCATAGAGTAAGTGGGAGCAGATGGGCTGGAGGACTTTTCTTCATCTCGTTCGCGAGTCTTGGGACGCGTTCCCATAGCTCTGTATCCAGTATGTATAGCGTTCATGAAGCTATTGACGCGAACGCATCGTGTACTTTGATGGCTTCTATTTTGTTCATCGCGAACGCGATGGTGATCCTGCGTTCGCGAATAAGGTTTTCAATGCTTGGGTAGAATGTTTCAATAGCCATTGTCCGCGATTTTGAAGCAATCTTTCACCATTTTTGGGCAATTTTTGGAGCTTTTTGAAAGGATTTGAAGATGGATTCAAGATATAACACTTGGAGGTAAGGTCTTTGAATTTAATACTCGATTATTGTGTGAATTCCACCTAGTAAATAATGGAATCAAAGCCTAAAATTGACGAACTAGGGCTTGAAATTGGAGACCTAAAATTTGGGTTTTAAAGGTCATTTGTGGATTGATTTTGATGTTCTTGGTATGTATAGATTCGTGTGAGGACGAGGGTTTTATTGAGGTTACTTTTGTCGGCTTCTGAGACGTGGGACTGGGGGCCGAGTTTGAGAAATTTCGGGATTTTTTATGTGAATTCGATATTTTCGAGTGGGCTTCGTTCCTTTAACATATTTTTAATGATTATGTACTGACTGTGTCTTGTCTTGGAGAATGTGGAGGTCGATTCGTGAGGGCAAAGGCATCGCGGGCTAGAGTTTGGACCGGATCGAGGCGAGTAATGATTGTAAATTATGTTCTAAGGGTTTGAAACCCTGGTTTCACATTGTGGTGCTTTATTGAGGTAAGGCACACACTTGATGACGAGTGTGGGGTCATGCACTAGTGGGGACTGTGACTTGGTCCATCCCGATTGATGATTTTACCGCATATTTAACTGAGATCTATTTGTTATCATCATTATTTGGGTTGAATGCCATATTTGGGCTGAATGCCAATTATTTGAACCATTCGGGAATTTTATTGATATTTTCTCACTATTTTGACTTCATACTTGAACTCAGTCATGTTATTTTACACGGTTTTCAAAACTCATTCATGTTTACTTTGCTTTAACACTTGAAATGATATTTCAAATAATATTTTTGGGTTGTGCATCATGTTTTAATGTTGCCCGAGTGGTTTATGTGATTTTTGACTGAGCAAGGCCGAGGGCTTGTGTTGTGAGGATATCTTTTGGGTCAGGCTGCACGTCGCAGGGGTGATACATTGATTTTGATTATGAGGCTAAGGGTTTGAGATATGTACGCCACGAGGTGGCTTGATTGATATGAGGTCGAAGGCCTAGTTTTGATGCCATGAGATGGTTGTGCTTGGGCCGTAACATGCCCATGCAGGAGTTTGCACACCCTCAGTGAGCGGGAATACCCATTATGATGTGGGATATAACCCGAAAGGCTAGTATTGTTCTATGTGATTGCCTAATAGGCTGGTACTATTCTGTGTGATTGCCCGCGGGGCTGGTACTGTTTTGAGATATTTCCCGAGGGGCGAATTTGTTGACATTGTGCCTGAGGGGCAAACCTTATGTGCTTATCTTTCTTATTGGTCTGTTATTTACCTATTTAATTGTGTATTTGTGCCCGAGAGGCATATTTTTGTGCTTATCTACACTAGTTGTTTGTATTCTTTTGCATAATTATTGAAAAAGTCATTTTCAAAGAAGTTTAAACCGAGCAAAGATGTTTTAAGGGATTTTACAGCTTCATTGCTTTCTACTAGCTTTTGAAACAGCTTCTATACAGCATGTTGATTCTCCTTTCGTGGTTTCTAACCATTCAGACTTTAGTTATGATTATTACTCACTGAGTTGGAAGTACTCATTTTACTCCCTGCACCTTGTGTGTAGATTCAGGTATTTTCTAAGCTTGGTGGCAGTTGTCATTGGAGTTAGCAAGGTAGCTGCCTGACGATCGCGGCTCTACTATTTCCCTCTTTATTCCTCCATATGCATTATTGCATTTGTTTCGACCATTTTGGTTTTGATGTGACTAGACAATTATAGTAGATGCTCATTACTAGTGACACCCTGATGTCGGGCTGTGTTTGGGTTGTATTCTGCACATTATATTATCTTTTGCCTTGTCTTTGGCTTATTTGCTCATGATTAGACTGTTTATTAAATGTTTTGTTGTTTTATAAATTGAGTTGGGACTAGTTGGCTTGCCTTGTCTTCACGAGAGGAGCCATCACGAACGGGTTCGAATTTAGGGTCGTGACAAGTTGGTATCACAACCTAGATTACATTGGTCTCACAAATCATGAGCAGGTTTAGTAGAGTCTCGTGGATCGGTATGTAGACGTCTGTATTTATCCTCGAGAGGCTGTAGAACCTTTAGGAAACTTCACATTCTTGAATTCTTATCGTGCGTCCTTGATTCAGCTTATAATGTAACCCTTTGAATTCCTTCCACGCGTTCGTGTGCGCGCATGAACGCTCAGTATCAGATGTGTATTGATGACTTGTGATTCTCTGATCGAGGGGCGAGATATGATCTCTGTGTGTTGATGTTGGGCCATTCTGGAAGACTTGAGACCGAATTCTTACCTATAGCTTGAGCACCAAGGTGCTGATTATTTGAGCTGTGTTTCTGAACTGGTATATTCAGTAGTGCCCCTATTAGTAGAAGTGATGGTTGGATGGCTAGGCGATGAGTTTGTTATGACTGCGTGATGTGGTCATATATTTTGGAACAACGATAAGGTTCCGTTGGAGGATAGAAGAACTATTAGGTGGTTGATTTCCATTATGATTGGATGTGTAGCCTCGAGTTACGGGTGCGTGAAGAATCTTTTCATGTCTCTTAGTTGGGAGTGAAGCAAATTTCATGTTGTGTTATGAGTTCAGACTCAATAAGACTAAGTGACTATGTAATGTGTGTGATGGTGGAAGGTATACATAAATGTTAGTTTGAGCAAATCAGGTGGGTTATCTCCTGCGAAGTGTTCTGAAGTTGTGTGATCCTTATGTTTCATATTGGAATATCTCATTTACAAGTGAACTATATGTGTTGAAATTTAAATTTGGGTCACTTAAGAGAGTGGGCTTGGTTGTTGCAAGGATGAATGCGAGATTTGCAGAAAATATGAAGTACCAGATGGTCTGTGTTCCACGAGCTTATGAAGGATTGAGTTAATCTCACTTCGGTATTATAACAACAATAAAGTATATGCATTATGAGCTATGGCGTATGTTTTGATCTATGGCTTCGAACCAAGTAGGGGAGTTTGCTATTGATTAGCTGATTGTATAGTTATATGCTATGTTGGTTCTGGTTTGAGGCATGCTGGTGCATCAGTTATAGTTTGTAGTGATTGGTTCCGAGGATGGCTCGAGTAAAGGAAAATTTTTCACTAAGTTAAAGGATATATCATGCTTCATAGGTGTTTGAGAATCACGGAATATCTTGAGTTATTGTTGATAAAGAATGCTCGGTGCATAGAATGGAAAGTGTTGCATCAATGTAAGGTGATATGCTGCAGTGTCAGAAGTGCTAATGAGGCACATGTTGTTGGACTCTTTTGATCGGGTCAATTGCGGTTTGAGTAGAGTGGGTGACTTTAGAGAATGGTTATAATGTGCTCAAACTTTTGCATGTAATAATTGGGGATTTTCAGGTTGTATTTTTGGCTAGAAAATGAGGTTTGCAATTGGAGGGTGTCAAGATTTGTGGTTTTTCTATATTAATCATGGGATTCTTTATGTTAGTATTAGGAAGGTAATGTCTTCAGATTTGCAGTAAGTCTTTTCAGGGTAGGTATTTTGAATGTGGTGCTTTTGGGAAAAGTTAATAGAATATTCAGCGGGTTGTGAGCCTTAGACTGTACGGTATTATGATTGGGTCTCGTGTGGTGAGTTTGGGTCGAGGAATTGTGATACTATAGCAAGAAGGAGTATCAAGTTGAAGGTGAAATCAGAGGAATCTCGGATAGATGGGGTAGCTTGGAAGCGGGTCGGATCGGTATGGTAAGGTTATGATTTGCTTTTTGGATGCTTATGAGGTAATGAGTTATACAGGTGTTTCGTGGCAATGCTCTCAGGCTTTAGTGGCTTGCATAGTTGGTTGAGTTCGAAGGAACCAGTCCTGTCAAGTTTGTTTTTGTGCAAATGGAGTCGAAGAGTTCTTGATGATTCTACTGCGGATAGAGATGCATATTTTTTGCGAGTGTGAGAAGCATGAGATGTATAGTGGTTTTCTTCTTGATGGGATCAATGGAAATTCTTGACTAGATGGGTCACGCTTCAATTATGAAAGGAAGGTCATAAAACTCCTAGGCAACAAGCGGCTTCAGATTTAGAGAAATGTGCTTCAGACGATTGGGGAAACGATATTGCTAATTAGGATGACTTGACAAGGGTATATGTTTTGGGAAAAGGCAATGTGATTAGGTTAATGGTACTTCGGTAGTATTGCCGCACCTTCTTGTTAGATCGACTGCTGATATTCGAGTTTTCCTGGCTGCATAGAAGAATTATAGAGTATCTCTCGTAGAATGATTGGGTATTAAATGTATGTTATGTATTTGGATAGCGGAATCATGATCATATATGGTAATTCGTCTACTATATTTGGAGACGGGAAGTTCCCATAAACAGGTTAGGTTGTGGTTGTGGGTCGTGTGTATTGGCACTATATAGTGACTATCGGGGTTAGAAAACCTGAGTGGTTCTTTTGCTACTTGGTATGTTAGACTTTGGATGTGATATTAGGTATAGACTGGTTGTCTTAGCATTGTGTCATGCTGAGCTATTATGCTAAGGCGGCGATGTGAGTTATGCCGAGAATGCCACAGATTGAGTGGTGAGATTCGACGGATTTTATGTTCGTAATAGGATGATTTTATATTTCGAAGACCTAATGGATGGCTGGGAAGGATGGTCTTTCATTATTTGGGTTTTTGTGATGGATCTCAGTGTAGAGACTCCTACCATTGATTTAGTTCTGGTGGTGAAGGACTTTTTGGATTTGTTCTTGGGGTTGGGCATGTCGACATGCAAGGTTGTTGATTTCAGTATTGATTTGATGTCGGGCACCGGCAGAGTTAGAGGAGTTGAGGGAGCAGCTTCAGGGTTTCCTTGATGAGGGGTCCATTGGCAGGCCAATGTGGATGTGTGTATGAGCACGTGATTTTTGCCCTATACGAGAATTACTCCCAAAGTATCAAAATAAAAGAGTCTTTGTGTTTGTTTGCAATATTTGTGGATTACGTGTTCTTTTTCTTATTGCTCGCATTTGTGTGCCCATGTCTATTTGTTCAAATTAAATGGAAAAAAATATATACCAAATATGTTGCATTAATATTTTTAGGATTAGTTCCGTACATAGAAATAGTTAAGTTTATTTTTACGAAAATGAAAAAAAAACCATAAAAAAGGGCATTTTCGCATTTCTTGTCATTTAACGTACAATTGTAGGATTTGGTATTTAATTATGTTAATTGTTACTAAAAATTAATTATAGGTGTTACAAGTCGATCTGATTATATATATATATATATATATATATATATATATATATATATATATATATATATATATATATATATATATATAATACAACATAGAGTTTAGTGTTAGGAAATCAGATTTGGGCCAAAACCTAGTCCAAAACCAGGCCCAATCGAGTCATCTTTGGTCCAGTCCAACGCATCCTCAATCATGGCCGTCCATTTCAAATTGATTCAATGGCCACGATCTCCCCATCTGTCCGTTCATGAGGCATCAATCTGGGCCGTTCGATTCAGTTGATCCAACGGCCAATGCTTAACCCCCATAACCCGAGTTTGCCCGGCCCAATCCACCCATAGACCAACCCGGTCTCGATGATGCCCAAACGGCATCGTTTGGATAAGTGAAATAATCCAGGCCGTTGATCTCATCAGATCAAACGACCAGGATTCGTTTCCCACGCGAGTATATATACCAAAAGACCTACCCAGCCCCCCCTAAACCAGACCCCCCGTCACCTTCATCGTCTCTCTTAGAGACGAATTAAACTCCCGCCGTCCACCACCGTGCTCCGCCTGCCGGAAATCGCCTCACGGCGGTTCCGGTAGGCCAAACCACCCTAAATTTACACCAGCCCTTCTTCTCACCTCCCTCTCCTCGAATCCGGCCTTCGTTAGTCTCGAATCTGTCTCAAACGCTTCGAATATTGGATCGAAGGTCGCCGGGATTTGAAATTCTATCCCAAACCACCCCAAACTCACCCCAAGCCCTCCCACGACCTCCCCCATACCCCTACTAGCGCTGGTTCGGCTCGAATCTTGCCAGAACCGGTCGAGCCCCAAAAACGGCCACATAAACCCTAAAAATCTAAAAAGGGGTCTTCGTCCAAAATTGATAAGGGGTTGAGGTCTAATGGACCTTAATCTAGGTGTTCTCGACCGAGAACACCCCGATTAAGGCCCATTTGGCTTCAACAATTCAAGTCCGAGGTCAAGCCTGGGCCTTTGTTGATTTCAGAGGTATTCCTCCTCTTTCTTGGCTCCGCATTGATTTCTCTGTGTGTTGTTGGTTCATGTTTGTTTATAATTTCTTTTTTGGCATTCTTTCTTTCTATCCCCGGACCCTTTATTTGGTCAATTTCTGTTCTTACTCGTCTTTAATCGGTTGTTAGTTGTTGTGACCATCTTGTGTGTTAAATTCGATTAGCTTCATAAGTCTGTTTATTAGCTTTTATGGTAGAAATTGATTGCATATGGAACCACTGTTAGATTGTGTTTATTTGTGATTAGGGATTGTTTGGATATAGCTGTAAGGTGACTAATCAGAGGTGGCATATTTTAGGATTAAAATGACCTGCACAGCCTAGTGGAACCTGCTGTTACAGCAGGGCATTTCACCAGGTTTGCACTTAGCATTTAAATTGATTTAAGCCCACACTTAAACAAGACTTAGTGGCTAACACAGAGAATATAATGGGCTGGCAGAGAAGAGTATGGGCAAGGTGGGTCTTCTGATTATTGTACCTTAGAGTGTCATTGGTTTTTCAAGTATAAGTATAAGGTTGAAGAGAATAGAGAAGGACCTTCTTTTTTCTTTGGAAAACAGCAGACATTAGAGTAAGAGTCTTTTTAAGCATAGCAGTCTGAAATACAGAGAGGAGAGTATATAGAATACATACAGGAGAGTTTCCAGTTGGAGTTCTATTTCGAGTTGATTCTAAAACCAAAAGAGAGCTGATCTTCTGTGTTTCTGTTATACACTTGGACCTTAATAATAGGCAGAACTTTGGGTATTTGGGTTGTTGTTTGAAGTCAATTGGGGTTCAATCAGTTGGGTGCACAAGTTTTCTGGGGCATTTCAGAGGTGTAGGGGTTTGTTTGATTGGGAATTCTTTGTTGTGGTTTTCTTTGAAGTATTCGAGCTTTTTGTCATTGATTTCTTTTCTTGGAGTCTGTTTGCTGGGATTATTTGGGTTGCTGTGATTGTTGCTGAACTGCAGATTGCCACACTGTTTTCATTGCTCACTCTTCCTTCTTTTTCCATATTCTAGGTACACATCTCTGTCATTGTAGCTTCTTGGTTCGAAAAGGAATGAAGCCTGAAGCTCCCTTTTTAAATCTGTTGAATACATATAGTTGTCCAAAGTTCTTATGTTTGTATGAGTGCCTATAATTAAGTTTGTCTTACTGGTTTTGGTTGTGAAAAGTGCATTTAGATCAAAGATACACTATCATTTGGATATGTACAGAAACCTGAATTCTTCCTGCTGTATCTATGTTTAATCTTCTCTATTCATGATGTGAGATTTCCAAAACTGATAATATTCGATCTTGTGTTAAAAATGGAGATTAATCTTCTGTTTAAGTAGAAGTTTAAGGTGGTTTGAACACCCGTGAGGAATGATATCTTAAAAAATAGGTGACAGTGGTTCTTTAAGGATTCTTTGAATTCAAAGTAAGTTTTTTTTCCATATAATTGTCCACCATAGTCTCGAATCTACTCACTTAGTTAACTAATCATATGTTTACTCAAATTGGTTATAGCTGAGTAGGATATTTGTCACATTGTAGAAATTGGTGCGTTATTATTCAACTGAACGACGTAATTAGATTAAAGGAATCGGGGGGGCATTTCATGTGACCCGACTCCAATTTTGAACAAGATTAAATAAAGCGTGTCAGGAACCACAGGTGCGTTTCATGTAGTGTGGCTCGCAACATGTTTTAAATAATTTTGAATCAACCCCTAAATGAATATAGCGGGAGGTAGTTCGCTTTAAATTAGAGTTAGAGGTGTGCCTCGCCTAACAAGTTATATAAATCGCGGGGCCTTCATAAATGTACATGTAAAAATATTTAGATTTCGAGATGTGCCGTTTCTTAGCAAATATCATGGCCTTCTCAAAAGTGTAAATAAGTAATCGCTCTAGGCGCGTATTTTAATAATTTTACCTTCTTAAATACGGGTGTGCATTTCATGTGACCCAAATCCCAATCCCAAAATGTTGAATAAGAATGTGTCGAGAATCCGGGTGCATTTCATGTGACGTGATTCGAAATATATTTTTAGGCAACATTCTTTTTCGTAAATCATAATAATAATAAAAGTGGTAATGGGATATTAATTCGCATTAAGTATATAACTGTAAAAAATCAGATAAATAAGCCGAATATGACAATCGAGCGACCGTGCTAGAACCACGGAATTCGGGAATGCCTAACACCTTCTCCCGGGTTAACAGAATTCCTTATCCGGATTTCTGGTTCGCGGACCATTAAATAGAGTCAAACCTTTCCTCAATTCGGGTTTCAAACCGGTGACTTGGGACACCATAAATCTCCCAAGTGGCGACTCCGAATCTCTCAATAAATGAACCCCGTTTTGGTTGTCCTTTAATTGGAAAAACTCTCTTTTACTCTCGTGCTCCCGCGGGTGCGTAAAAAAGAGGTGTGACAGCTCTGGCGACTCCACTGGGGACCCTTTTTTTTAGAATTCGAGCTCGGAATAATTGTTGTATTTGGCTTATTTATTATCTGATTTTATTACATGTTTGTATTAATGTGCTAAATATTGTTTTTACTGCTTTGATATTTTGTGAACTGTACATATAAATTGTGCCGAAACCAATCTCCTCTCTGAGTCTTCTAAATCATGAAGAAGGGTGCACTTCGTGTGACTTCTTTTCTGTATAGTGTCTAAGTCCCACTTTAGAACGAGGTTTGGATAAGTTGCAAAACCGGTGAAGCTTCTGTATTCCCGGGTTGCTGCCTCCTCCTCGGCTCGAGTTGTCCGCTCGGGTAAGCCAGGTCTAGAACAATAAACCCAGGTTTTTGAACCTAGAATAACAAAGCTTCATGCCGGATCCCTAGTAGGAACGTTTATTTGCATCATGTTGCATTTGGCTTAGGGGACTCAACACAGGGGTTGGGTCCGTCTAGGACAGGTGACCTGAAATGAAAAGACCGTCCTGCTGCATCCTGTTTGTCTTATGCATTTATCTGTTATAGACTTGCATGCTGACCGGCTTTAGATAAGGAAAATTTAAAAAAAAATAGTTTACTTGTCTTTTTTTTAGTAAAATGAATAAATAAATAATGTAGTTTGTTTCATTAAAACCGAACTACGTGGGTTTGATTCTCATCGGATGTGAGATACGTAGGCAACCTTTATCAGGTCCAACTTCACCCTTTGAAAAATAGCCAAAATATCAAAACTAACTTTTTGTACTAAATAAGTCGGTGACGCTATTTTCAAAAATAGCCGCATGTTCCCGAAAGGGACGCCGGAAGGCTGATTTCATATAAACGGCCACCTTTGGGTCAATTTTTGATTTCGATCAATTTACCCCCACAGCCTTAAAAAATCTTCGTCCCCGAGACGTTGAAAGGCCGTGATTGAAAACTAATTTTTTTTATTATTTAGCAAAACAAAGTCATTTTTCTTATTTAAATCACCTTAATAAATGTGCAGGATGAGCACGAATCAGAATAAGTCATTTTCAATCTTTAGCGAGGTCCCTCAGCAGCGCCACATGTGGTGGGACGATTTGGAAGACAGTAGCAAAAAGATAGTGGAGAGAATTTTGGGAGGTTTGGTTAATCTAGTGAATATCAAGCCAAGGAAAGACATCATCGAGGCACTGATATCTTTTTGGGATCCGACCCGCAATGTATTCCGTTTTGTCGACTTTGAACTGACACCCACGCTAGAGGAGATTGCGGGCTATGCAGGACTAAATGGGAAATTAAGAGGGCAATACCTGCTCTCACCAAGACCGGTATCTCCACATGGGTTTCTGGATTTGCTAAGCATTAGTTGGAAGGTGAAAAATAATGATTTTCTAGAAGGATGTTGCGATCTCCAATTCTTATACCAACGGTACGGCACTCCTCGGGGTTTTAAAGAGTCAAACCTTGGACTAACTCACGCAGGGAATAGAACCAAGTGGGAGGCCAGACGAATTCTAGCATTCATAACGACATTCTTGGGGATTGTGATTTGTCCACGCGAAGATAAGAAAATAGAGATAAGTCTGGTAGGAATATCCGATGTTGCAATCAAAAAGGCTACCAGCACGGTAGTCCCTTTGGTTTTGTCCGAAATCTATCGAGCCTTGACTATATGCCGAGAAGGGGGCAATTTCTTCCAAGGATGCAATCTGTTACTCCAATTGTGGATGCAAGAACACCTCCATCACCGGACACAATACATGAACCATGGGTTGATTGGGAAAAACTGTATCAGGGGTTTTGAAGAACGGATGATAGGTGCTGTATTCCCCGAAGGCATCGAGGCATGGCTTGCACGACTAAGCTCAATAGAAGCCGATCAGGTTGAATGGGCGTTCGGGTGGTTACCCGATATTGAAGTCATATATATGGCAGCCGAGGAGTGTTATATTCTTCTGATGGGGATCCGCAGTGTCCAACCATATGTTCCTCATCGTGTATTACGTCAACTAGGAAGGTTTCGGGTTATTCCTACCGATCAAGATCTGAGGAAGTACGCCATTGAGTTAAGCCCAGGAGTCGTATTCCCCGAAGAGAAGATTAGAAAGCTGTGGCATGAATGTAGATTCCTTGAGCCTAAAACCATGGTTCGGGAACTAGCTAAGGGTGAGGTGGATCCAAAGTACAATGTGTGGTTCGGGAAAAGATTTCAGATTCGTCGGAAATGTTCTAAAAGAGCCCATGTCCAACAGTTCACGAGAAGATTCACAGGAGCAATGGAATTGGCTAGCAAGGGAGGAAGGGTACAGGACGAAGATTGGTAGGATAGAACATCAGGTCTGGGACCTCCAATTCGAGAAGAATATGCAAGCCGCCGCCGACGAAGGAGATAAAAAGAAGTTGGCGCAAGAAAATGACTTTTTGAGAGCTCAAATCCAGCAAATGAAAGAGGGATGCTGACAGACAATTGAGGAGTCGGTCGGATGAAAAATTGATAAGGAGTTTAAAAAATCAAGTCACGGATGTCCAAAAAGAATTAGAAGAGTCAAAGGCCCAAACAATGAGGATCCGTACTAGCTGGAAGAGGGAGGCACATCAGCAAGCACTTCATATACAGCAAGTGGAAGAAGATTATACTGAGGTCATCACCAATCTAAGAGAAGCAAATGTTATCCTCAGGGAACGGGTCTTCAAACAAGCCCGGGATGCCAGGGCAGACCTCGACCGTTGCCACAATTTGATGGCCCGACTGCAAGAACAAGTGGATAGGCTCTTAGATCAGGTCACCAACAATGCTCGAAGATTGGGGGCGAAGAACCAGCGGATAGAACAACTACTCAGAGAAAGGGACATGATTAAAGATAGAATTGGAGAGATCGGGCATTATGTCACCATGAAGTGTTTGGCTTGTGAACAAATGCCCCGCGCCGCCCTCTTTGCTTCGATTATGGACTGTGTTCATCAGATCATGAGAGAGTTAAGGAGACTGCACAGGGACCTCACACCAAGACCCACGGCAAGGCCAGACGACGCCTCGCGGGCCCCCAGGGGTTTAAGAGCATTAGGCTATTGATTAAAAGATGTATTTTTCTACTTTTGTGGACATTTTCAGTATTTTATGTTTTGTTGAGTCAAGCATTTTTCTTCCGTTGTTGATTATTGTAAGACATGTTTTTTATTATTATTATGAGGATTCCAGAATTTCGCCACAATCTTATTACCAGAACTACGCTCGGTCTGATTCACGCGGGGACGTGATACGTAGGCAATCCACATAAGATTCGACCACCACTAAAAAGAAAGAAAAAAAAGTAAAAAAGTACAAAGGTTAATAACAATAAGGCTTTCAAGGATAGTTGAAAAGAAAAAAAAAAAAGAAAAAGAGAAAAAGAGAGAAGCTGGAATGACGCATGTGATGAGTACATGTAGAAAGGGTTATTTGGTTAGGTGCATTGCATCCGACGTGCTATAACATATCTGTTAAACTCGGTAAACTAACAAGTTTGTTGCATTTCCAGAAAAGTTTAGCAGTTGATTTGACAGAATATACTGGCCAGCCACCATTACCGTACTAGATCTAAAGGGCCAATTCCAGCAAGCATGTCTAGTTCCGGTAAAAGTCTCGAGGAAGAGAAATCAGAGATACAGATCATGAAAGAAGAGGTAGATCGGTTGAGACAACAGATAACAGAGATGCACCTAGCCTGGGCTAGGGGACGGTCCTCACCAAACCTCCCTACTCTCGCATCAGGCTCCAGAACATCCACCCATCGATCCTTCGACAAGCGCCCCGATCTATCCATACTTCCAGGGGGAAAACCCTTATGCCACCCACACTCCACCAGCCAAACTAAATCCTCCTCCAGTCACCCCTGTTTTTGTGGCACCTCCACCTGCTACCCTACAAAGGCCGTCCGGCGAGCCGCATGTTTAGATCCATGACAACTCTTACTATCCTCCAGAGCCTACTTTTAGGGCTCCCGAACCGCAATCACATACCCCTCACTGGGATAATCCGGCAGAACCGGAAAAGCACTTCCAAAGTTCAGAACATGAGGAAGTTATTAGAAAAGTTAAAAGCCTGGAACAGTCCTTCAGGAACATGCACGGTTTGGGTAACCAGGTCAGTGTCGCTTACAAGGATCTGTGTCCGTTCCCCGACGTCCAATTGTCGGCCGGGTTCAAAATGCCCAAGTTTGACCTATACGAGGGGCACGGTGATCCTGTAGCCCACCTCCGAGGGTTTTGTAGTAAAATGCGAGGAGCCGGAGGACGGGATGAGATTCCGATAGCTTACTTCGGTCAGAGTCTGGGAGGATCTGCGCTGGAGTGGTACACTAGACAGGACCCCAGCAGATGGTTTACGTGGGATGATTTGGCTCAAGCATTTATCGGCCAGTTCCAGTACAATCTTGAAATAGTCCCCGACCGCTTATCATTGCTAAAATTAGAGAAGAAACCCGCTGAAAGTTTCAGAGAATTTGGTTTCCGCTGGAGGGAACAGGAAGCAATGGTAGATCCGCCTATGAGAGAGAACGAGATGGTGGATTACTTCTTGCAGACACTAGAGCCAACCTATTTCGGACATCTGGTGACGTCCGTGGGCAAGTCATTTACTTAGGTGATAAAGATGGGGGCTATGATCGAGGAAGGCTTGAAAGCCAACAAGATCATGAGCTATTCAGCATTGAAAGCCACCACCCAAGCTATTCAAAGTGGTACCGGAGGAGTGCTTGGGAAAAAGAGGAAGGAAGAAGTCGCGGCAGTCGAGTCCGGAACATGGTTCAGAAACAGAGGCCCCGCACCCCAATATAACCCGCCACAACCTCACCACCAAAATTACCTCCACAATCCATATAACTACCCGCAACATTACTATCCAGCACCTAATCCCCATTTTACTATCCATCACGCTCAGTCATATTCCGCACCTCCCGTCCAGGCACCATGGCGTGCACCAAATCCACAGAACAATTACCCACCCCCAAGAGCCTATAGAAATCCCACGGGTGCGGGCTTTTGCCCAAACCAAGCATTCAAGGGCGACAGGGCGCCAAGGCCAAAGACTTTCACTCCCTTGGGGAAGTCCTACACCAGTCTGTTCCACCGTTTGAAGCAAGTAGGTTTGATAAATCCGGTTGAAGCTAAGCTACCAAACCCTCTTCCAAAGAATCTGGACCATTCAGTAAATTGTGCATACTGCTCAGGATGTCCGGGACACGACACGAAAAAGTGTTGGAGGTTGAAAACAGCCATCCAGGAGCTCATTGACACTCGCAGGATTGAGGTCCAGACTCCAATAGAGCCCAACATTAACCAAAATCCACTTCCAACTCATCATGAGACTAACATGATCGAGTTGGTACGGGTAGAAGAAGGAAAGGAGAAAGCCTCCCAGACTGTAATGATGATCAAGTCTAGCGGGGTAGGAATGAGAAAGGGGCCGAGCCTTGATGAGTCATCCATTTGCAAGAAGGACATACCGGGAGGGTCGGAAGCAGAAAAGGGAAGTGTGAACGGAGTACCGGTGAGGCCGCGGGAAGCAAAAATAGTTGTACCAGGGGTAGCAACCAAACCCGTCTTGACGGTGGCAGGTGTTCGAATGGATCCTTTCATCATCAAGCCAGCAATACAGTTGCCAATAACTGATAGCAGAGCTATTTCATGGAATTATGATCGGACCACGATAACCTACAAAGGAAAGGAAGTGAAAGAGGAAGTTTGCGAAGTGCAAGGTTTGACCCGCTCGGGAAGATGTTTTGCCCCTGCGGAATTGAGGAAGATCACTCCGGCAACACTGAAAAAGCCGGTAACTGACGAAGAGGCAGAAGAATTCCTGAAAAAGATGAAGATGCATGATTATTCCGTCCTAGAACAGCTGAAGAAGACTCCTGCGCAAATCTCATTGCTGTCCCTGCTGATACATTCTGAAGAACATCGGCAAACTTTGATGAAAGTTCTGAATGAGGCCCACGTACCTGATAAGATCTCGGTGAGTCATTTGGAGAAGATCACCAACAGGATCTTCGAAGCGAATCGGATCACTTTCACCAATGATGAATTGCCTGAGGAAGGCACCAAGCATAATAAGGCTTTATATCTTACGGTAAAGTGTGAGGAGTCGGTGGTTACCAAAGTCCTGGTCGATAATGGATCTAGTGCTAACATTTGTCCTCTCTCTACACTAAACAAGTTGAAAGTGGACATCGGCAGGATACGCAAGAACAACATATGTGTTCGAGGGTTTGATGGAGGAGGCAAGGCGTCGGTCGGGGACATAGTGTTAATCTTGACAATTGGGCTAGTGGAGTTCACCATGGAATTCTAGGTGCTGGACATGGTGGTGTCATATAACCTTCTGATAGGGCGACCGTGGATCCATGCCGTAAGAGCAGTTCCATCCAGCCTACACCAACTCGTCAAGTTTGAGTGGGACCAACAGGAGATCGTCGTCCATGGAGAGAATGATCTACAACCGGGCACCATCGTCCCCTTTGTTGAGACGGAAGAAGATGTTGGGCCGTGGGTATACCAGATCTGCGATGTGGTATCCGCCAACCGAGTTCCAGAAGGGGAATGCATTCCCAATGACAGAATAATTACTGCAGACGTCATGGTGGCTCATGAAATGTTGAGACACGGTTTCATACCCGGCAAAGGTCTAGGTGCATCTCTGCAAGGAATCATACAACCGGTATCTGTGGTCGAAAACGTGGGAACCTTCGGCTTGGGATTCAAGCCAACATCAGAGGACATCCAGCGAGCCAAGAGGGATAAGCAGAAGACATGGGTGCTCCCGAAGCCTGTTCCACGCCTTTCCCAATCTTTTGTCAGGTCTGGAGTAAGAGGACATCCGACGGCAAAGATTCCTAGTCCTATGGTTAGGCCAGACGAAGAGTTCTTAAGAAAGTTCGAGGACCTATTCGCAGATGTATGCATGCTCGAGGATGGCGAAGGATCCAGCCATGCCGAGATACAATTTGTGGGATCGAAAGCAAAATTGAATAATTGGAAGGCTACTCCTCTCCCCTGTCCGGAAGGAGTCTTGGTAGTTTGTTTTGGATTGTTTTCTTTCGAAATTTTGTGTTGGGGTTGTCCCCGGAGTAAAATCCGTTCGTTTTAGTTCATTTTGATTTAAGTTCGCAAGTTTGTTTCTCCTTGTACCGTTCCCATTAATGAAATTTTTGTTCCCTTCATGTCTAATTTTGTTTATTTTCCTTCTTTTTTTACTTTTCTGAACAGCCTTCTTTCAACTGATCTTAATGATATGGCGTGCTTAAAGATTAATCAACCCAGTCTAGAAAGTCAATCGGGTTTGGAAATAATAATGCATGAAATAAGAAGTGACGAGAGTGAATCGGAATACGGCGATGATGAAGCCATAGAAGAAATTGGTAAAGAATTAAGTCACTTCGAGGAAAAACCCAAACCAAATTTAAATGATACTGAGGTTGTTAATCTGGGGAAGACAGATGACGTCAAAGAAACCAGAATAAGTGTCCATATTGAACCTAACCCGAGAGAAGAGTTGATCAAAACACTCATGGAGTTTAAAGACATTTTCGCATGGTCGTACGACGACATGCCAGGACTCAGCCCTGATCTAGTGGTTCATAAATTACCCACTGATCCGTCATATCCTCCCGTCAAGCAAAAACTGCGGAAGTTCAAAACGGAGATGAGTGTAAAGATCAAGGAGGAAGTAACCAAGCAGTTGCAGGCGAAAGTCATTCGTGTCACTCGATACCCTGAATGGTTGGCTAATGTAGTACCGGTGCCAAAGAAAGACGGAAAGATCAGAGTATGTGTGGACTACCGCAACCTCAACAAGGCGAGTCCTAAGTATAATTTCCCGCTTCCCAATATCCATATCCCGATTGATAATTGCGCCGGGCGTGAAATCGGATCCTTTGTGAACTGTTATGCGGGGTATCATCAGATCCTGATGGATGAAGAGGACGCAGAAAAGACGGCTTTTATCACACCGTGGGGGACTTATTGCTACCGAGTGATGCCGTTCGGTTTGAAGAATGCAAGGGCAACATATATGAGAGCGATGACTACGGTATTCCATGACATGATACACAAGGAAATTGAAGTGTACGTGGATGATGTGATCATAAAATCCAGACGTCAAGAAGACCACGTTGCCGACCTCCGAAAGTTCTTTCAAAGACTTCGAAGATATGATATCAAGCTCAACCCGGCCAAATGCGCATTCGGAGTTCCATCAGGAAAGTTGTTGGGATTCATCGTCAGCCGACGGGGCATTGAGTTGGACCCATCCAAAATCAAGTCCATTCAAGAGCTACCCCCGCCAAAGAATAAAACAGAGGTGATGAGTCTGTTGGGAAGGTTAAATTACATCAGTAGGTTTATTGCTCAACTTACAGCAACCTGTGAACCCATATTCCGTCTGTTGAAGAAAGACGCTGCGATAGAATGGACGACAGAATGTCAGGAAGCGTTTGACCAAATCAAAGGGTATCTGTCAAACCCACCCATACTGGTTCTGCCCGAACCGGGTAGACCCCTGATTCTTTATCTAACGGTCTTGGAGAATTCGTTCAGCTGCGTACTGGGGCAACACGATCTTACTGGCCGAAAGGAACGGGCCATTTACTACCTCAGTAAGAAATTCACGGTCCACGAGGTTAAGTACACTCATTTGGAAAAGACATGTTGTGCCTTGACTTGGGTAGCCCAAAAGTTGAAACATTATTTGTCTTCTTACACCACTTACCTCATTTCACGTTTGGATCCGTTGAAATATATTTTCAAGAAACCTATGCCTACAGGGAGATTAGCAAAATGGCAAATATTACTTACAGAGTTCGACATCATATATGTGACAAGGACGGCTATGAAAGCTCAAGCCCTAGCCGATCACTTAGTTGAGAATCCTGTCGATGACGGATACGAACCTTTGAGGACGTATTTTCCGGATGAAGAAGTATTGCAAATTGATGGGTTGGAATTAACTGAGGATCCAGGGTGGAAGCTTTTCTTCGACGGAGCGGCGAACGCAAAAGGAGTCGGAGTAGGGGCTGTGCTTATCTCTGAAACAGGACATCATTATCCTGTTACTGCTCAACTGCGTTTTCATTGTACCAATAATATGGCTGAGTATGAGGCATGTATCTTGGGGTTGCGATCAGCGGTGGACATGGATGTACAGGACGTCTTGGTCTTGGGGGACTCGGACCTCCTGGTACATCAGATTCAGGGAGAATGGGAAACCAGGGATTTGAAGCTTATCCCGTATCGTCAGTGTTTGCATGATCTGACCAAGCGCTTTCGATCAGTAGAATTCAGGAACATCCCAAGGATGCATAATGAGGTTGCCGACGCTTTAGCTACTTTAGCGTCAATGCTACATCACCCGGACAAGGTTCGTGTCGATCCGTTACATATCCAGGTCCGGAATCAACATGCTTATTGTAATGTGATAGAAGAAGAGATGGATGGTGAGCCATGGTTTCATGATGTCAAAGAGTACCTCAGGTTAGGAATATACCCAGAGCAGGCAACTGGAGATCAAAAGAGGGCTATTCGGCGGTTGGCGAACGGATTTTTCCTTAGTGGAGGGGTACTGTACAAAAGAACCCCGGATTTGGGATTGTTAAGATGTATAGATGCGAGTCAAGCCACAACAGTGATGACAGATATACATTCCGGGGTTTGTGGACCACACATGAGCGGGTATGTATTGGCAAAGAAGATTCTTCGAGCAGGATATTACTGGCTCACTATGGAGCGTGATTGTATAAGTTTCGTGCGAAGATGCCATCGGTGTCAGATACACGGAGATTTGATTCATTCTCCACCGACCGAATTGCATACAATGTCACCACCATGGCCGTTTGTTGCATGGGGTATGGATGTTATTGGACCTACAGAACCTGCGGCTTCCAATGGTCATAGGTTCATTCTGGTGACGGTCGATTACTTTACCAAGTGGGTGGAGGCCAAAACCTTCAAATTAGTGACCAAGAAGGCAGTGGTAGACTTCGTACATTCCCACATCATCTGCAGGTTTGGAATTCCAAAGATAATCATCACAGATAACGGTGCCAATCTTAACAGCGGATTGATGAAGGAGGTCCTGCCAACAGTTCAAGATTACACACCGAAATTCCACACCATATCGTCCCAAAGCAAATGGTGCGGTTGAGGCAGCAAACAAGAACATAAAGAAGATATTGAGGAAGATGTAGAAGGGTCCAGGCAATGGCATGAAAAGTTACCATTCGCACTGTTGGGTTATCGCACTACCGTCCGAACTTCGGTAGGTGCAACTCCTTACTTGTTGGTGTACGGAACTGAAGCAGTAATACCAGCAGAAGTTGAAATCCCATCCCTCCGAATTGTTGCTGAAGCCGAGATTGATGACGACGAGTGGCTCAAAACCCGATTGGAGCAATTGAGCTTGATCGATGAAAAGAGATTGACAGCAGTATGTCATGGCCAATTGTATCAAAAGAGAATGGCAAGAGTATATAACAAGAAGGTACGTCCCAGGAAATTTGAAGTGGGACAACATGTGTTGAAGAGAGTTCTACCACATCAGGCCGAAGCGAAAGGCAAGTTCACTCCAAATTGGCAGGGACCATTTGTTGTGACTAGGGTATTATCCAACGGCGCGCTATGTCTGACTGATATTGAGGGGAGATGCACTGATATGGCTATCAACTCCGATGCGGTCAAGAGATATTATGTGTAATTCTTTAATGTATTTGTCAACGATTGGTTTCGTTTGTGTGTATTTTGGCATTTTTCGGAGAATGAAATAACAGAGGTAATTTTTTACTACCCAGACACTTTAACCTTTGCTTTCCCCTTTGCCTTAATAATTCTTTCATATACCCTCTTTCGGAATCACCAAGGAAGATGTGTAACAAAAGGAAAAAAGGAAACAAAGAAAAGACACAAGAAAAAGTGAACTACGTTCGACCCGATTCCTCAAGAAGGATACGTAGGCGCCACACGGCTCGGTCATAATAAAATAAAAATCAAAGGCTCCCCAAGCAACAAAACTGGGGCGGAAGTCATTGTTTCATCTGAAAGATAGTGTGGATTCCGAAAGTTGTAATGAGCTAACCGTTGAGGTTGAACCCTTTTTTCTTTAGCCTCACGCGCAGAAACCACATTAAGAACCAAAAATACCTCTCGATCAGTATTCGAGAAATGCCAAGTCATGCGAGTGAAACTACGAATGACACTTCAATCCTCGACTGAATTTAGGACTTACAAGCTGAAAAGGGATGGCCCCTTTAGAGGAAATTCTATGGATAATACCACAGCCCACCGCAATGAAAGAAAGCGAAAATGAGAGAGTCTTAACGGTGAAAACCCTCGCGGGCACCTTAAGGCGAAGAAAGTTGAGAGAAATAAAATGAGAGAGTCTTACGGTGAAAACCTTTACGGGCACCCTAAGGCGACGGGAGATAGAGAGAAATGGGAGAATCTCATTAGTGAAAACCCATTGAAGGGCACTATGAGGTGACAAGGCGAGATGGTTACAAGGTGTCTGCATGAGACAAGGTTTGGACATTCATTTACTGCTAGCAAAACACGGCCATCAGAAAGTAATTGACACGAATAGACTGGGCAGATTAATCTCAAAAGCACGGCATAACCATTGGATCAGTCACACATTCGGATAAGTTTTTCCGATTTTTGAGTTCAGAAAAGTTTTCCCTTTCTTTTGTCATTTTGCGGTCAGCATTCTTTCTCTTTTCTTTCGTTTTCGAAAATGGATTTTTCAAAGCTTACTACCAAGTCTCTCAGAGCGGTACAATGAAAATGAATAGGCGTGGAACGAGGCAATAAGGCAAAAGGCGTTCCGATATTAAGATTGGAACGACAGGTTGATTGGAAGGCTCACAGGAATTATGGAGTATGATGGGCGCATATAGCACGTCCGGAAGATGATTTCTCACAACAAATCACCGGCTGAAAAGGGGTCGGACCAAACCGAAGGTTGAAATAAAAGGAGAAATGAGAGACCATCTGTGGAAAGAGCATCATCCCCAGCAAGTGTCAACGGCGCTCCCAAAAGTTCGAGGGAGGCCAAGCAGCTGAAAGAGAAAAGGAAAATGGCCCCCAACAAGAGTGGCACGACCACTCACCGTGTTTTGAAACTAACAATTTTTCTTTGATTTAAAGCAGGAAAAGAGGGTTCGTCGGCGGAAAAGCATGCCGCGTAGAAGGTCATCAAACTGGGGCAGAAAATTTTCTCCGATTGCGAAAATTTTCTTGAAAGCAAAACACCCAGTGGATAAGTATGGAAAACAATGCGAGATTTCGGGAAATGCCCGTTCCGAGCAGAATGGTATTGAGAGAGGCCGGACAACACGAGGGGTGATCTTTGAGCCTGGTATCATCCCCAACAGTCGTTGGAAAATGAAACACTAACTCTGAGATTCCCCCAGCAGCACTATATCCCATAAGCTTTTCAAGGAGGCCAAAGCATAGTCCCAGAGGAGGTCTGGGAAGAAGGAAGAGGAAAAGGGTTCCCCCGCCAGGGTAATCCACAGTTAATGACATTTCAACCCCGGCGAGTCCGAGAGAGAATGAGGGGTGAAGGAAATAAAGAATACTTCCCCAGCAGCATCATCACTAGCAGGTAAATAGGCAGTTCCGAAGATATCTCCAGCAGCCAAAGGAAAAGTAATACGACCCAGGGGGAAAGCAATTCCAAGACAAGATAATTCAGAAGAGAAGGTGGCCCAAGAGGCAATGCAGGAAGAAGAAAATGGTACAAAAGGCAAAGGAAGGTGATCGGGATAGGATGAAATTAGTGAGTTGTAGTTGAAGTCAGGGAGCCCGCCTGAAGAATGGAGTGGCGATTTTATTTTGAAGTAGTAGTTGAAGTCAGGGAGCCCGCCTGGAGAATGGAGTGGCGATTTTATTTTGAAGTTGTAGTTGAAGTCAGGGAGCCCGCCTGAAGAATGGAGTGGCGATTTATTTTAAAGTTGTTGTTGAAGTCGGGGAGCCCGCCTGAAGAATGGAGTGGCGATTTATTTTAAAGTTGTAGTTGAAGTCGGGGAGCCCGCCTGAAGAATGGAGTGGCGATATATTTTAAAGTTGTTGTTGAAGTCAGGGAGCCCGCCTGAAGAATGGAGTGTCGATTTATTTTAAAGTTGTTAATGAAGTCAGGGGGCCCGCCTGAAGAATGGAATGACGATTTATTTTAAAGTTGTTATTGAAGTCAGGGAGCCCGCCTGAAGAATGGAGTGGCGATTTATTTTAAAGTTGTTGTTGAAGTCGGGGAGCCCGCCTGAAGAATGGAGTGGCGATTTATTTTAAAGTTGTAGTTGAAGTCAGGGAGCCCGCCTGAAGAATGGAGTGGCGATTTATTTTAAAGTTGTTGTTGAAGTCAGGGAGCCCGCCTGAAGAATGGAGTGGCGATATATTTTAAAGTTGTTGTTGAAGTCAGGGAGCCCGCCTGAAGAATGGAGTGGCGATTTATTTTAAAATTGTTGATGAAGTCAGGGGCCCGCCTGAAGAATGGAGTGGCGATATATTTTAAAGTTGTTGTTGAAGGCAGGGAGCCCGCCTGAAGAATGGAGTGGCGATTTAGTTTTAAAGTTGAAGTCAGGGAGCCCGCCTGAAGAATGGATTGGCAATTTATTTTTGAAGTTGGTTGAGGAAAGCGGTAGAGTATAACGGAAATCCCCAGCATGAATCCAAATTCATAATCAAAAGGAAGGCAACAAGGATCCGAAAGATAGGTTCAGACTTCGAAGAAGAATAGTTCGAAGATCACAAAGGAGAAACTAATGGTCGGAGTTCGGCAATCAAGACAGGCCGAGACAACAATTGGCAGAGGAGAAGAAGCATGTGAAGAAACATCAAAGCCAGCAGGATGGCAAGGAACATGGCAAGATCAAGTTGAAAAGATAGATAAGAACTTGCAATACTGTAACTTAGTCTAGCTTCTTATTTTTCGTTCAACACGGTGTAATAAGGGGATCAGTTAAGCAGTGGCGCCAGCAGTAACAGCAGTAACAGCAAGATCACAACAGTCATGGTAGTCCGAGCTACCAAAACTTCCCGAACTACATTGACCTGATTCCTGTTTAGCCCAGGATATGTAGGAGGCCTCCTGAAGTAAAGGCTCGGTCAAGATCTTTTTAGAAATGTTCACACGGAGTGCTCGAACGGGCAAAAATCGCTCGTATTTGCTCACTATCTTTGCACGAAAACTCTTCATGTTTCCGCGCAAAGAGGGGCAGCTGTGAGCACGTGATTTTTGCCCTATACGAGAATTACTCCCAAAGTGTCAAAATAAAAGAGTCTTTGTGTTTGTTTACAATATTTGTGGATTACGTGTTCTTTTTCTTATTGCTCGCATTTGTGTGCCCATGTCAATTTGTTCAAATTAAATGGAAAAAAATATATACCAAATATGTTGCATTAATATTTTTAGGATTAGTTCCGTACATAGAAATAGTTAAGTTTATTTTTACGAAAATGAAAAAAAAAACCATAAAAAAGGGCATTTTCGCATTTCTTGTCATTTAACGTACAATTGTAGGATTTGGTATTTAATTATGTTAATTGTTACTAAAAATTAATTATAGGTGTTACAAGTCGATCTGATTATATATATATATATATATATATATATATATATATATATATATAATATAAAATACAACATAGAGTTTAGTGTTAGGAAATCAGATTTGGGCCAAAACCTAGTCCAAAACCAGGCCCAATCGAGTCATCTTTGGTCCAGTCCAACACATCCTCAATCGTGGCCGTCCATTTCAAATTGATCCAATGGCCACGATCTCCCCATCTGTCCGTTCAGGAGGCATCAATCTGGGCCGTTCGATTCAGTTGATCCAACGGCCAATGCTTAACCCCCATAACCCGAGTTTGCCCGGCCCAATCCACCCACAGACCAACCCGGTCTCGATGATGCCCAAACAACATCGTTTGGATAAGTGAAATAATCCAGGCCGTTGATCTCATCAGATCAAACGACCAGGATTCGTTTCCCACGCGAGTATATATACCGAAAGACCTACCCAGCCCCCCTAAACCAGACCCCCCCTCACCTTCATCGTCTCTCTTAGAGATGAATTAAACTCCCGCTGTCCACCACCGTGCTCCGCCTGCCGGAAATCGCCTCACGGCGGTTCCGGTAGGCCAAACCACCCCAAATTTACACCAGCCCTTCTTCTCAGCTCCCTCTCCTCAAATCCGGCCTTCGTTAGTCTCGAATCTGTCTCAAACGCGTCGAATATTGGATCGAAGGTCGTCGGGATTTGAAATTCTATCCCAAACCACCCCAAACTCACCCCAAGCCCTCCCACGACCTCCCCCATACCCCTACTAGCGCTGGTTCGGCTCGAATCTTGCCAGAACCGGTCGAGCCCCAAAAACGGCCACATAAACCCTAAAAATCTAAAAAGGGGTCTTCGTCCAAAATTGATAAGGGGTTGAGGTCTAATGGACCTTAATCTAGGTGTTCTCGACCGAGAACACCCCGATTAAGGCCCATTTGGCTTCAACAATTCAAGTCCGAGGTCAAGCTTGGGCCTTTGTTGATTTCAGAGGTATTCCTCCTCTTTCTTGGCTCCGCATTGATTTCTCTGTGTGTTGTTGGTTCATGTTTGTTTATAATTTCTTTTTTGGCATTCTTTCTTTCTATCCCCAGACCCTTTATTTGGTCAATTTCTGTTCTTACTCGTCTTTAATCGGTTGTTAGTTGTTGTGACCATCTTGTGTGTTAAATTCGATTAGCTTCATAAGTCTGTTTATTAGCTTTTATGGTAGAAATTGATTGCATATGGAACCACTGTTAGATTGTGTTTATTTGTGATTAGGGATTGTTTGGATATAGCTGTAAGGTGACTAATCAGAGGTGGCATATTTTAGGATTAAAATGCCCTGCACAGCCTAGTGGAACCTGCTGTTACAGCAGGGCATTCCACCAGGTTTGCACTTAGCATTTAAATTGATTTAAGCTCACACTTAAACAAGACTTAGTGGCTAACACAGAGAATATAATGGGCTGGCAGAGAAGAGTATGGGCAGGGTGGGTCTTCTGATTATTGTACCTTAGAGTGTCATTGGTTTTTCAAGTATAAGTATAAGGTTGAAGAGAATAGAGAAGGACCTTCTTTTTTCTTTGGAAAACAGCAGACATTAGAGTAAGAGTCTTTTTAAGCATAGCAGTTTGAAATACAGAGAGGAGAGTATATAGAATACATACAGGAGAGTTTCCAGTTGGAGTTCTATTTCGAGTTGATTCTAAAACCAAAAAAGAGCTGATCTTCTGTGTTTCTGTTATACACTTGGACCTTAATAATAGGCAGAACTTTGGGTATTTGGGTTGTTGTTTGAAGTCAATTGGGGTTCAATCAGTTGGGTGCACAAGTTTTCTGGGGCATTTCAGAGGTGTAGGGGTTTGTTTGATTGGGAATTCTTTGCTGTGGTTTTCTTTGAAGTATTCGAGCTTTCTGTCATTGATTTCTTTTCTTGGAGTCTGTTTGCTGGGATTATTTGGGTTGCTGTGATTGCTGCTGAACTGCAGATTGTCACACTGTTTTCATTGCTCACTCTTCCTTCTTTTTCCATATTCCAGGTACACATCTCTGTCATTGTAGCTTCTTGGTTCGAAAAGGAATGAAGCCTGAAGCTCCCTTTTAAATCTGTTGAATACATATAGTTGTCCAAAGTTCTTATGTTTGTATGAGTGCCTATAATTAAGTTTGTCTTACTGGTTTTGGTTGTGAAAAGTGCATTTAGATCAAAGATACACTATCATTTGGATATGTACAGAAACCTGAATTCTTCCTGCTGTATCTATGTTTAATCTTCTCTATTCATGATGTGAGATTTCCAAAACTGATAATATTCGATCTTGTGTTAAAAATGGAGATTAATCTTCTGTTTAAGTAGAAGTTTAAGGTGGTTTGAACACCCGTGAGGAATGATATCTTAAAAAATAGGTGACAGTGGTTCTTTAAGGATTCTTTGAATTCAAAGTAAGTTTTTTTTCCATATAATTGTCCACCATAGTCTCGAATCTACTCACTTAGTTAACTAATCATATGTTTACTCAAATTGGTTATAGTTGAGTAGGATATTTGTCACATTGTAGAAATTGGTGCGTTATTATTCAACTGAACGACGTAATTAGATTAAAGGAATCGGGGGGGCATTTCATGTGACCCGACTCCAATTTTGAACAAGATTAAATAAAGCGTGTCAGGAACCACAAGTGCATTTCATGTAGTGTGGCTCGCAACATGTTTTAAATAATTTTGAATCAACTCCTAAATGAATATAGCGGGAGGTAGTTCGCTTTAAATTAGAGTTAGAGGTGTGCCTCGCCTAACAAGTTATATAAATCGCGGGGCCTTCATAAATGTACATGTAAAAATATTTAGATTTCGAGATGTGCCGTTTCTTAGCAAATATCATGGCCTTCTCAAAAGTGTAAATAAGTAATCGCTCTAGGCGCGTATTTTAATAATTTTACCTTCTTAAATACGGGTGTGCATTTCATGCGACCCAAATCCCAATCCCAAAATGTTGAATAAGAATGTGTCGAGAATCCGGGTGCACTTCATGTGACGTGATTCGAAATATATTTTTAGGCAACATTCTTTTTCGTAAATCATAATAATAATAAAAGTGGTAATGGGATATTAATTCGCATTAAGTATATAACTGTAAAAAATCAGATAAATAAGCCGAATATGACAATCGAGCGACCGTGCTAGAACCACGGAATTCGGGAATGCCTAACACCTTCTCCCGGGTTAACAGAATTCCTTATCCGGATTTCTGGTTCGCGGACCATTAAATAGAGTCAAACCTTTCCTCAATTCGGGTTTCAAACCGGTGATTTGGGACACCATAAATCTCCCAAGTGGCGACTCCGAATCTCTCAATAAATGAACCCCGTTTTGGTTGTCCTTTAATTGGAAAAACTCTCTTTTACTCTCGTGCTCCCGCGGGTGCGTAAAAAAGAGGTGTGACAGTGTGTTCTAACTTGAGTCGACTTGGTTGGCTCCAAGTTATATTGCTGAGGGATGTGTGATTCAATAGTTGTTGAGCCTATAGTGTTCTGATGAGATATATGGGTTACGTTTTCGTGTTGTGGGGCAGTTGGATTTGTTAGTTATTAGCACATGTAGTGCGGTGTTATTAGGGTCTCTCGTGGAGCTCGAACAGAAGGAGTATTAGATGTTGCTCGGCGAATGGCATATCCGTTATGTGCTTTTGGGTTGTGTGGTGTTATATATTTTCTTCATCGTGGTTATGATGATTTGCTTTGGTCCTAGAGATTAAATTGCACATGGTTGTCGATTGTGAGCACCGTGACTTAAGGTGTTTCACATGGACCAGTGTTTGGGTGAGGCCGCACATTGAGCGAAGCTATGTGGAGGTATGATTATGCAGATTGGATTCATGTGTTTTGTTTTTATGACGAGATGGGTTCTCAGTATTTTGTGCGGTGGTTCTGGTAAGCTTGCGGTACAACTCTTTCATTTGATTCATTTTCAGGATTTGAGTCGGTCCGAATTGTTTCTTATTGGTGCGCAGATTGCGCGAGTTGCGGCTTTAGTCTGTATTGAGGTGTCATGTCACTAGAGTGGTTGTGTTGGATTAGGTGATATCTTTAGAATCTCTAATGAATATGAATGGTTTCAGTTTCAGCATATTAGAAGGATAATATCGATGTTCGGCTCAGGAATTTGCTATGGTAGTTGCCAAGGGATAAATAGCTTCATTAATGGTTGATTTAAGGAATAGTTATGGTTTACTGCGTGTTTTATTCATCATTGGCAGTATATGAAAGCATTGGAATAAGACTTTAGTTGACAAAAGGTTTTCTACCGGTATTCGGTTGTTGTGTGCACTTGTTGTGATTAGAAGTTATCGCTACAAGTGTTTGAATTGGGGTGGTACATCATGTAATTGCAACAAAGGTTGCAGGTATGTCTTATTATAGTTGGTTCGGGCTTATTCAGAGTATAGCTATGAGATTCTGAATGTGTGGAGGATTTTCAGAAGTGGAAATGTGGTTCCAAGGTTTATGGGCTAGGTTGGATTGTGAAATTTCAATCATATTTTGTTATCGGACCTATATATAATAGGGTGACATGGGATAGCCACATGGTACATGTATGGTAAGGTTATTCAACGATTGGTTGGCTTCTAGAACAACTCTGGGCACGTTCGAGGACGGACGTATATTTCAGTGTTGGGAGAATGTAACGACTCGACCAGTCGTTTTGCGTTTTGCACTTTGCTCGCCAATTCTCGGGGCATGTATTTCCCCGTGTGATGTATTATGACTTATGTAAATCGTTAGTATTGGTTTTCAGGGTAATCATAATAAATTTTGACGATCAGTTCTGAGTTTGAAGCTTAAAATTTGAATGGTTTGACAAAAATTTGACTTGTTTGTATATGATCCTGGATTGGAATTTTTATTATTTGATTAGCTCCGTTAGGTGATTTAGGACTTGGGAACATGATCAAATGCATTTTGGAAGTCCGTAGAAGATTTAAGTTGAATTTGCGAAATAGAGATTTTGACATTTTCCGGTTGATAGATTAGATTTTGATATGGGGGTTGGAATAAAATTTCGGAAATTGCAGTAGCTCCGTTATATCATTTTTAATGTGTATGAAAAATTTATGGTCATTCAGACGAGGTTTGGTAGGCTTTTTGATCGAAAGCGGAATTTCGAAGTTCTTGTGATTATTACACTTGAATCCGATGTTATTTTGGTGTTTTGACATTGTTTTAAATGTTCTGAAGATTGGAACATGTTTGAATGATGTTATGGGATTTGTTGGCATATTTGGTTGGGGTCCCAAGGGTCTCGGGTGAGTTTCGGGTGGTTGAACGGATCAAATGTTGTTGTGGAGAGTTGTAGATTTTCTGTTGTTGGTGTTGCAAGCTTTTGGCCTTCGCGTTCGTGAGAGGGATCTCGCGTTCGCGAAAGGGTAAGTGGTGAAGCTAGGAAATTGGCCTTCGCGTTCGCGATATCTGTCTCGTGTTTGCGAAGGGTGACTTTTAGTGCGTATACAAACGCGCTGTTATTCCCGCGTTCGCATAGAGTAAGTGTGACCAGCTGGGCTAGAGGACTTTTCTTCATCATGTTCACAAGTCTTGGGATGCGTTCGTATAGCTCTGTATCCAGTATGTATAACATTCGCGAGGCTGGTACCGTGAATGCATAGTGTATTTTGATGGCTGATGTTTTGTTCATCGCGAACACAATGGTGATCCCGCGTTCGCAAAGAAGGTTTTCGATGCGTGGGCAGAATGTTTAAATAGCCATTGTCCGCGATTTTGAAGCTATTTTCACCATTTTTGGGCGATTTTGGAGCTTTTGAGAGCATTTGAAGAGGGATTCAAGATACAACGCTTGGAGGTAAGATCTTTGAACCTAATACTCGATTATTATATGAATTTCACCTAGTAAATCATGGAATCTAAGCCTAAAATTCAAGAACTAGAGGTTGAAATTGGAGACCTGAAATTTAGTTTTTGAAGGGTCATTAGTGGATGAATTTTGATGTTCTTTGTATGTATAGAATCGTGTGAGGACGAGGATTTTATTGAAGTGACTTTTGTCGTTCTTCGAGACGTGCCCCGGGTGCAGGGTTTGAGAAATTTCATATCTTTTATGTGAATTGGATATTTTCGAGTGGGATTTGTTCCCTTTGCATATTTTTAATGACTATATACTGATTGTGGATAGATTTGGAGCATCCGGAGGTCGATTCGTGGGGGCAAAGGCATCGCGAGCTAGAGTTTGGACCGGATCGAGGTGAGTAATGATTGTAAATGATATTCTGAAGGTTTAGAACCACATATTTTACATCATGGTGCTATAATGAGGTGTTGCACACGCTTGATGACATGTGTGGGGTCGTGCACTATTGCGGACTGTGACTTTGTCCGTCCCGATTGATGATTTTACCGCATATGTGACTGAAATCTATTTGTTATCATTATTATTTGTGCTGAATACTAATTATTTGAACCCTTCGGAGATTTTGTTGATATTTCCTCACTATTTTGACTTCATACTTGAACTCAGTCATATTATTTTCTACGGTATTCAAAAATCAACCAGGTTTACTTTTCTTTAACACTTGAAATAATATTTCAAATAATATTTTTGGGCTGAGCATCATGTTTTACTGTTGCCCAAGTGGCTTATGAGATTTTTCACTGAGTTAGATCGAGGGCCTGTGTTGTGAGGATATCTTTTGGGTCGGGCTGGTGATACACTAATTTTGATTATGAGGTCGAGGTCCTGAGATATGTATGCCACGAGGTGGCTTGATTGATATGAGGCCGATGGCCTAGTTTTGATGCTACTAGATGGTTGCTCTTGGGCTGTAAGGGGCCTTTACATGAGTCTTCACACCCCCAGTGAGCGCAAGTACCTATTATGATGTGGGATATAGTCCAAGGGACTGTATTGTTCTATGTGATTGCCCGAGGGGCTGGTACTGTTCTATGTGATTGCCCGAGGGGCTGGTACTATTCTATGTGATTGCCCGCGGGGCTGGAACTGTGATTAAATATTGCCCAAAGGGCGGATTTGTTGATATTGTGCCTGAGGGGCGAACCTTATGTACTTATTTTTCTTATTGGTCTGTTGTTTACCTGTTTAATTGTGTATTTGTGACTGATGGCCGAATTTCTGTGCTTATCTACACTAGTTGTTCTACATTCATTTGCATAATTGTTGAAAAAGTCATTATCGAAGAAGTTTAAACTGGGCTAAGATGTTTTAAGGGATTGTACAACCTCATTGTTTTCTACTGACTTTTGAAACTGCTTCTATACAGCATGTTGATGTTCTTTTCATAATTTCTTACCATTCGGGCTTTAGTTATGATTATTACTCACTGAGTTGGAAGTACTCATTTTACTCTCTGCACTTTGTGTGCAGATTCAGGTGTTTTCTGAGCTTTGTGGCAGTTGTCATTAGAGTTAGCAAGGTAGTTGCCTGGCGATCACGACTCTGTTTTCTCCCTCTTTATTCCTCCTTATGCATTATTGGATTTTTTCCGACCATTTCATTCTTGATGTGACTAGAAAATTGTAGTAAATAGATGCTCATGACTAGTAATACCCCGATGTTGGGCTGTGTTTGGGTTGTATTCCGCACATTATATTATCTTTTGCCTTGTCTTTGGCTTATTTACTCATGCTTAGACTGTTTAAAAAATTGAGTTGGAACTAGTTGGCTGGCCTTATTTTCACAAGAGGCGCTATCACGATCGGGTCCGGATTTAGGTTCGTGACAGTTTATTTGCTCAAGAAAATGGAGTTCCTTCATTTGGCTGAATCGAACAATGTAGCTTATGAGAGATTTAAGTAATTTTATTTACTCTATTCAATGTACCAGAAAATATATATACAATTTTCTTGACGTGTACTTGAATATACGAGTGAAAACGAATCTATGATTTATAAGTCATGTACCACTAAATTTTAGCCCAGGGAAGAATTCTATTTTTAGGAATCATAACAATAAATCCACTTCAGAAACAAACTTGTTCAAATTTCAATAGTTAAAACCCAATTCTTGAGCATAAATTTTTTTGTCAATAACGGCATTTATTCTTGAACACAGCAACGTATAAGCACTAACTCTTGATCAACGTACCAATAACGGTTGTGGTAGAGTGATAAGTACTCCTTTATTTTTAATCAGAGGTCTCGAGCTCGAACTTCTAGGTATGGAATCACCTTTATTAGGGAGCGCTTTACCCCTCAATGTGGTACTTCCCGGCGCGAATCCGAATTTAATCGGGCCCAATATGGACACCGGGTGGAAAACCGAAAAAAAAACTCTTGATCAACGACGTAACTAACAATATTTAAGAGGAAAAATTGTACTCACTTTGTCAGGAGGCCGATCGAGGATTTTGGTATGATGGATGTACTATTAAGAAGAAGGTCTAGAATATAAATTTTACGGATTTAACTTTTAGTTCTCATTATTGCGCACCCATTACACTTTTGGAATAAAAGTTCAAATTTATTTTTTTATTTAAAAATAGTAATTTAGTTTTAAAATACACATTTTATTTAATCATATAAGATTTTACAACGACAAAGAAAGAATATGAATTTTAATGTGTGAAATTTTTAAAAGAATAAACTAAATAACTAAAGAAATAAAAAGAAAAAGTACTTAATTACTATCCAAAAAGTGACACTAGACACGCCCACCTCCGTGGGCGTCTAGTTCTAGAAAAAAAAAAGGAAAAAAAATAACAAGATTGATATAAGATTTAACTCACAACCTCATCCAGAGAGGTACACCTAATAACAATAACATTATATAATACTTTGACTATGGTTGCACACGCATATATTTAAATATTTTTAAAAAAATATAACATTACTATACATAATTTAGGGTGGAGAACATGAGTTCACGTGCCCCATAGAACCCCCCAGATACGCCCCTGACTTTGTCTCATATTATCCATCGTGGTTTCTAAAAATAGTTATCTTAAATTATTTGTCATTTTAGAAGTTCAAGAGTAAATTAATTTTTTTTTTCATATTCTACCATTAATATTAATTGTTCTGACTACAAATACCTAAATTATGATTTATAAGTAAGTAATAAATAAAGAGAAATTATATCTTAAGATATAAATAAGAATAAAATAATCAAAAATATTTTATATCTAATATTTTTTTAAGGGAGTGTAAAAGAGATCAAATACGATATATAATATGAGGCAGAAGGACGACAACGCTAAGGTGAGGCTCTATTTTCATGAATCTGCATAATTATCCCAATGACCCACTCACTTTTGTGTTGTAAATTTGCCACTAAAATATTGCTAAGCCCAAGTTCAATGCTCCTATAGTAGAGAACAACCTCTTTGGGATCCTCACTTATAGAGAAAGCCATTAGGTATATCAACAAACAATTGTAAATTTTGAAATGTAGTGAGTGAACTATTTGTATAGAGCAAGATACAAATATCAGCATATCACATTTTTTAAGTAGTGAAATCTTCTTATTATTCTTCTTTGTACCCTAAAGTGGTAGCACATGTTGTCTTATAATATATTAACAATACCATGTGATCTTTTGCTAATATCTACCCATATGTTTACCAAATTCATTTACTCTTCTTTATTCACAATTTGATGAATTGAGTGTCTCTATATATAACTCTACTTCTCAAAGCCCATTGCAAACACTTCCAAAATTTCAATTCACTTTTTTTTTTGTTTCAAAACTTCAAAAACAGTCTTTTTATCTTCTGAAGAAAAGATAAAATTTTGCGTACACACTACTCTTCTCAGATCTAACTTGTAAGAATATACCGAGTCTGTTGTTGTTGTTTCTTTTTTGTCGAAGATGGGAAGAGGTTTAATTGGTATAGTTCATGCAAAAAACAAGCTTGGAATTCAAAAATCGATTTCACATAAAAATGGAAGTATGTTAGGAATAACAAATCAAGTTCCAAAGGGACATTTTGCAGTTTATGTTGGTGAAACATGTAGGAGATTTGTTGTTCCAATAGCTTATTTGAACCAACCTTTATTTCAAGATTTGTTACATTGGGCTAAAGAAGAGTTTGGATACAATCATCCAATGGGAGGTCTCACAATTCCATGCAGTGAAGATTACTTCATTAGTCTCACTTCCCTACTAAAGTCATCATAGGCATGCAAGACAGTGATTTTATTTTATTGCCGCTTTCTATATGTGGAAACTTGAAATATATATATATATATATATATATATATATATATATATATATATATATATATATATATATATATATATATATATATATATATATATATATAGTATGTATATATGGCTGAAAGAGAAATGACTAAGTCAGCTCTCTTTAATTTTGCATCATTGGCTGGTGTCAAGTTTGTCTCGTATACATCTTCGTTGTAATTTGTACATACAAATATTCTTCTAAATAAACTGTTCTCTTGTCTTACTTTGCTGGGCAGTTACGTTAGTACATTTACGTGAGGTCAAATATTGGTTAGAGATCTTTTAGTCTTGTTTAGAGATTTATAAACCAGTTGTATATGTAGAAAAATTATAGTGTTAGATGGCCTAGTTTCTTAATTTTTACATGGGTTTTTCTAAAAATGTAAGCATGTAGTATATAAATTATGTGCAGCTTAGTAGACGATTAAAATATCGAGTAAAATTCATAACAAAGAAAGCTCTAAAAAAATACACGCTGACAAGAAGACTAGGCGACGCGAATTATACAAAATGATGCAAGATGATAAAAAGGAAGCTCTCTTAGCACGAGCACGAGCACGAGCAAGTAAGGGTCAAACAAGTGGCCAGCAACTTCCTGCCTGCTCGCTAATTAATAGCTCTGACGTCGTACCATCCTCAATGAGTGCTAATATTTCAAGCGAGCAATATCCTCCTTTTGTGGGATATTCAATATATGAAACAGGTTAGAGAGTTAAACTGTCATGTATATGCATTTATAACTTACAGTTGTTATTGTTGTATCTCATGATCTACATCTAATACAAATCATGAACAATATACTGAAAAGTCAATAATAATTCCACCATCAACTGATTATGTTATGTTAAAGTCTGTTCCCAAATGCAAATTTTGCGGAGCCACAAAATTTGAATACGAACCACCAAAGTCTTTCTCTTCTAAAGAAGACAAATATAATATTAGACTTTGACATGCTTAAATGGACGACACAAATTGTGATAATTCATATAATCAATTGCAATTTACTTGGGATTGAAGCGTATGTATAACTGGATAGGGATGATGGGAAAAAAACATATGCAAATTAGAATGACAAAAGGGCGGTTCGGTATACAAGGTATACCGTATTTACGTACTCTAATGCAAATATTAGTATTGTTTTAACAGCTCGAACCTAAAACCTATAAACACAGTAAAATAATTTTATCATTATTCCAACGTTTCCTTCAAGATAAAAAGATAAAAGGGAAAAAGAAAATCATTTGGCATCTTAGGTGTAAGAGTATAAGACAACAAAAGAAAGGAAAGTGTAACTTAAATATCAGTGGCAAAATCTTCGAAAAGATATGACAGTTGATCCAATGGCACATTCTGACATTCAGATATAGTTGAGTCTGCGGATCGTAAATAATTCAATTTTTTATCTTTAGACTTGAAACAGAGATCTATTTGGATTCATTAATTTTTGCTTAATTTTTGGTTATAGATGTGAAAGGGATTAAAGAAAAATGAGCTAAATTCATGTTGACAACAAGAATGCTGGAAATACAATAAGTTTTTAGTAGTGAAATCTTTTTTGTTTTTCATAAAGTAAGAAACTGTATTAATAAGGAATCCAGAAGATGCAAATTACAAAAAATGACAAAAGTGCACAGTGTTTAAGACGACAGAATTAGCTCATGTGCAATGTTTAAGCTAAGATCTAACGAGCTTGATAATAGGTGAATTAAACTATAATTAAGCCCCCAGAAAACAACTTTCTTGTAAAGTTTTTATTGTAAAAGTGATAGCAAAATGCTTTTATTAGTATTTTTCATATTTTTCAGGTTACATACATTAGAATAAGGCAATAGAGTGATTTTGTATCATTTATGGATGAAAAAGAAGCCAATCGCATCAAAGTCGCCAAGTGAACCATGTGAAATACACAAACAAGGGCTGGAGGTGAACTGCCGCGGTCCTAGCGTGGGCACGTTAGGACCGCGATGAGCTGTTATAGGAGATTCAGAGAGGCCTTTTGGCCGCGGTCCCAGTGTGGGCGGGGTAGGACCGCGGCAAGCGACGGGAACTTAAGGGACTGAAGTGCAAATTCTAAAATTCTTAGCCCAAAATCCTATTTAAATACTAGAACTCGCCCAATGGAGGCATGTAACATTATTAGAAAGTACTTTGGCAAGAAAAATAATTGTGAGAGATCACCCAAAACATCTTTATTTCTTTTCTTCTTTATTTTCTTGCAATTCATGATTATGAATCTTTTAGTATTTGATTTCCCCATTGTCATGAATAGCTAAAAACCTTAATCTAAGGTTTTGGTCTTGGTTGGTTTATCAACATAATCAGATTTGATTGTTAACCTCTAATTGTTCATCTATGTTTTGATTGTGGAATAGTTGAAGGGCCCTCAATTATTCGTTCATATTTATTGTGTATCTTCTTGAGAGAGAGAGTGCATATTTAATTATATGAACAACATCACTCCCGGAGTATAGACGAGAGTCATAACCGAGCGTTTAGAGTTGGATTAGAGATAACGAAACCCCGGGTACAATCTAAGTGAACCGTATTGTGAAATTAGTGAACGTAGCTTGAGAAAGTGTGTCTAGTAGATTATTATAATTACTTGAGAAAGAATTATGATATATGGAGAGTTCATGATTGTTAGAGATAACTAAATCATAATCATAAGAAATATACAACAGAGGAAAATACCAACGGGGGAAACCATTGCCTTAGACCCTCTTTATATTGTTTACACATCAAGTTTAGTTAATATTTAGTTATTTATTACTTTCAATATTAGTTAGAAAATTAACTATTGTGAATCAGAAAGTTTGGGAAAACAAGTTGTGTGAATTGAGTAAATTCGACAGTGGTAAGTGGTAGGTTAATTCTCTGTGATTCGACTCTGCGCAATAATACTCAGATTATATTTGCAACGCCCGTATAGTCTTTTGTAAGACTCAGTTGAGCGTGATCAAATTTTAGCGTCGTTGCCCGGGACTTAATGGTGTTATCAATTACGATTGAAAGAAATACAAAGATTCCAAATGTAATCTGTTTTTTATTTACCAATCTTTACATTGAAATTCTAACGGTTGAAATCTTGTGGAAAGCAGGTGTATGTCTAGAAATTTTTCGAGGACTGGAGAACTAATAGAAGGACTCTCAGACCCTGAGAAAATATTCAAGGCATTGAACCGTGCCAACTAAGGACTTCAGCAAACTCAACTAACGAATCAACCCGAATTTGACATAGGTGACGTGAATAGTGACGTGAACAACGCCAACGGAGACAATAAGAATGAGCAAGTTGACCTAGAAGTCAGGGGAGTGGCACCTCTAGTGCCTGAGGCTGCACTTTATGACTGGGCATAGCCTACAGCTGACAATCTGGCCACTGCCATAGCTGTGCCTGCAATTCAAGCGGAGACATTCCAAATCACCAACAACATGCTACATCTGCTAGATAATAAGGAATTGTTCTCTCGGTCAAGCATTGAAGACCCACAACAATACTTGAAATATTTTTTGTCAATTTGCATGACCCAAAGGCAGCCGAATGTGACTCTTGAAGCTATCAAGTTGCTCCCATTCCCATTCTCAGTAACCGGAACAGCTCAGACTTGGTTAAATTCGCTCCCGATCAACTCTATCACCACTTGGGAGGAATTAGCCAAGCAGTTCTTGAATAAGTTTTACCCACCTAACAAGACTGCACGACAAATTGATGATATATTGCTGTACATGCAGCATGCTACTGAGTCCTTGCAGGAAACTTGGGAGAGATTTAAAGGGATGCTTGTGAAGTGTCATCATCATAACATTCAGGATCAGATATGTCACGATCCAAACTGGAGGACCATGACTAGCACCCGACCATACTTGCCGAGCACCAACGTACATTTTATCTAACCTTCTTTATTATCTTTTAAGCTGACGAGACCAATATAAATGGTAGACATGGATCATGAACAACCAACAATAAAATATGATTGCATGAACCTACATAACATGGGATGACCAGACAATCAAGAAAATATATACATATGGTACAAGCTACCACGCTAAAATGAAAGACTATACAACAAAAACCAGCCGACAAGGCATACCAAACTATACATGAGTCGACACTTGTCTATGAGCCTCTAAAGGAACATAAGTGCTGCAACATAGCCGGAACAGGGCTCCGACATACCCATAATGTCTATAACAAAAATGCATACCAAGACCAAGGCAAGTCCGGAGAAGGGATCTCGCCAATCACCGCTGAACTGGACAACCTACTGTGATGGGGGAGCTGCACTTGCCTGTCTATCAGGACCTGCAGCACGACATGCAGCGTCCATAAACAAAAGGACGTCAGTACGAATAAAGTTCTGAGTATGTAAGGCAGAGAACCATGAATACAAACAGTAATGTAAGCAGGGATAGAGAATATACAACCTGTAACATCTGAGTACCTCTGAGGGCTACTGACATGAAATGCATGATACATGTGTATAAATACATAATCTTTTAAAACATACGCCTCTGTGGGCATCATCATCATCATGTCGTACCCGGCCATAATAGGCTCGGTAAAAACGTACCCGGCCATTATAAGGCTCGGTAGAATCGTACCCGGCCACGTGGAGCTCGATAAAACCCAACTGATCAGTGGTTGCACAATAGGTGCCGTACCCGGCCGACTATAGCGCGGCTCGGTAGAGTAAAATAGATACATATATATAATGCATGCTCGACTCATGGAAACACCTTGTAGACCTTTCGGAGTGACGTAAGGTCGGTATCCTATGTACACCTTATTAGGACTAACTCTTCACTATGAACCTTATAGGAATCGGGAAGTACCAACAAGATTGATAACATAAGAATAAGAGAAGCAACATCAACATCAATCGTTCCATAAGAGGGGAAACAATGTAAGTACTGCTAGCTTCTAAGAATAGAGTATCTTTGGAAGCTCGTTCATTACATTATGTTAATCGGAGTCGTGCAAAAGAAGGAAAGGGATAGCCACACATACCTTGTATATACTGCCACAACCTCAAGCTATGCAAACGTCACGACTCCTTAGTCTACAATAGGAGAAATGACACTATCGTTAACGTTTAAGCGTCGCAACTATTATGTACCAACCACAACCTATTTTGTGATGAAACGGACAGTACCTCCCCTATATATATGACTTCACACCATTCAAAACAATCACCAAACAGCCTAAACAACATCAATGATAAACATATTGAGCCTCCCAAAACAGTCCACACACAACCTAATCACATCATACATATGACGGCCACTATAGTCGTATCCAAATGACCCAAAATATTACGAAGAAATAGCAGACCACAATCCAACATATATATGGTGTATCTCCACACCCTGCCTCCTCCAAAACTCCACAAAATAGTAATAAAAATGCAGCCCAACAGCAACACAAAACAGTCCACAAAACAGTCCGCTACAAGTGAATAACTTGAACTCACGGCTTCCGATCACCGTCCCGTGAGTTCTTACATGTATATAACGAATTACCATTAATTTACAGCAGAATAAATGTATGAAATATAGTAGTAAACTAACCTTTGTTGTTGGATAACTCAGCCTTTAACTTGGTTCTTCAAACTCTAGTGTTTACCCCCAAATTTGAACTTGAAAGAGAGGGAAAATCAATTAGGGTTTGTGGATACTTTTTGGGAGGAATTTTGCAGGGTCTTAGTCTGGTTATTTGTGAAATATAAAGAGGTATATATTGCAGAAGATAAGCCTTTTAATGGGCTGCTTATCTGACCCGAAATTCCCTCTTTTGGGCCGACATTAAACCAAGTAGGTGACTCACCTACTTGCACCTAGCAGCTTGTGCAGTCTCACGAAAATGTCGATATCTCTCTATTCCAATGTCGTATTGCTAAACCGTTTAATGCGTTGGAAACTAGACTCATAGATCTTCAATTTGGTGTGTAGATCACCCCGTAATTCCAAGTATATTGGGAGAAATACTTAATAAAATTTGACCTAAAGTTTAGGTAAAACTATGAACCTAAGTTGCAACAACTTTTGTCGACTTTTGTTTCATAACTCGTTTGACTTCAAGAATTATGATACGGATATTATATGATTCAAATACCTTAAATCATGACCTCATAAGTATACTAAGCATCTATAGGTTTACCCAAAAGTACGAGTTACAGCATCCTCGATTCATTTAACTTCTAATACTTGTTAATCACCCTTATGCACCATTGTATCACTTAAGATTAATCGGATTAACTTCTAATCATCTCAAGGATAATTCCTTCTTGGATTTGTGTTATCTAACTTATGGAATGAACTAATGTGTGTGGATATGGGTTGTAACACCCTCCCCTCCTTAGGAACATTCGTCCTCGAATGTAAGGGTTTATGGGGAGTCCAAATCATCGTGGATTCCAACGGAATTTTTTGGTCAATTTTCCCCTATAAAATGGTCACTAGCAAAATTTGCAAGCAGTGAAGCTCAAAGTGTGACCACACAAGGCTACACAAAGCATTATGGACATGAACATTATTTACATATCAACACTTTGTATTAAGGAAGAGAGTTCTCAAGTTATTGCTTACCTCATAAAGCCATTTCACCTTTATAATGTATCTTGCGTTCCACCAACATCCTTTTTATCATCATTCTGGAATAGGTAAGGGTATTTAGACTTCATCTCTTCTTCCGCTTCCCATGTCATTTCTTTCATATTCTTGTTCCTCCACAATACTTTGACGGAAGCTACATCTTTTGTTCTCAGCTTGCGGACTTGTCGATCTAATATGGCCACTGGCACTTCTTCATATGATAGATCCTCTGTAACTTGAACATCTTGGATAGGGACAACTCGAGAAGGGTCACCAATACATTTCCTCAACATAGATACATGGAATACCGGGTGGACAAATTCTAATTCGGATGGCAATTCTAACTCATAAGCAACTTGTCCAATTCGTTGAAGAATTTTATACGAACCGATATACCTTGGACTCAGCTTACCTTTCTTCCCAAAACGCATAACACCCTTCATTGGTGAGATCCTCAGGAAAAGCCAATCACCAACCTCAAACTCTAGATCACGACGTCGAACATCAGAATAAGACTTTTGCCTGCTTTGTGCCGTCCTCAATCGTTCCTGTATCACTTTCACCTTCTCAATGGCTTGGTGAATCAAATCTGGCCCATATAATTCCGTTTCACCAACTTCGAACCATCCAACTGGTGATCTACATCTCCTCCCATATAGTGCCTCATATGGGGCCATTTTAATACTGGAATGGTAGCTATTATTGTAGGAAAATTCTATGAGTGGAAGATGGTCATCCCAATTTCCTTAAAATCTAGAACACATGCTCGTAGCATATCTTCCAATGTCTGAATGGTACGTTCAGCCTGTCCGTCAGTCTGCGGATGAAATGCAGTGTTGAGATTCACCTGTGTGCCTAAACCTTTCTGAAAAGACCTCCAAAAGTTAGTCGTAAATTGAGCTCCTCGATCTGATATAATAGATACCGGCATACCATGAAGCCTAACAATCTTCTTGATATACAACTTCGCATAATCTTCAGCCGAGTAAGTTGTCTTAACTGGCAGAAAATGAGCACATTTTGTAAGTCGATCAATTATCATCCAGATAGAGTCAAACTTATGATAAGATCGAGGTAATCCAATAACGAAGTCCATAGTAATCACCTCCCATTTCCAGGTCGGAATTTCTATATTCTAAAGCAATCCACCGGGTTTCTGATGTTCTATCTTTACTTGTTGACAATTGGGACACTGGGCTACAAATTCTGCAATAGACTTTTTCATGTTATCCCACCAATATTGCTCTTTGACATCATGATACATCTTTGTTGAGCCAGGATGGATGGAATATCGAGATTGATGAATTTCATTCATAATCTTTTCTCGCAATCCTGCTACATTCGGCACACATAATCGGCCCAGGTATCTCAGTGCCCCATCTCCTCCGATCTCAAAAGCCGTAATTTTACACTGCTGAATGTTCGTCTCAATCGTAGTAAGATAGGATCTTCATATTGCCGTGCTTTTACCTCGGCTACCAAAGATGATTCTGATGTATTCTGTACAGTAACACTTCCGTCATCAGAGTCTAACAATTTAATTCTCATATTGGCTAGCTGATGAAGCTCTTTAGTCAACCCCCATCTACATGTATCAATATGTACTAAGCTTCCCATTGACTTACGGCTGAGAGCATCTGCCACAACATTGGCTTTGCCGGGATGATACAATATCTCGACGTCGTAGTCTTTCAGTAATTCAAGCCACCTACGCTGCCTCAAATTCAACTCTTTCTGCTTGAAGATGTATTGTAGACTCTTGTGATCTGTGTAGATGTCAACATGGACGCCGTATAAGTAGTGCCGCCATATCTTCAAAGCATATATTACTGCAGCCAATTCCAAATCATAGGTTGGATAATTCTTTTCATGCTTCTTCAATTGTCTTGATGCATATGAAATCACCTTCCCATGCTGCATCAACACGCACCCTAAACCTATACCTGAGGCATCACAATATACCACATATCCTTCTGTTCCTTCAGGGAGAGTGAGCACCGATGCGGATGTCAATCGATCCTTCAGCTCCTGAAAACTACGTTCACAAGTGTTAGACCACTGGAACTTGGTAGCTTTCTGTGTTAACTTAGTCAATGGTGCTGATATAGAAGAAAACCCTTCTACAAACCGCCTATAATATCGTGCTAGCCCCAGGAAGCTACGGACTTCTGATGGTGTTGTAGGTCTCGGCCAATTCTTTACTGCATCAATCTTCTGAGTGTCGACACTAATACCCTCGTCGGATATCACATGGCCAAGGAATGCTACTGAGTTCAGCCAGAATTCACATTTGGCGAGCTTAGCATATAACTTACGATCCTGAAGCGTCTGTAATACTATCCGCAAGTGGCTCGCATGTTCCTCCTCCGAACGAGAATACACCTGAATGTCATCAATGAATACAATCACGAACACATCAAGAGAGGGCTTGAATACAGTATTCATGAGATCCATAAAAGTTGCTGGGGCATTTGTTAGTCCGAACGACATCACCAAGAACTCAAAGTGCCCATATCTTGTCCGAAAGGCCGTCTTTGGAATATCCTTCTCCTTAACCCTCACCTGATGATACCCTGAACTTAAGTCAATCTTGGAGAAATACTTGGCACCCTGGAGTTGGTCAAACAGGTCGTCAATTCTTGGAAGTGGATACTTGTTCTTTATAGTAAACTTATTCAACCGCCGATAGTCGATACACATCCGTAATGACCCATCTTTCTTCCGCACGAATAGGACTGGAGCACCCCAAGGTGAAGTGCTAGGCCTAATGAAGCCCTTATCCAGCAAGTCCTTTAACTGCGCCTTCAACTCTCGCAGCTCTGCCGGGGCCATTCTATATGGAGGGATAGAGATCGGTTGAGTGTCAGGCAACACATCAATGCTAAACTCAATCTCCCTTTCTGGAGGAAGGCCTGGGAGTTCATTTGGGAAAACATCCGGAAATTCATTGACCACGGGGATAGATTGTAGAGTAGGCAGCTTTGCCTCGCATCCCTAACGCGAACAAGATGATAAATGTAACCTTTTGAGATCATTTTCCTTGCCTTAAGATAGGAAATAAACCTACCTTTCGATGTAGCAATGTTCCCCTTCCATTCAATGACGGGTTCACCAGGAAATTGAAACTTAACCATCTTCATACGACAATCAACATTTGCATAGCATGAGGCCAACCAGTCCATTCCCAGTATCACATCAAAATCAACCATTTCTAATTCAAATAAATCTGCCGAGGTTTGACGACTACAAATCATCACAGTGCAACCTCTATATACCCTTCTAGCAATCACAGAATCTCCAATTGGAGTAGATACCGCAAGGGGTTTACTTATCAATTCAGGTTCAATGCCAAACTTATTAGCCACAAAGGGTGTAACATATGATAATGTAGATCCCGGATCAATCAACGCATATACATCATAAGAAAACACGGACAATATACCTGTAATAACATCTGGACATGACTCAAGATCCTGTCGACCTACTAGAGCATATGTTCGATTTTGAGCACCACTCGAACTCGGTCCTGCACCTCTACCTCTACCACGACCTGTCGACTGCTGAAAACCCCGTGCTGGAGGTCGAACTGATGAGGAAGAACCAGACACAGATCTAGTCGGTTGAGCCATACCATCACCTCCCCTGTTAGGACAATCCCTCATCATATGGCCAGGTTGTCCGCAAGAATAACACGCATCAGAACCTCGACGGCACAGTCCAAAGTGGGCCTTGCCGCACTGATCACAACGTGGTGTTGGGGGTTTCGTCTGACTAGTATCCCTGTGATGTTGCGATCCAGATGCCTGCGAACTCTGACCTGGACCAGAATAGGATCGATCATATCGAGGCCTCTGAAACTGTGGAGGAGCACTAGCTACAGATGGCGCCGAACTCCTCGAAGACTGGGGCCTGGCGCTGCCTCTTAAGTCATCGGAATACCTTGCAAATCTCGCCCTCTTATGCTGGCCCCTATCCTGCTCCCTATCTGCCCTCTGCCGGCGTTTTCGATCTTCTAGGGTCTGGGCATAAGCTTGAATGCGAGAAATATCCATGCCCTCCAATAAGGAGGCTATCGTGCACTCATTTATCAGATGTGGTCCCAACCCGTTCACGAACAAATGCACCCTATCACTCATCTCAGCCACCATATGGGGAGCATACCTTGCTAAAGAATCAAACTGCATGCTATACTCTCGCACACTTAAATTACCTTGTCTAAGGTTCAAGAACTTATCAGCTCTAGCTCGTCGTATCTCAACTGGCAAATAGTGATGAAGAAAGGCCTCAGAAAAATCCTTCCACACAGCTGGAGGAGCGTTTGGACCCCTAGATCTCTCCCAAATATCATACCAAAGAACCGCTAAATCACGTAGCCGATAAGAAGCCAACTCCACTGCCTCTGTATCACTAACATGCATAACTCGTAGTGTACGATGAACCTGGCCAATAAAAGTCTGCGGATCCTCCTTGGGGTCTGATCCGGTAAACACTGGAGGGTCTAAATTAATAAAATCACGAACTCTTGTACTAACTGGTTTATCAGCAGCACCTGTATTCTGCCTCTGAGCCTGAGCAGCTACCAAGCTAGTCAATAACTGCAAAGCACTCCGCATATCCTGGTCTGTAGTGCCAGACGGAAGAGCTGGAGGTGCTGGGTGCCAGCCACCTAATATCCTATGGAGGAGACGGAGTAGATGAGGTATGAGACGGCATCTCACTCTGAGCCTCACTTTGGCCTGCTCTGGCTTGGGGCACCTGACCGGTACCCTCTCCCGCAGTTGTATCAAGCCGTCTACTAATTGTTTGTTTCCTAGTCGAAGGCATTGCTGAAAGAAAACAAGGTGAATATTAGAGACGAACACTTATGACTCAACTCTATGCACGATCTAGATTCGGGAAGAAGGTAACAACCCTAGATGTCATGTAGCCTCCCGATTATAAATGTGGCGCGCTACACATCCATAATCAAGACTCTACTAGACATGGCTCATAGACAATCCCTAGGACAGACTTGCTCTGATACCAAGTTTGTCACGACCCAAACTGGAGGACCATGACTAGCACCCGACCATACTTGCCAAGCACCAACGTACATTTTATCTAACCTTCTTTATTATCTTTTAGGCTGACGAGACCAATATAAATGGTAGACATGGATCATGAACAACCAACAATAAAATATGATTGCATGAACCTACATAACATGGGATGACCAGACAATCAAGAAACTATATACATATGGTACAAGCTAACACGCTAAAATGAAAGACTATACAACAAAAACCAGCCGACAAGGCATACCAAACTATACATGAGTCGACACTTGTCTATGAGCCTCTAAAGGAACATAAGTGTTGCAACATAGCCGGAACAGGGCCCCGACATACCCATAATGTCTATAACATAAATGCATACCAAGGCCAAGGCAAGTCCGGAGAAGGGATCTCGCCAATCACCGCTGAACTGGACAACCTACTGTGATGGGGGAGCTGCACCTGCCTGTCTATCAGGACCTGCAGCACGACATGCAGCGTCCACAAACAAAAGGACGTCAGTACGAATAAAGTTCTGAGTATGTAAGGCAGAGAACCATGAATACAAACAGTAATGTAAGCAGGGATAGAGAATATACAACCTGTAACATCTGAGTACCTCTGAGGGCTACTGACATGAAATGCATGATACATGTATATAAATACATAATCTTTTAAAACATACGCCTCTGTGGGCATCATCATCATCATGTCGTACCCGGCCATAATAGGCTCGGTAAAAACGTACCCGGCCATTATAAGGCTCGGTAGAATCGTACCCGACCACGTGGAGCTCGGTAAAATCCAACTGATCAGTGGTTGTACAATAGGTGCCGTAGCCGGCCGACTATAGCGCGGCTCGGTAGAGTAAAATAGATACATATATATAATGCATGCTCGACTCATGGAAACACCTTGTAGACCTTTCGGAGTGACGTAAGGTCGGTATCCTATGTACACCTTATTAGGACTAACTCTTCACTATGAACCTTATAGGAATCAGGAAGTACCAACAAGATTGATAACATAAGAATAAGAGAAGCAACATCAACATCAATCGTTCCATAAGAGGGGAAACAATGTAAGTACCGCTTAGCTTCTAAGAATAGAGTATCTTTGGAAGCTCGTTCATTACATTATGTTAATCGGAGTCGTGCAAAAGAAGGAAAGGGATAGCCACACATACCTTGTATATACTGCCACAACCTCAAGCTATGCAAACGTCACGACTCCTTAGTCTACAATAGGAGAAATGACACTATCGTTAACGTTTAAGCATCGCAACTATTATGTACCAACCACAATCTATTTTGTGATGAAACGGATAGCACCTCCCCTATATATATGACTTCACACCATTCAAAACAATCACCAAACAGCCTAAACAACATCAATGATAAATATATTGAGCCTCCCAAAACAGTCCACACACAACCTAATCACATCATACATATGACGGCCACTATAGTCGTACCAAATGACCCAAAATATTACGAAGAACTAGCAGACCACAATCCAACATATATATGGTGTATCTCCACACCCTGCCTCCTCCAAAACTCCACAAAATAGTAATAAAAATGCAGCCCAACAACAACACAAAACAGTCCACAAAACAGTCCGCTACAAGTGAATAACTTGAACTCACGGCTTCCGATCACCGTCCCGTGAGTTCTTACATGTATATAACGAATTACCATGAATTTACAGAAGAATAAATGCATGAAATATAGCAGTAAACTCACCTTTGTTGTTGGATAACTCAGCCTTTAACTTGGTTCTTCAAACTCTAGTGTTTACTCCCAATTTGAACTTGAAAGAGAGGGAAAATCAATTAGGGTTTGTGGATAATTTTTGGGAAGAATTTTGCAGGGTCTTAGGTCTGGTTATTTGTGAAATATAAAGAGGTATATATTGCAGAAGATAAGCCTTTTAATGGGCTGCTTATCTGACCCGAAATTCCCTCTTTTGGGCCGACATTAAACCAAGTAGGTGACTCACCTACTTGCACCTAGCAGCTTGTGCAGTCTCACGAAAATGTCTATATCTCTCTATTCCATTGTCGTATTGCTAAACCGTTTAATGCGTTGGAAACTAGACTCATAGATCTTCAATTTGATGTGTAGATCACCCCGTAATTCCAAGCATATTGGGAGAAATACTTAATTACATTAGACCTAAAGTTTAGGTAAAACTATGAACCTAAGTTGCAACAACTTTTGTCGACTTTTGTTTCATAACTCGTTTGACTTCAAGAATTATGATACGGATATTATATGATTCAAATACCTTAAATCATGACCTCATAAGTATACTAAGCATCTATAGGTTTACCCAAAAGTACGAGTTACAGCATCCTTGATTCATTTAACTTCTAATACTTGTTAATCACCCTTATGCACCATTGTATCACTTAAGATTAATCGGATTAACTTCTTATCATCTCAAGGATAATTCCTTCTTGGATTTGTGTTATCTAACTTATGGAATGAACTAATGTGTGTGGATATGGGTTGTAACAAGATACTTGACCAGAGATTCTATATGGGTCTAACTGAAAACTTGAAGGCTAATGTGGATGCTTCAGCTGGAGGTGCGTTCTTAAGCAAAATATTCAACGAATGAAAAATTCTCTTAGACAAGATATCACAAAATGCGGGGTGGATGACTAAGGTGTAACACTGGCACCCATAATACATTCCGTTCCATTGCATCCCAATAATTCACAGGAAGAAAACATGGCCACACTCCTAACCCAGATGAGCTTATTGACAAAGAAGATTTATGAGATGTGTACAAAACAGGTGCACATTGCTGATACAACGAATGGAGGATTATGTGCACCATGTATTAATCAATCATATGTTTGTTCGTGGAGCGGAGAAGGTGAAAACCAAGGGGTCCGGGAAGATATGAACTATGTCAACAATTATAGGGGCCAGAGACAAGGAGCACAACAATGGAGACCGCCACAGAATCAGCAGTACATGCCTAATATGCAGCAACCTGGAGGGCATGCACCCTTAAAATTTCACAGGAAGCGCTTAATGCATATTTAAGACCTGTATCGGGCGTCAGAACCAAAATACGAGCCCGATACCTATATTTTCTAACTCATTTTCATTTTCATTTTTCCTTATTAATTTCAGAAAATAATTTGACGGAATAATTCTTTTACCGGTGTTCTGGACCTCAGATTGTGATTCAGGGCACATGCCCGAGTCCCATATTTTTCTACGGACCTCCCGGGATCGTCACATCACCGTCCGGGCCCAATTACCAAAATTTTTGACCAAAATCAACTGTAACAATATTAATATAAAAATTCTTCAAATTTTCCATAGAATTCATATATCTTAACACAAAAACTTTCCGGCTTCGCGCTCGGACTATACACGCAAATCGAGGCAACTAAGAGTGAGGTTTCCAAGACCTCGGAAGCGCAGAAAAAGGGAGAAATATGGTGATGACCAACTGGGTCGTCACACAAAGACTCAAGTAGGCAGATTGCACACTGTCTAGTGTAATACACATAAAGTTTTTCTCAGAACTCCATTTTGTCTCCAAAATATATGTTTGGAAAGCTTATTCAAATGGCTACAACTTTCATGCTTTACGTTTTCCAAATTCAGAACAGAAAAGGGAGAAAAATGCACAATAGCGCGGCCGCGCTTGTTTTAACGCGCCCAGTAACAGAACACTTGTCAACTAGCGCGCCCAGGTCCGAGACCGCGCTAGTTAAGCCCGGGAAAAGTGTTCTTTTTCACATTGGAGAAGGTATAATTGTTTGGGGCCAACCCCGTTTGGTATATATATATATATATATATATATATATATATATATATATATATATATATATATATATATATATACACACATAGGAGAACATCTACTAGAGCAACTTTTGACCAATGAAGAGCACAAAGCCGACGTGGAGGCCGGGTTTCATCTTTTTTTCTCCAAACTTAATCTTTTTATGTTTCTTTGTATCATTTGTTGTTTTGCTACCATGTCTATGTGGAGCTAAACTTCACGTTCTAGGTTGTGGTCCTTTCATGACTATTGCTATTCGGATATTGATTTTGATTTCTTAGTTTATCGTATTGGTTTATTTATTCAATCCTTAATTATTTGATTTCTTGATCACCAATTAAATACTATCTAATTCACTTTACAGCTTGCCAATGCTCCTTTCCTGGATTATTCATATATCTGCTAATAACTCCAACAGCTTATGAAATGTCAAGTCTCATACAGACCATTGCATACATCAAGCTACCAACAACATATGCGTATGGTACCTTTGACATATACTTTCGTTCAGCTTTATCCAATGGAGACATAATAGTGCTTAGCTTAAAATGGGGAACAAGTGGGGTATTAACTGGCTTAGTCTTGTCATCTATGCCAAAACATTGTAGTACTCTTTTCAAATATTCTTTCTGAGATAAACAGAGTTTCTTTGAACATCTATCTCTTATTATCTCAATGCCAAGACCTTTCTTTGCTTCACCCAAATGCTTTATCTCGAACTCCTTCTTTAGTTGAATCTTCAACTTATCAATTTCTTCCGAATTCTTGGAAGCTATCAACATATCATCAACATATAGGAGAAGATATATAAAAGAAGCATATTTAAGCTTGCGCAAATACACACAATGATCGTATTTGCTTCTCTTGTACCCTTGCTGCAACATAAACTTGTCAAATCACTTGTACCATTATCTAGAAACTATTTCAATCCGTACAATGATTTTTCAAGTTTGCACACCATATTTTCCTTTCCGACAACTTTGAATCCTTCTGGTTGAGTCATGTAGATTTTCTCTTCCAAGTTTCCAACTAGTTCCTAATCCAATTGTGCTACCAAAAAGCCAATATAATTCTAATTGAGAAATGTTTTACAACTGGAAAAAATACTTCATTATAATCAATTCCCTACTTTTGAGCATATCCTTTGGCCACCATTTTTGATTTGTAGCGAACATCTACTTGGTAAGAAAATCCTTCCTTCTTTGCAAATACCCATTTGCACCCAATTGCTTTCTTTCCCTTTGGGAGATTGGCCAATCTCCATGTATGATTCTGATAAAGGGATTGTATTTCATCATTCATGGCAATCCTCTACTTATCTTCTTCTGAACTTTGGACTATGTCTTTATAATTGGTGGGAACATCATCTATAATCGCAGTGCACAAGCAACCGTCTCTATGAGACGAACATGCTTCGTTATTATTCTTTTTGGTCTGCTGGTTGCTATTGATTCAAGTTTTTGTTGAGGTTCCTGAGTTGAAATCTTCTCTATTGGCTCTCCTTCCAGAGGATAATCTTAATTTATCTTTTCCTTTGCGTACAACTGGGAAGGAGTGCTTTCTTAATTGGGCATTTGTGATGAATGTCACTACAGAGGTTGCTCTCATTGATCTGGTTCCGGTATTGAGGGACTTTTCGGATGCATTTCTTATTGGTGCGTGTATTATGGAAGTTGTGCTTAGGCTATATTGATTGTGTCATGTCACCAGGATGGTGTATTTGGTCAAAGGAGATCATGGGGATCATTAATAAATATAAACGAATTTGATTTCAGCATGTTTGATGGGTAAATATCGAGGTTCGATTCAAATATTTGTTATGGTAATTGCCAGAGGAGAAATGGCCTCATGAATAGTTGCTCTAATCAGTGATTATGGTTTATTGCGTGTTTCAATTGTCGTTGGCAGTATATGAAATTGTTGGAATGAGACCTTGGCTAATAAAAGATTTCTATCGGTAATTGGTTATCGTGGGTGGCTGTTGTGAATGGAAGTTATCACTGCATATGTTTGAGTTATGTGGTATATCATATGATTGCAGCCGAGGTTGCAGGTATGGGTTATTACAGTTGGCTCGAGTTTACTCAAAATAAATATGTGAGTTTCTAATCTTGTATACGATTTCGGAAGGTGAAGTGTGGTCCTACGGTTTATGGACCAGGTGGATTGTGAAAATTCAGCTATATTGTGTTAGCATGCCTATGCTAGATGGGGTGACATGGGTTCATCCCTGGGTATATGCATGGTAAAGCTATTCAACTTTTGGTGGACTTCTAGAACAACTCGGGGTACACTCGAGGACGAATGTTTATTTGAGTTGGGGAGGATGTGACAACCTGACCCATCGTCCCATGAGTTACTGCCCCGTCCTTCTCATTTTCTACTTATATATACTTTATTATCAGTGCCTTGTGTGATCGAGTTGGCTTGGATTGATTTTTGAAGGAAATGAGATACTTAGTCTCTTTAAGGAAGGCTTATTTTATAAAAATTCACATGGATGTTAACTTATGTGTTAGAAGGCTCAAATATCAATTCCAATAATTGTTTTTGCTTCGGGGGATGATTTTTGACTTAGGAAGTTTATCGGAAGTGATTTTGGAGGCCCGGTGTAGAAATAGGCTTGAATTGGCGAAGTTAGCATTTTGGCGAATTCCGGTTAAAATGTGAGATTTTGATCCGAGAGTCGGAATAGAATTCTGAAAGTTTGTGTATCTTAGTTAGATGATTTGGGATATGTGTACAAAATGTCAGGTCATTCGGACATGGTTTGGTTGGTTTTTTTATCAAATGCGTGTTTTGAAAGTTTTAGAAGAACTTAGGCTTGAATTTGATATAATTAGATGGTCTTGGAGTTGTTTGATGCATTTTGATGAATGTAACAAGTTTTTATGATGTTTTAGGAGGTGTGGGTATTTTTGGTTAAGGTCCCGGGGGCCTCAGAGTGATTTCGGATGGTTAACGGAAACTTTTGAAGTTGGAAAACTTCATAATAGGCAAAGATGTAAATGAATGCGCACAAGACCTCAGTTTAAACGATCATATCTCTAGTTATATAAAGAGTTATGTGACCTAAAACCTATCAAATTAAATATCTTTGAGTCTAGTTTCCAACGCAATAAACCGTTCATCATTTGGAGGTGTATACAGAAAGTTACGACAATTTTACTAGGCATGTATCGGTAGCGCGGCCTTAGCACGGGCGCCCTAGTAAGGCGCGCTAATTGAGTTATATTCTGCATCACTAGCGCGACCATTAGCGCGGGCGCGCTAGTAGCAGGCCCCTAAATACCCCAAGACCGGGTATAGAGAGTTCCCAAGTCATTTTTGGGGCAAGGGCTTGCTCTCTTAAGAGGAACCCGTCCCACTCTTCATTTCTATGATCCAAAGTAAGATTTTCGAAGTATTTTGAGTTGATTACTACCCCTAAACACTTATATTAACATGGATTAATCTTGAAAACCCTTTGATTTTCAAGGAATTCCTTCAAGAACTCAAAGGAGGGTTTTGCAAGATTTCTTCCAAAAGGTAAATCCTACTCCTTAGACTTATATATATGGAGTTATTTTGTAATTATGAGTATGAACCATGTATTACTACCTATGGTATGGTGATTGGAAGCCATAAATTTCAAATTTAAATACATGACCATGGTAGGGAGTTAAAGTTGATTATTCGATGGAATTTTATTGGTTGGGTTTGAATGGTTGATCACACATGTGATGTTAGGAGTATAAATTATTGAAGAAAAATAGTGGGATGAATTGTGGGTTTATATTGATAATTGGATGAACCAATACTATAGATATGAGTTAGAAAGATTTATACCTACAAGGTGTTTGATAATATACCTAAATGGCATAAGTTATGAAATTTATTACTAATATTGGTCCTATTGAATGTTGTATTATAGATTTAAGTTACATAACGATATTGTATCATTGTAGTATCATTAAGGGGGTGAATTTCGGATATGCATGGCTAAAACCCCGTCTATTAGAAATAGAATTTCATCGATGTTTGTGTTATTTTTGGTCAGATTCGATGCACGAGGAGACCAGTTGGAGAGGCAAGGGCATAGCGAGCTAGAATTTTTGCCGGTTCGAGGTGGGTAATACTTGTAAATGATGTCCCTGAGGGTTTGTAAACCCCGAACTTGCACATCATAGTGTTATACTGAGATGACTTGCACGCCGGATAACGGGCATGGGGTAGAGAACCATTGAGAATTATGACTTGGTCTGTCCCGCTTAATAAAAATACTACCTAATTGCTTAAAATTAAATTGACACCCTAATAAAGATATTAATTATCGTGAACTGGACTGATTATCATGTTTTGGGCTTCGTGGCAAATATTTGAATCCCTCAGCGATTGGTATCACTGTCTTGGAAATACTGTGCATATTTTCATCTTAGTCTAAGGTTTTAAAATGGTATTTTGCTACTCAGCATTTTTAAAAGATTTGAAAACTTAAACGAGGCTTTGATGGCATTTTAGTTGTGAGATGTTGTGATATTGTTGCCCAAGGGGCTTATATGCATTCATGACTATGCATGGATCGGACTGCACGCCGCAGCGAGAGTGGTATTGATATTGCGCTTGGGCTGTAGGAGCCCCTTCGGAGTCTGAACCCCCACAGTGAGCACGAACGCCTTTGCATGGATCGGATTGTACGCCATAGCGTCATGTGCATTGCATTGCATACACACATTGGCTTTACTTGTACTACGTGGATGACATTTAGCACTCATACATTACTAACATATATGTGTTATTTGCCTTATTGAACAGATACCCTGGTGGAAATTATTAAGGAGTGCTGAGCCCAAGGGGCTGACTTGAGTGCAGACTTGCACTGTTTGATGTTGTACCCAGGTATTGAACTGTTAATATTGAAATAAGAGATATTAAAAAGAGATTTCAAAATCTACTTAAATATGTTAAAAAGGAATATCATGAAAGTGTACTATAGTTTAAAAGTTGGTTCTGTATTTTATAAACATGAGATAGTGCCTTGTGTGGTTTTCTTTTCTTCAGCATTATTTACTTTTATTACTGCTGAGTTGGAAGTAATCACTCGACTATTTGCATCATGTGTGCAGATTCAGGTACTTGGAAACTTAGCTGAGCTTGGAGCTGGTCTAGAGTTCCATTTGGGATCGTCGAGGTAGCTGTCTGGCGTCCGCAGGATCCGACACCCCCCTTATTACTCTATTGTTTATTTATTCTGCGTACTCTCAGACTTGTAGAGTTACTTACAGTATTGTATTGATATTCTAATAGAGGCTCTTGGCTCGTGACCCTAGATCTTTGGGAAGTTACATTGTATTTGGGAGATTTTGGAATATTTTTATAACTATCAGTTTATTTTGGTTTCCTTCACTGTTAATGACTTAAAATAAATAATTTTTAACTCTAAGCTCCGGTTGAGAGTGTATTTGGTCGCGCTTGCCTAGCTGTTGGGTTAGACGCCATCACGACCAATTTGGGGTCGTGACAATATGCCTCATAAATTGGATGATAATAATGTACATTGGCTAAGAAATAATTAATTGATGGGATCTATGTCTCGATTTAGAGATTGATGATACACCTTTATGAAAGCTTATAAGTTTTCATGTGTAAATCCGACCGGTAGATTTTGTATCCTACACATGAAATAAGTTAAGCAAAAATCTAAAGAAAATCATCAATAAATTAAATCATCAGTAATTTAGTTTAATTGATTAGTATCTGAATCTTAACATGGAGAGTTAAATAAGATTTAATGGATGAATTGTGAAATTGAATAAGGAGTGCAATTATAATTTTTTAGTGAAATAATTCATAATTAATTATAATGGATATTAATTTCTAAAATTAGAAATTAATTCCATAATTGGAGCCTTGTTAATTAAATTTCATGGTCCATATTGTGCCTAAATAATTGGAAATAAAGGAATCTTTTTTCTGGTGAAAAAAAAACAATAGGTTTTGAAAAAGAGTTTTAACCCTTAAAACTTGTGATATAAAAATATAAGATTTTCCACCTAGTAGAAGAGAGCAGATGGTGGCCAAATTTCAGCCCTTTTCCTTAGAAAATTTTGTCCACACAAGTTATTTTTGGGTATTATTTGGATAACACAGTAGAAGACCGTGAAACGTTCGGAGATCGTGATCGTGCGGGTAGTGTAGAATTCATTGAGTTGCTGTAGAATTGGAGGCTCACGTGATAAAGGATTTTTGTTCACGCTTCAAGAGGTAACCCGTGAAACTCCGTTTCGTGATCGTGCGGGTAGTGTAGAATTCATTGAGTTGCAGTAGAATTGGAGGCTCACGTGATAAAGGATTTTTGTTCACGCTTCAAGAGGTAACTCGTGAAACTCCGTTTATGCTAGTTGTCTAGATTACATGTGAATTTGATATTGGGATTGCTTTCGCTGCATATAATAATCCACCAATGTCATATATGTTCTTGCTTCTAAAAACTTTAATTGTCCTTGAGAGTTTAAGAAGAGAGCAGCCCGATGCACGAAATATCTTAAGTTTACGCAAGATTCGGGATGGAATCGCGTTGTGGTATAAGCAGCCTACCCCAATACAATATTAGTGGCTGATTCTACGTCTCGAACATGTGACCTATATGTCATACAAAGAGCGCAAAAAGAATATATGAATGATATGATCTGGCCATAGTTAAAGAATTTGGCTATACATTCTCAAGGACAACAAAAAGTAGAAATGACACAAGATAGCCACTCTAGAAATGCCTTCTATTTAAGAATTAGCCGCTGCGTCCCGAATTTTAGCTTTTTAGTTCAAATTATCGGGATAAAAATATATTGAATTGTCCTTAAATTAAGATTTTTAGTTTAAAATTTCAGGACAAAAATAAGTATTGGCTAATCTCAAAATAGCATCCATGAGAATGGCTATATGTGCACTTAGCCCAGAAAAAAAAATGGTTAAAGTTGCACTTTTGTGCTTTGCTTGAAGGCTTTGTATATAAGTAGTTTACAACTCTTGCCTAGCAAGAGCAGAAAAAAAAAGACTGAAATTTCTACGCTAGCTCAAATCTGAACTTAAGGATGCTGCCTTTTGACATCATAAACTATCCAATTGAGAAGTTACATCAACAAAGGCTTTCACATTGCACGGTATTGTTAAACCGCCCATTGAATTATGAAAGCCAAATTCTTCTTCTGCTTGCCTTAATAAGTTCTGGAATGAAGGATGATTCAGGTATGTTATTGGCACGACGTATCGTTTCTTCTCTATCTCTCCAACGTAAACTGCAAAATGTCCTTTTGGAACATCTGAATGATTCCTTGTTACAACAGACTGTAGTTTGTGTATTTGTTTGACACTTGTGATCATTGGTAATAAACGAAATCCCATGGTTTCTCTTAATATATATGTAAGTACTAGTGTGTTTGATGTATATATTTAGACTGATAAAGAATGGTTTTCGAGTTGAAATTTATGGTGAAGTTTGCAATGAAAAGATTATATTATATAGTAGCTGTTTGCATATTGTATTGCCACCCTATGTCAGCTGTTGTTATGGGCGCAATGGGTCATATATTCTGGGCTACCTCACATGGCTTTGGTCGTATACTTCAATTATAAAATGCACTATCCTTAATTCCATGTGCATGCATCAGCATGAAGTGGCCCTAATACTCAAGTTACTGAACTTCAGTATTTGAAATATTTTGTCAAATATTGAAAAAATTGTTTGAAGAGTATTTCGAGTGAAATAATGGCGTTCCCTCACCAAGCTTTTTTTTTTTTCTCCGAGTTAAAATTCATGTTCAAATACATTTTCATGTTAACTTCTATAGATACACTTTTCTGACTTTGATTACTATTATTGTTAGGCTCAATTAGCCTAAATATAAAAATATAAATATGGTGTGATATTGTCCGATCCAAACTCATAAGGGTATGAAAACTGAGTCCCCGCCATCATCCTGGCATCACCATATTCGTCTTGCCGAACTTGGGCTCTAATACCGGTCATTGGACTAAACTGCTTCACTTAGGGGCTGAGTCCTATAGAGTTACTGCCTCATTGTTTGCATCAATTCTAATGCTGATACCTCGGAAATAGTTGTTCGTACAACGAAAATTTTCCTAACAGTACACAATGTGATGAGAGGACTTAAATATCCAAACCAACAATCCTTAACCTCTGGAAATGGTGTCGAACACCATCTGACTTCTATAATTCATGACTATAAATAGGTTTCTGTTACGTACTTCAATTTAAAACTGTGTGATAGCCCATAGTTTTTAGGTTATACCGCGTACATTTTAATACATTTTACGTTAAAGAAATAACTCTATTCGTTTAAAAAGATTTTATTATTTTGATTTATTACAATTTTACTAAAATAAAATGAAAGATTTTTGAAATATGTGATCTTAAATAAATCATATCATTTGTATGGCTGTATAATTTTTGAAACTTGTGATTTTACTCAAACTTGTTAAAATATTTGTGTGGCAATAAGTTGTCAAAGTTTCATACACATAAAGGTGAATTCGCCATCAATTGGCGCGGCTTCATAAACTATCATTCGAAAGCAGACATTAGTCTGTTTATTGCATGGGCTAGCCACTATTTGGATATGCATTTAAGGTTTAGCCAAGTTTTCTTGGAGGGAAGGATGCCGGGGGTCTATTTGGAAACAGCCTCTCTACCCCAGGGTAGGGGTAAGGTCTGCGTACATGCTACCCTCCCCAGACCCCACTAAATGGGATTATACTGGGTTGTTGTTGTTGTTGTTTAGCCAAGTTTTCAAATGTTCTGTAAAAGTAGCATTATTTGAATTAGATTGGGAGCATGCTCAAATATGTACTGTTGTCTTTTTTCTCAGCATTTTTGTCTAGATAATAACCGATTAATACAAATTGGCTAGATTTCAATGGGCTCTATATATTTGAGTCTTAGTACTGGAATGTAAGGTCTTCTGTTGCGCCCAAGTTAAAAATAGTCAGATTTACAAATGATTAATCAAAAATAGCCACAGTTTCAAATGTAATCGAAATTTAGTCATTGTTCATGTAAAGATAAATTTGAGCGAAAACACTGTTCAAAACCCGGAAAATACGCGCGCATATTATACGGGAGTTCCAGCATAAGTATGCTTGAACTCCCACATATTATACGGGAGTTCCAGGATAACCATGCTGGAACTCCCGTATAATATGCGGAAGTTCAAGTATAATTATGCTGGAACTCTCGCATAATATACTGGAGTTTCAGCAAGTATAAATGTCCAATATAATACTGGAGTTTGGATCATCGGTGCTCCAGTCTCCCGTATATTATACACGAGTCAGCAAAGTGTACCGGTCCAGCATAATATGTTGGAGTTAGTACACAGATGCACCCGAACTCCCGTATATTATACGAGACCGGTCTCTATTACAGTAAATAGTGATTATTTTTTATTGACTTCATAAACAGTGGGTATTTTTCGATAGCCAACCGTAAAAATGGCTATGCCACGCGGTTTTGACCAAGTAAATAGCCAACTGTAAAAGTGGCTATGCCACACGATTTTGACCAAGTTTCCTGTATATTGGGCTTCAACAATTGACTGTTGTTTCCATTTGATGCCAGTACACAATAAGAAGAACAATATCTTTACGTGGTATATCAAAAGAGATTGTTTCCTTCGTATACCATCCATGAAACTTTATTATAAAAAATATGCATAGTTTCTAATTTATCCGTTTTGTCCATATTTTTCTACAATTATTATACCATTTATTAAATACTGATTATTAGTACATGAATCTTCCTAATTAGACGTGCTAAAATTCAGGAACAAAATCTTCTAGTTGATTTAACCACAAATCAAATCTGTTCAAAAGCTCAATTCGTGGAAATTAATTCTGTTCAAAAGCTCAGATATGTTCTTCAATATCTTCGATTAAGACACAAATCAAAAGCTCAGTTCTTCGAAATCAGAAGCTCAATTTCAAATTGTAGAAATTAGTTGTGCTAAAGCTCTATTTGTTGACATTCTTTCTACATCTCTCTCTATTTCTCAATTACAAATTTCAGTAATACAAACAAATAAGAGAGCAACAATTCCACCATTGAAAGCCATTAAAAAGCTTGAAAGCTTTGAATTCAAATTTGTGTTTTCAAAAATCCTTATTTATTTGGATTGGATGTTGTTGAAAACAACCAGGAATATAATTTGGAGTTTATATGCCAATTTTGAGGGGTTTTGGTGAAGATCAGACTTGGTTTTGACTGAATTTCAGATTGAAACTCGAATAAAAAGAAGAAGAAGAAAAAGACGACATTGCAGAAATTGTAGATAAATTGTAGTTTATTTGTATTATGATTGTAGATGCTTTATTTTCTGTTTTCACAAATAAAAAACCGGCTAAAACTTCTACAAATTTTCTGAAAAATACAATTATATCAAAAATCCCAATTATGCTACAATTGAAAGGAAATTGGGATATAAAGATTCAATGTACCCAGTTTGTAGATATTTTATAGATAAATTATAGATTATTTATATTCTAATTATAAATGCTTTGTTTTCTGTTTCTTAAATAAAAAATGACTAAAACTTCTACAAACCTTCTGTAAAAAATGCAATTATGTCTAAAATTTCAATTAAACTACAATTGAAAGAAATTGGGATATTAAAATTCAATGTATCCAATTTGTAGATATTTTGTAGATAAATTATAGATTATTTGTATTCTGATTGTTGATGTATTCTTTTCTGTTTTCACAAATCCAAAACGACTAAAACTTCGACAAAATCTTCTGCAATAAACGCAATTATGTCGAAAATACCAATTAAGCTACAATTGAATGAGAATTGAGATATTAAAATTCAATGTACCCAGTTTGTAGATAAATTATAAATTATTTGTATTCTGATTGTTGAAGCTTTGTTTTCTATTTTCACAAATCAAAAATGACTAAAACTTCTTCAAAAACGTAATTATGTCAAAAATACCAAGCTACAATTGAATAAGAAATTGTACTAATTTAAAAAATGCTAATTAAGCTACAAGCTACAATCGAACCTCAATTCCACGCACTAGCAGGTTAGATTTATGCTTTCATGTCAATAGGCAGAATATATTTGAAGCTATATGTTTTGGAAATCAAGTCTATAACTACTCATCTTTTTACTAATTTTAAAGTAATATTTTTTCTTGATTTAATACCATTACTTATAGAGTTGTCAATATGAGCTTGGCCCGTTGGGCCAGCCCAGCCCAGCCCGTGATTTAGCAGGGATGGACAAGAATGTTTGAAGCCCGTTTAAAAATGAGGCTTTTAAGCCCGGCCCGAGTAAGCCCGTGGCCCGTGAGGCTTGACTGAGGGCTGGGCCGGGCCGACCCTTGAGCCTAATAAAATATTTATTTAAAATATATAAAAAATAAAAAATATAATTCATTTAGAGATGGAAAGTCAGAATTGGATCTTTACTAAGAGGAACCAAAACTTGATCATGAGAAGTTTCAAGAGATAATATTGTCATGTATTAAAAGGACCATTCTAGAAAATATCTCGATCTTTCAATTCAATGATGGTGCGTGATGTACTTAGCATTCTTATTAATATTATATCATCATAATCAATATTTAGCATTGGTGGCGTGTTCTTACAAAGTACAGAAGTTGCATTTATTATGAAAACGTCCAAACACTTGTTACTACTCGAAATTGGATGCACAAGTTTTTCCGAACTCAAACTGGTAATATTTTTAAATATTATTAATTTTTAATATTTAGCTATTAATATTGCATATGAATTGTAGATGTAAGTGAAGATGTTAAGACAGACTTATCACCAGCGAATTTAAATGTGTTTGATGAAGATGATGTGTTAGATATCTCATAAGCATCATGAACGTTCTCTTGAATAGTTTGTTTTAATTTTTGACTTTGAGTGAATGAAATATAGTCTTGTCTTTTACTTTTTGTTAGTATTTATTGTGATATATTGAAACAATATAAAAAGTTATTAAGTTTCACGAATTTTTTAACTTTTAAATAATTATTTTTTTATATCATAACTTAAAGAAAAAATATAAAATTATATTTTTTTAGGTGATGGGCCGGCCCATAGGGGCCCGTGGCCCACATAGGACTGGGGTGGGCCAATCATTATGAGGCCCATCAAAATGGTGGCTAGCCCTGCCCAGCTCGTCAATTGCTAAAGCCCATGTGAGCTGGGCTAGCTCGACCCGACTATATTGACAGCTCCAATTAATTAGTGACCTTTTTTAAGCTCTTCCAAAAGCTAACGCGTTAAGCCATTAGCCATTAAAGCAAAGCTTTATTTGATTGACAATAGTTGAATCAGAATCTGCACTTTCCATTAACATATTCCTAATATAGAATGATGTTTTTCCATTTTCATTTATTTTGTCGTGATCATTATTTTATTCATTCTCCTTGGCTTAGCGAATTCAAGAATCTAGATTTTATGTTGTTATTTTTTTCTGTGTCTTGTCAATGGAAGAACATAGTTGACTGTAAATTGAATAGGAGGGATATACGCTGCGGGTGAGGGTGAGAGTTTGGGAAAGAGAGAAACATGGGCGGGGTGGGATATACGCTGCGGGTGAGGGTGAGAGTTTGGGAAAGAGAGAAACATAGGCGGGGTGGGATATACGGTACCTTGAATTAAAGAGGGATATATGTTGTATTATTGTACCCTTAAAATACACTATGGTATAGAATTGCTAATTTGGTATGCTAAATGTAATTAAATCAAACCTTAAACATTAAAGATAATAATGTTTCCTATGTGGCATAAGAATATAAAAATTTACAACATTATAGGGCATTTTATTCCTTCACGTCCCACGACTCTAAATGTGGATATTCCTTTCACACCTTTCCATGAAAATAAGGAGCGGTGGCTTAATCCGTATAACCTAAGCCCGCTTATTCCGATTAAGTTATTTATTGGCGAAAAGAGGTCCTTCCTCCTTCTTGATTGACGGAAGATACTTAAGAATAGAAGTCTGGCAAGGAGACAGGAAAAAAATGATGATTGTCCCGAAGCAGAATACAACAACGGATGGGTGAAGATAGAAGAAATAATCCTACACTTTGTAAGGAAGCACAGAAGAACCATTCCTATATAAACACATTATTAGTATAAAATACTGGCGATTATCTAATCAAGAATTAAATCTAAAGTATTTGATCCTAAACTAATTAAACAAATAAAAATTAATAATAAACTTTTAACATAGAATGAGCAGATTTTTATGATATCAATGTAATGAAAACAATCTTGGGTTATGGGCTATTTAACATTCCTATTGTGTTCTTCAATTGAATTGACAAACTAATTTATCTAGTTTATTGGTTGATAGAGTTAATATTGCTCATAAGAATCTATCGAGTTCTTACTCGCCTATTCAAGCTAACATAGCGCCTATATGTCTAAGGAATTAGAATCAACAAGAACGCATTTATAATTCCCCAAAATCAACCAAGCAAGGCAATTAGGTATATGTCTACCCTAACCGTGAATCCGTTCACCGAGTCCCACGTTCAAGATCTTGCTCTACTCAATCCTATATGCAATCTTGAATTCCAACTTTCGAGTTCAATTCAAGATTCTACGGTATATTCATAATGCTGTAGATGTTGGGTTAGTTTTTGAGCAGGAAGGCAATCAGTTTTTAGTTGGATATTGTGACTCAGATTTTTGGGTGATCTAGACAAACGAATATCAACTACTGGTTATGTGTTTACTTTTACAAAGGCACCAGTTAGTTGGAAGTCTACTTTACAGTCAACAGTTGCTTTGTCTACAACAGAGGCAGAGTATATGGTTGTTAGAGAGGCTGTGAAGGAGGCAATTTGGCTTCAGGGGTTGCTAAAGGAGCTTGGTATTGAACAAAAAGGTATAACAATTTTTTGTGATAGTCAAAGTGCTATTCAATTAGCGAAGAGACAAGTTTATCATGCAAGGAAGAAACACAATGATGTTCAATATCATTTTGTATGAGAAATCATAGAAGAAAGTGGAGTCACTGTGAAGAAAATTTATATTACGGAGAATCATGCTGATATGTTGACAAAAGTGATGATTGCGGTCAAGTTTCAACATTGTTTAGATTTGATCAACATTATTGAATACTGAAGATTAACGACGAAGACACAACCAAAATTTGTTACCGAGAGAAAATTGAAGATGTGAAATATTTGCCAAGGTATAGATGTATTGAAAATGTTAAAAACATTTGTCTCACATTGGTAGTTCACTCAATTTGGGGGAGGGGGGAGTTTACCCTATAAAAGAAGGCCTAATGTTTAGGATTTAAACGCACATCTCATTTGCCTTCTTATCTTCTTAAGGCATTTGTATCTTCTCTCTTTAGTATTATTTTTTCACTTGTATTTTTGGAGTGGAATAAAATATTGGTTGTGTCCGAGGAGTAGGCAAAATTGGCCGAACCTCATAAATTCTGGTGTTCCCTCTATTGTTGTTTTATTATCTTATTTTGTTATTTGGTGGCTGTCATAATTTTTGGTATAGTAGTTGTGACTCTTTCACACTATATACATATGACTTCCGCAATAATATATATGTTTAAAAAAAAATTCAATCTAGCTACATAATATAATTATCCAGACGAAGGTGCGTTAGCATCCCTTGTAATAAGGTGGCTCTGGAGAAGTTTTATTTTGTGTCTCATACAACTGGCACTAGTTGTATGAGGCTCCTTTTTATCTTACAAAATTGTAGATTCCAATCTTAGATTTTTTGGACCACAGAATTTTGGGTCTACAAAACTGTAAGACAAAAAATTTCCTCGTACAACTAGTATAAGTTGTATAAGACACAAAATAAAATTTTCCGATGACTCTGCCACTGCATTGAAGGACTATAACCCAAATGACAGAGGGCCCAGATATGCCTCATATATAGAGTATAGCAAAAAACGATAAACTATTAAGCAGAAAAGAAATAATAATACAAGAAATGACTGAGTGTACATAGAAGTACACAGTTTGAGCTCAAAACTATGTGCTATTCCAGAAACGGATTGTTCCAAAAATTTGGTTGCATTTGGGATACTTACCAGTAACAGATTTAGTGTCACCTCCCACAAATCCCTCTACACATGCGCGTGAACACATACCTCAGCAAAACAGCAACTAAAGTGGAAATTACCTGTCAAGCATATTACTAAAGATATGACCCAACTTAGGTAAGCAGACAATACCTTTTCTTGAATTAGTTGATGCAAATTGTTATTATTACTAAAAGTAGAAGTAACGGCTTTATGTTGCCAAGTCACGTGCATGTGAGTAGTTAACAGAGAATTCATGCAGTAGTCATGAAAACATGCAGCAATATGCACCAACCAGTACATAAAAAAAATTCTAAAGAAGTAATAGATGCCTATTAATAGTAAAGTATGGAGGACACATGGTGTACGAACAGCTATTCCCGAGGCATTAGTTTTAGAGTTGATGCAAGCCAGAATGCAATAACTTCATAGCAACCCCCGACCCATTGCCCATAACAAGACCTGACAGGGGCTGGAAATGTATGGTAGCAGCTATATAAATATAACATTTCCTTTGTAAAAATTCAGGGCCAAGATCCAGATCAAACAACAAGCTTTATAAATCTAAAAAAGTCTCAGTTCAACCAATATTTACATATCAAGAAGTCATGGGATTTCGTTTGTTACCTATGATTTCCAGTGCCAAGCAAATCTACAAACTGCAGTATGTTCTTACAAGAAATCATTCAGATGTTCCAAAAGGACATTTTGCAGTTTATGTAGGAGAGATAGAGAAGAAACGATACGTGGTGCCTATAACATACCTGAATCATCCTTCATTCCAGAACTTATTGCACAAAGCAGAAGAAGAATTCGGATTTCATCATCCAATGGGTGGTCTAACAATACCTTGCAATGAGAGTGACTTTGTTGATGTGACTTCTAGATTGAATTTATGAAATTAATAAATGTGAAGTAGCTTCAGCTTAGAGCTTAGAGTTTTCTTCTTTTTCTTTTTTCATCTTGCTAGGCATCAGTTTTATATATATATATGTGTGTGTAAAGTCTTCAAATTAAGTTATACAAATGAACCATTCTCTTATCTTTTGAAATTGGGTAGCCAAATCTTTAATTGTGAACTTATCATTTATTATGGTACTCGTGCCCCGACAAAATGTTTACTGCACCTCGACTAATCCTGTGACGACCCGACTTGTCGTCTCATGAGTTATCGCTTCGTTTTCCCCATTTTATGCTTCTTCATGTTTCACTATTAGTATATTTGGATTGATTTTGATAAGAAATGAGACATTTAGTCTCTTAAGGAAGGCTTAAGTTGGAAAAGTCAAACGGATGTTTACTTATGAGTTATAGGGCTCGGATGTGATTTTCGGTGATTCGCTTAGCTTCAGGAGATGATTTCTGACTTAGGAGTGCGATCGGAATTAATTTTGGAGGTCCGGTGTAGAAGTATGCTTGAATTGGCGAAGTTCGGATTTTGGCGAATTCCGGTTGGTAGGTGAGATTTTAATCCGTGGGTCATAATGGAATTCCGAGAGTTGTAGCAGCTTCATTAGGTGATTTTGAATGTGTGTGCAAAATTTCAGATGATTTCGAGGTGATTTGGTTAGATTTTTGATCGAATGCGAGTTTCGGAAGAATTTGAAGAACTTAGGCTTGAAATTGATGAGAATTGAGGATGTTTGTGTTGTTTGATATGTTTTTAGGATTGGAACAAGCTTGAATAGGGTATTGGACCATGTTGGTGCTTTTGGTTGAGGTCCCGGGGGCCTCGCGGTGAGTTCGTGTGGTTTAACAAAGAGTTTTGGAGTTGTTGCATGTTTAATTTTGCTGGTATCTGATGTTTTCGCACCTGCGGTTATAGGACCACATGTGCGGTCTCGCAGAAGCGAGCGGGATGGCGCAGAAGCGGAACAATGGTCCAAGTCAGGTTCTGTAGGAGCGGAAGTTAGGACCGCATATGCGGTCACGCTAATACGAAATGTGTACGGCAGAAGCGGTCTAGGTCCTTAAGTTAAGGTACGCAGACGTGGACCACAAATGTGGAAGTCGCAGAAGTGACTATTTCCGAAGAAGCGGAATTGTCTTGGCAGTTAAATGAAATAGTCTTCATCGCGAATTTTGATAGAACAACATTTTGGACTACGAACTTTGAGAGCTTTGAGACGATTTTGAAGATGGTTTCGAGGGCTTTAATCAGCTATGATTCTTGGACTTAGAATACGATTTTATGGCATAAAAATATGGATTTAGATTGAATAATCAAAGAATAAAAGGTCAAAAATTGTGGTTTAGGGCTTGAACTTAAGAAAGTTTAAAAGTGGAATTTGAAGGGTCAAATTGACTCCGATTTTGGTAAATTTGATATGTATGGACTCATGGCGAGACAAGGAACTTGGTGATGTGAATTTTATAATTTTTGAGAAGTGAGCCCGGGTTTTGCTAGTTTTGAGATTTTTGTTATTTCTCGATTATTTTTGATTGGGTATTGTCCCCTTAGCATATTGTGATGTATTCGCTCTGTTTTTGGTTAGATACGACACGCGTGGAGGTCGATTTGATGGGGCAAAGGCGCCGCGAGCTAGAGATTTCGCCGGTTCGAGGTGAGTAATACTTTTAAATGATATCTTGACAGTTTGAAATCCCGAATTTGCACATCATAGTACTGTATTGAGGTGACTTTAACGCTGGATATGAGCGTGTAGTAGAGCACCGTTGGGGGATTGTAACTTGGTACGTCCCGGTTGTTGCTTTTACCTCGTATTTGACTGAAACTACTTGTTATCATCATAATTTGGGTTGATTGCCATGTTTGGGCTTCATGCCGATTATTTAAATCCTTCAGGGATTGATTTTTCTGTTTTTGCATTACTTTGCATATTATTTGATCTCGATCCAGGGCTTTAATACTATTTTGCAAACTTAGCCATTTTTCTAAGATTTGAAAACTCAAATACGATTTTATTGACATTTTGAGCTGGGAACCATTATTTTAATATTGTCCAAGTGGCTTATGTGCATTTTAGGATTGAGCATGGATCAGGCTGCACACTGCAGCAGTGTTATAGTGATTCCTGGATATATGGTTGGCTCGGGATGTGCACCGCAGCGGTATTGTATTGATATTAAGGCCGAGGGCCTGGTTGATCCCACGAGATGGCTTGATATTGCGATTGGGCTGTAGGAGCCCCTTCAGAGTCTGTACACACCCCTAGTGAGAATCATCGATGTTAAATATATGGTTGGCTCAGACTGCATGCTGTAGTGGGTACTTGAGAGTACCGATATATGCATTGTATTTCACTCATAAATTTGTTCATATTTGTATTATTTGTCATGACGTTCAGCATTCGCATTTCATTGGCATCCATGCTACTTCCTGCACCGTCTACCTGATACCATGGTGTTATTTGTTAATAGAGTGTTGTGCCCGAGAGGCTAAATTATATACTGACTTGCACTATCTGTTTCGCATTCATTTGCTTAATTATTGGAAAAGATGTTTTCGAAAGAGGTTTCAAACTGAGCCCAGATAGTTCTAAAGTTTACACAGTTTCACTATTTTCTCAAAGTGGCTACACGGTATTATATAGTATGATGACTTGCTTTACGTGGTTTCATGCTGCTCAGTTATTATTTACCTTTATTACGCACTGAGTTGGAGTACTCATTATACTCCCTACACCTCGTGTGCTTTGGCAGGTATTGTTACCCGGTAGTGGGTTTGAGCTGATTGAGGATTTTGTCATCTTAGTTGAGCAAGGTGACCGCCGGCGTTCGCTGCACCGAACTTCATCTTTATGACTCTAAATTTCATTCTTGTATATTATTGGCCATGTAGTTGTGTTCGGACTTCTTTAGATGCTCGTGACCTGTGACATCTCGATCGGGCTGGGTTGGGTAGGGTTGTAAATATCGGTTATTAATGCCATTAAGTTGTATTTATCCATTAATTTATGTTTAATAATTGTTAAAGGGAGAAATTGGATTAATTGGCTGGCCTTGTCATTACGAGAGGCGCCATCACAATCAGGCATGGATATTGGGTTGTGATAAGTTGGTATCAGAGCCTAGGTTACTAGGTCTCACGAGTCATGAGCAGGTTTAGTAGAGTCTCGCAGATCGGTACAGAGATATCTGTATTTATCCTCGAGACGTTGCAGGATCTTTAGGAAAAACTTCACATTCTTGGAATACTTATTGTGAGTACTTGATTCAGCTTGAGATATAATTCTTGAAATTCCTTTCACACGTTCGTATGCGCACGCGAGCGCTCAGAGTCAGATATGCCTTGATGGCTTGTGATTTCCCGATCAAGGGGCGAGACCTGACCTCTGTGAGTTTTATGCTGGGCTAGTCTGGAGGACTTGAGGCTGGATCTTTACCTATGGCTCGAGCACCGAGGTACTGATTGTATGAGCAGCTGTTTTGAACTTATATGTTCGGTATTGTCCCTATTAGCCGGAATGATGGTTGGATATCCCTGTGATGAGTATGTTAGTACTGCGAGATGTATCTATATGACTTGGTAGCGACGAAAAAGTCTACTGGATAATAGATGCACTGTTAAGTTATTCGTCTTCTATTGTGATCTGATGCGTGGCTCGAATTATGGGCGCGTGAAGAATATTTCCGTGTCTCCTAGTTGGGGAGTAAAGTGCATTACATGTGGCGGTATGAGTTCAGACTCAGGAAGACTAAATGACTGTGTAACGTATATGATGGTGGAAGGTGTGCTGAAATACTAAATTGAGGAAGAGCAGGTGGGCTATCTCCTGCGGAATGTTCTTAAGTGGTATGATCCTTATGCGCATGTTAGAAGATCTCATGTGTAATAGATGGGTACGTGTTGAAATTTGAAAACTCGGGTCGCTTAAGAGGGTGGACTCAACTTATGTGAGGATGAATGCGTGATTTGTAGAGGATTACAATACTAGGTGATTTGTGTTTTCACAACTAGTGGAGGATTAGAGTTTAGTCCCACTATGATAGTGTGGCATCATTAGAGCAAAAGTATTATGGGTTAATGAGTGTGTTCTGATATATGACTTCGAGCCAAGTTGGGGAGGTAGCTATTGATTAGCTGATTGCATGGTTATGTGCTATGTTGGATCCTTTTCAAGATATGTTAGTAGATCAGTCCTGGTTGCAGAAATTGAGCGGAGGATGGCACGAGTAAAGCAAAATTTTGACAAAGGTTATATGGTGCTTCGTAGATGTGTGAAAATAATAGGATGTCTTGAGCTGTTGTTGATAAATGATGCTCAGTGTATAGGGAAGGAAGATGTTTGTTTGTATTGGAATGAGATCATATTTTGCGGTGTCAGAGTGCTAATGAGGCATGAGTGGTTATGTCCGTTTGATCAGGTAAATTACAGTTCAAATAAGGAGTAAATAACTCTCAAGAATGGTTTTATTGTGTTCAAGTTCTACATGTAACAATTAGGTGTCTTAAAGTTGTGTATGTGGGTAGAGACTGTGTTTTCATTGGAAAAGGGTCAATACTTGTGGTATTTTTTTATGTTGATTATGGGATCCTATGTATCTTTATCTTTATCTTTATGTAGATTCACATGAAGTTCTTCAAGTAAAGTATTCTAGAATATGGTATTTTTTGGAATATTTGAGAGCGTATTCAATGGCTTATGTGTCTTAAACAGTGTGGCCTTATGCTTGGGTCTCCTGTAGTGAGCCTGGGTTAAGGAACTATAGTGCTATAGAAAGGAATAATATCAAGTTGATGATGAATCAGAAGGGAAATTTGATAAATGGAATAGGTTGATAGTAGACTGAGTCGGTATTGTAACACCCCGCCGAACACACAGCAGCGGCGGTGCCGGCCGTGCCACCGAACACACATGGACATGCAGCCTAAGGAATTGTTACCCTTGGGTATAGGAGCATTCCACGCATAGCTGCAGCTACGGGGAATCGAACCTAAGATCCAAGGCTTTTCTGGGATTTTACTCCCTCACCTCTCACCAGAAGAAGCGCGTGTCCTCACCATCTGCGAAAGGACATAGTAGAAGTTCAATCACAGTAGCTGCAGCTATGCGTGGAATGCTCCTATACCCAAGGGTAACAATTCCTTAGGCTGCGTGTCACTGCTGTGTGTTCGGTGGCACGGCCGGCACCGCCGCTGCTGTGTGTTCGGCGGGGTGTTACAGGTATGGTAAGGCTATGATTAATTCTTTGTATGTGTTCAAGGTAATGATCCTTTATAGGTACTGTGCAGCAAAGCTTTTGAGTCCTGACATCTTGCTTAGTTTGGTTTGGCTAGAAGGATTCAGTCCTGGAGATTTAGCTTGTGCAAATGGAATTGGGAGAGAGTAGTTGTTGGATTTTATTGTAGTTTGGAGATGTACATATCTTTCTACGGGATGTGTGATTATTTTCTTTCTAAATGGGATTAGTGGAAGTTCTTAATTAGATGAGTTCAGTTCAGTTCTAAAAAGGAAGTTCCTAAGATTCTTTGGCAATGGGTAGCCTCTGGTAATCAAGGAAATGGTACTGCTAAATGGAAGTGATTTGACGAAAGTAAATATCTCGAATAAAGGGTAATATGATTAGACTGATGATACTACATTGGTATTGCGGTGCTTTCTTGCTAGATCGACTGCTGATATCTTAGTTGGTTGATGGCACGGGGGAATTCTTGAATATCTTTCATGGAATGATTGGGTACTCGAAGTGTAATATGTATTCATACTGTAGAATTTGGGATAAAGTACAGTGATTCGTGTGCTATATGGAGTTTGAGACTGGGAGTTCTCAAGTTCAAACTATGTAATGGTTGGGGATCCTGTGTATCAGAACCATTTAGCAGTTATTGGGATTTGGAGGCCCGAGTATCTTTCTTTGCTTGGTATATCATATTTTGGATATGATATTGGGGTGTATACTGGTGGTCTCAGTGCTGAATTATTCCAGACTAAAGTGCTATGTGCTATGTCAGAAGAATGCCATAGGTTGCGTGGTAAAGTGCATCATATTGTGTTCTAGAAGATTGGTTGTTATTCCAAGGACCCGCGGACGGCTAGGAAGGGTTGCTTTTCTTAATTAGGCCTTTGTGGCGGATGTCAGTGCAGAGGTTTCTACCACTAATTCAGTTCCTTTATTGATGTACTTTTTTGGATGCGTTTCTTATAGCCGGCCATATCGCCGGACGAGATTGTGGATTTTGTTATTTATTTGATGTCGGAAACCATATTATACGGATCTGACATGAGTTATAATGGTGGAAGGAGCAGCTTCAGGCTTCTTGGTATTGAGTTTGTTGGCAGGCCGATGTGGCTACGTGTTTAGCTTGAGTTGGCTTGGTTGGCCATGGATTGTATTGTTGAGGGATAGGTTGATTCGATCATTTTTGAACTTGTTGGTGATTTGGGGAGATCTACGAGTTGTTGTTATGCGTTGTGAGACGTTATGATTTATTGGGTAGGAGCTCAAATGGTTGCTCCCAGTTGGGGGCAACAATGATTGGTGTTGTGACCAGCCTTTTCTTCAACTCCTCAAAAGCTACCCTGCAATCATCAGAAAATACAAAAAGGGTGATCTTTCTCTAATAAATTACAGAGGGGGTTGGAGATTTTGGAGAAGCCTTTAATGAACCTCCGATAGAAACTAGCAAGTCCAAGAAAGGTTCTAATGGCTTTGACTGAAGTTAGTGGAGGCAGCTTTCCTATGACATCAACTGTTGCTCGATCAACCTCTATTCCTTTGCTTGACACCTAGTGCCCCGAGACTATTCCTTCGCTTGACACCTAGTGCCCCGAGACTATTCCTTCTTCCACCATAAAATGGCACTTTTCCCAATTCAGAACTAAGTTAGTCTCGATATATGCACCATTTTAGCACACGCGTAAGATTGACTATGCATTCCTCAAATGAATTCCCCACCACCGAGAAGTCATCCATGAACACCTTCATTATATCTTCTACCATATCAGTGAATATGGCCATCATGCACCTTTGGAATGTGGCAGGTGCATTGCATAGGCCAAATGATATCCTCTTAAAGGCATAAATGCCATATGGGCATGTGAATGAGGTATTTTCTCGATCCTCAGGGGCAATGAAGATATGTTGTACCCTGAGTACCCATCTAAGAATCAAAAGTGTGACCTCCCTACCAACCTATCAAGCATTTGATTAATGAAGGGAAATGGGAAGTGGTCTTTACGGGTGGCTAAATTCAAATTCCTGTAGTCCATGCAAATCCTCCAGCATATGACGATTCTTGTTGAGATTAGCTCGTTATTGTCATTCTTCACCACCGTTATGCCACCATTTTTAGGTACATACTGAAATGGGCTAACCCAGCTACTATCAGAAATTGGGAAAATAATTCCCACATCTAACTACTTTATTACATCCTTCTTCACCACTTCCTTCATGTTTGGATTCAGCCTCCTCTGATGTTCCCTGGAAGGTTTGTGCCCCTCTTCCTGCAGAATCGTATGCATCCAATAGGTGGAGTTGATCCCTTTAATGTCTGCTAGCTGCAGCAACATCGAGGTAGGTCTAGATCTCCCAATGCCCAGCCTCTTATAAATCACCAAGGGCATAAGATTGATACTAGCCCACAAATCACATAATGCCTTAGTAAAAGCGAAGTTCCCTATAGTGCAAGGAATATTAAAGCTATCTGGATCAGATAACTTTTCGGCTACGGGTCTAAACACCACTTCACTACAGGTTTGAGTAAGCGTCACTATGGACAAGTCTTGAGTGTCAAACTTCCAGGACATCAAATCCATCATCATTTTAGCATACACAGGCATCTCTTTTAAAGCTTCAATCAAAGGAATGTTTACCTGGATCTGCTTGAGCATTTCAAAGAACTTCTTGTATTGCTCCTCCGTTTGGTGCTTGGCCAACCTTTGTGGGAATGGTGCAGGAGGTCTCTTCTTCCCAATCACTTGGGACTTCTATTTCTTAACTACATGTTCGATTATTGGCTCTTCCACCGGCTCAGCTACTTTCTCGGTCTCCTGCTGCACATTGTTATTTTCAGGTGCTAGTTGGACTGTAACTTCTGTCAATCCTGTAGACTCATCTAGTTCAATAGGTACTGGAATGAGTGCCTCATCTTGCAAATTACCTCGAGCTCTCTCTTGTTCAGCAACAATATCTCTACCATTTCTAAGACTCACCGCCATCAACTGCTTTGGGACCTGATCTTTTGGGTTGGTTTGTGTATCTGCATGTAATGCCCCTTGGGGACGATTGTTCAATGTCATAGTAATCTGTCCCACTTGCACCTCAATATTTTTAATGGTTGCATCATGTGCATCCACTCTTTCATTAATCTTGGCGTTAGACCCAATAACCTGCTGCATCATAGCTTCCAGTCTTGCGAACCCATCTTCTTGTCTACCACCATGCTATTGTTGAGGTGGATGATACCCTTGTTGCTGATTGTTGAAGGCCCATGGCCTAGGATATGGTGCCATATTGTTGGGGGGTCTCATACCTCCCATCTTTCCTGCATTATATTGTGGATGAAGTGGCATGTACTGTTGTTGAGCCTGCTGACCCCAATTCTGATTTACTTGTCGTTGACCCCCATAGTTAGCCACGTAGTTCATGTCTTCATGCTGATGATTATGTTTATGTTCTGCAATCCATAGATTACCTATTGGTTGGCTAATGCAAGATGCGCATAATCCCCTGTTTGTAGTGTCTACAATATGCACATGTTGATTAACTCCTGATTCTTCCACCTTTTTGGTGAGGATGCTCCTCTGAGTCAAAAGAGTTGCCATATTTTCCGCCATAATGCTGGAATGATCAAGAGGCATTGAGTGTACCACCGGAGTGATATGTGCATTCCTGGTTGTCCACCCTGAATTTTTTGCCATTTTGTCCAGCAAATTTTGACCTTATCTCTAGGTCTTGCTCAGAAATGCGTCACCTGTTGAGGCATCAACAATATTATTCATGCTATCAGACAGCCCCATATAAAACCTTTATCCCAACATCTGTTCTGGAATACCATGATGAGGACACATGACCAACATTCTCTTAAACCTGCGCCATGTCTCATGTAAAGTCTCCATTGGTTTTTGCTTGAAGCTCATAATCTCATTAATTTGTTGAGAAGTTTTGTTGGGCGGGTGGAACTTGTTGTGAAATCATTTGACTAACTCGTCCCAAGTTTCTATAAAGTCGATAAGTAGTCAATTAAGCCATATATGTGCAGCTCCTGTCACTGAGAAAGGAAACAACAATAGCCTGATTGCTTCCGGAGTCACATTGGGTTGCCTTTACGTTTTGCATATGGATAAGAAATTTTTCAGATATTGCTGAGGGTATTCTACTTGTGTCCCAGAAAAGAGACCCTTGTTTTGCAACAAGTGTAGCATATTATTTGTAATCTGGAATGATTCAGCTTGTATTGCGGCACAACAATGGCAGTAGGCAAATTGTCAGTAGTTGGTTGTGCCCAATTATAGAGGGCACCCTTAGGCACAAGAGGTGCCTCTTCTCTAGCATTTAACCCAGCTTGCTGATTCATACCATTTCTGTTGGGATAATTCACGTCTCCCATGTCAATTTTGAATTTCAGTGTCTGTTGGGATTGCTGAATTTGTTTGTTTCCACGGTTCAGTGCCCGCAATGTTTGCTCTGGGTCTGAGAGTCCTTCAAGTCGTTCTCCAGTCCTTGTAGATTTTATAGGCATGCACCTGAGCAACCAAGTCAACAACCGTCAAATTTTCAATCAAAAGTTGTGCAGAGAAAAAACTGATTACAATAAAAATCTTGTATTTCTGTCAATGGCAATTGATAATTCCGTTAACTCTCCAGCAACGACGTCAAAATTTGATCACGCCCAACTATGCCTTATAAAAAGGACAATGTGGTCGCAGCAAATATAACCCAAGTATTACACACGGGGTCGAATCCACAGAGAGTTAACCTATCAACTACTATCTTTAAAACCAATAACTCTTCAGAATCAGCTTCCCAAATATTCAAATCTTCGTTGCGTGTTTCTTAAGAACTACTTTTGCAAAGAACTAAATAACTGTAAAATAACTAAATATGTTGTAAACAATAATGAGAAAGACCAAGGTAATGATTTTTTCTATTGATGGAATCCCTTCTATTTAAGCTCATACAAAGTTATCAATATCTCTCTATCAATCATGAGCACTATTCTTACCGTAAATCTCTCCTGAGTAATCACAGTAATATACTATTGCACTCTCCCGAGTTACACTAGCTTACTTTAATTAACACGTTTCACTTTAAATTACACTCAATGCTTCGTTATTCCTAATCCCGCCTTTAAACCCATAATTACAGATTCATCTAATAATCTAGGAGCGGTGTTGTTCAACAATAACCTAAATATGCACTCTTTTTCATGTCATGCACACTAAATAGGAACAGCTAATTGAGGATCTTGTCAATTAACTACAACAAATACGAAGTTGAACAAATAGATATTAAATAACAATTTATATTCACATAAATTAGAAGTTCATCACCCAATAGGTTCCATCAAAACCTTAGATAAGATAGCAACTCATAACTATGTAAACAAAAGCTAGAATAAAATTCGTAATGAAAATTCAAAAGTAAAGAAGAAAGATGTTTGGAGAAATATCTCACACTAGGTTTCCTTGCAAAAGTATTCTAAAATACAATGCTTGCCTCCTTTGGGCGAATCCTAATTTTTTTTTTATAGGGTTTAGGACTAAAAAATCTTATTTTTACACTTTAGTCCTCAAAATTTCCGCCTTTCGCCGCGGTTCTGCCGCGGTCGCGGTAGAACCGCAGCCAAACAACCACTCTAATCTTCAAAGTTCTGCAGTAGTCTTCTACCGCGGTTCTGTTGCGGTCACGATAGAACCGCGGTCAACCAGTACCTCTTATAGGAAATTTTGAGAATATAATAAGTGATTTTTCCAATAAAGCAAATCTATAGAGAGATTAACACAAAGAAGAAAATGTCCATGCAGATGGTGCATATTAGAAGCAGTCACGACTTCAAAAATCGTAGTAAGATTAGAAATGTTATGCTTCCACATTATGATGCTAATCGAAGGACACTGCATCATCTCTTTTGAGTAATATTTACTAACTAATTTTTAATTTTTGTGGATCAAGAGCCAACTGTCCCTTATTATCATTTCCCTGAAATTTTTATTGTCTTGAATGTTATTTCTGTTGCCATCGCTTCAAGATTTAAACGCTAGCTGGATATTTTAAATATTTCATGTAAATATTAGCCTATACATTGTGGTTTTTAAAAACTAGAGAAAAAGGGAGGAAGAGACACACAAAGAGAGTAAGAGAGTAATGTGGGGTTTGGAGACGTTCCCAGAAGAAAAGAAGCTTAGCTTTAAACAAGAGATAATTTTACATTTGTGTTTAGGGTAAAGGACGGTTTTTGTAAGGGAAGCCTGTGGATTCACCACTAAACATAAAATACCTCAAAAATGAAAAATAGGCAAATATATATGGTCACATATGCATGCTTATATTGCTACTGTTATATAAATAATAAATTAATAGAATTAAGTCAATTTTTATAGGAGTACAAATTACTATTTTAGCTTTTCAATTTGTTAGAAAAAAAAAAACAATGAGAGAATTAATTGATAAGGACTCTCCTAATTTTGTTCGGGACACATATTTTGGCGGGGTAGCTACAATACCGATTCACACGGGATTTAGATTGCGAACACACATATATTAGTAAAAACTTTTTTTGTATTAGGTGTTTATATCAAAATATATTCATTTATCGTGGTTAAGTAATTTAGTGAAGTAAGAGAATATAATGTAACTTGAAATTACAAATTTAAAAAATACAAATAATGGCGTTGGAAGGATTGTGTTTGGATTTTCTTTTAGATGTAGTCTTACATTACATATTTGGTTCAATTTTCGTATTATAGAAAATGCATTGCTTTAGCTCGAATAAATTTATAAAAAGATCAAGTTTGTCATTTTAAATGCTAATTCATTAACTAGTGATTAATTAAGGAGGTGCCTAAGTCTAGTGCTTCAATCTGTACCATCAAGTATATTGTAGGTTAGAAGTTTACTTTATAGGAATGGTGATGTTCATTAGCCACTTGACCACTTCTCTCTCATACATTTATAGGGAATGAAAAATAATGCATTTTTATTGGGCTTGGTCATCAAACCCCCCAAATAGACCCATAGCTCAATACAACTACTATAGGTGATTTTCGTCCATAATTCCCGATCATTTTTAATTGGACGGAAAAATAATGATAGCAAATGCACACTAACCTTTTGCATAAATCTAAACAAGGATCACTCAAAACTCCTTCAAGCACCATATTTACATATTAAGTAGCCATGGGATTTCATTTTTTACCAGTGATTTTGGTGCCAAGCAAATCCACAAATTGCAGTCTCTTCTTGCAAAGAATCAATATTCCGATGTTCCTAAAGTACAAAGCAAATCTTTATCACTTTATACAAGATTAAATACCTAAATAACATGTGTCTGCAAAGTCAGATGTGGACAGTTAATAAAAACAGCCACAATGAATGACAACTTGTATCAGTGATTGGATATTGGATGAATATAACAGCCTGCACTAAAATAATACCCGGATAAATTAAAATGACCTCATAATTACATGTACTTTGTACCTATAGGACAAGGGCTCTTCAGAAGACATGTAGAAAAGGACATATTCAAACTAGTAGGGCAGATATGCATGTCAGGATGAGCAAATAATTATTCATTGTGGCAGTAACAAATCAACAATCTTAATTGAATTATACTGAGAGTTAAAAACTGTGGGTGAGTGGAATTGTGAAAATAGTGGAGGGACACCGCTAGCCTCATTACAAATATATTTTCCGAAGCATTATTTCGGTGATAGTACAAATTAAAATCAATAATTTATAGCTGTATAAATATCTATTGCGTGTTTTAGACCACAAGCTTTAAAAGTATTTTTTTTTAAATTACGTGCGATAACTTTTAATTAGCTTTAAGTGACCTAATAATGTAAAGAATTTTCTCAAGAAATTACACCAAAATATCTATAAATAACCTAAACGCCGTTGAGATAAATATCTTTCCCAGTTTTGAGTAATGGATTTGATGGTCGTGTCATTCCGTTCGCATGCAGTGCGTTTTTTAAACTGCAAGTGTGGAACTAATCACATGATTTGCCGCAGTATTTTCGTTGTAGGAACACCCCCCTCCCTGTGGCAAAACCTAAACCTTAAATCCTAATTAGGAGCTTTTCAGTCAAGGTCGTCAGATTTTGAGGTCCTTTCGCAAGGGTCATGATCATTCCATTGGGGAGAAAGTCGCAGGAGTCATCCATATATAGTATAGATGAATAGTACCAGTGACGTATAGGACGAAGATGGGGATCAAGATTCAAATTATAGCAGCTCAGAATGAAGGTACTTGCGTAATGACAAGTGAAGCCTTTTCTTCACAGCTATGTGCCTGGGCTAAGCCATGTGACCAATCGTAACCAAAGTTCCACACCTTTTAACTCTCTCTCTCTCCCATATTATATGATACTACATTTTTAATGCTTTTCGGAATAGCACATTTTTCTTTTTGGAAACTCTAACTACCACTTATTTTAAAAGTTAATTTTGGTACTATTTATATATTTGACTTACATGTCAAAAATATTTTATTTTCTTAAATTTAATGTTCAGTCAAATAACTTCACATAAAATGGAATATGAATATGATAGAATAGTTTAATTAAGCCATCAAAACTATATTCTCACTTGCATTGAACTATAATCAAGAGGTGAAGTGGTGTTCGACACCATCTCTTGAGGTTCTGTGTGGTTGTTTTCGATATACACATCCTCTCATCACATCACATGGTAATGTTTTGAAAGTTTTTGTTGTATGACCTGCTCTTTATGCAATAAATTCAAAGGAATGGGCCAGGTTCTTTAGCCACTTGAATTGAACACTTAACGTTGATGCATCCACACGGAATTAAAAATATTGCCAGCAGCTCTATAAATATATAACCTTTTTCTTGGGCAATCTTCACAACAAATTCTTTATCAATCTAACCAAGTCCTACTTCAATAAAAAAATAACCAAACACCACTACTTACATATCAAGAGAAGAGAAGTCATGGGGTTCCGTTTGTTACCAATGATTTCCAGTGTCAAGCAAATGCACAAACTGCAGTCCGTTCTTACAGGGAATGGTTTAGATGTTCCTAAAGGACATTTTGCAGTTTATGTTGGAGAGACAGAGAAGAAACGGTATGTTGTGCCTATAACATACCTGAACCATCCTTCGTTCCAGAACTTGTTACGCAAAGCAGAAGAAGAGTTTGGATTTCGTCATCCAACGAGTGGTCTAACAATACCTTGCAACGAGAATGATTTTGTTGATGTTACTTCTCGATTGAAATTATGAAATGAAGTGCCAAGAAGTAGCATTCTGAGCTTCAAATTAGAGCTAGCTTAGAATTTTCCATCAGTTTTTGTTTTTTCATCTTGCATCTTGCTAGGAAAGAGTATTAAACTTACGTAAAAAGCCAAATTCCTTATCTGTGATTGTTCAATAAATCTGTCCACAAAGATTCGAAATCACATTTAGTTTTGTAACTGAATTTGAATCTATGACCTCCAATATCTCTATAACTAAGCCATCCCTTGGATGAACTTGATCGATCAAGTATTTTTCTCTGCTTTAATTTCCAGGGAAAGCCGTATAGATTGATGAAAATTTCTTCTTGCCACATGCTACAAGAACTATTAGCTTGAAACGGCATAAACAATTCTAGTAATATGAGAAGCAAATGTTAGAAATAACCACAGTATAGATAAACTTTAGTTAGAACCAAAAAAAGTCAGAAACACCAGAATCCAAGGAAATCTTTTTTCAATATGAGCATCCAAGAATCTTAAGATACACAATCCAGGTTACTCGCGGGCTTTCTCATAAGCATTTGGCACGCCAACTTGAAGTCATGTCAAAATTGATCTTACATAATCTTTAAATAATCTTTATAATCTTTCAGTAAATCAATAAATAAGGGAAATACATTTGTAAAGTAATTTTTGAAAATACAAAACAAATACAAACAAGAATATTAACATTGCGCGTATAGCATTAACATTGTTCAAAAACTCTAAGCGAGTACATCAGAAAAAGTGTTAGGAGTAACACAAGCCTATGTATAGTAAAGTATGGAGGTCACATGGTGTCCGCGTGGTGATACTGATATTCGGGTCCAAAAGCTCCTTCTCTACCGAGTCCCGGTGTCCGAAACTTAAATAATACTGTTTTGGACAAAAAATACATCTTTAATGCTAAAAGAAAAAGAATTACAAAAAGAGGTAATTCGTAGTACTCTACTGCGAATTACCTTAACGGAATTTTTTGCCGTTAAAGCAGTTCGCAGTATAATACTGTGAATTATAATTTTTTTTTGTTGGTAATTCACAGTATAATACTGCGAATTACTGTTTTTTAATTTTTTTTATTTTTTTATTTCGCATTATTACTGCATGTTATTAAAAAAAATAATTAGGAAATTTTATCGTTTTCACAATTAACAAATTTTATTTTTGTTGTGTTATTGGTTGCTAATGTCTGAGTTTATTTACATTTACAAAATCTTGTACTTTTATCATAATTAAAATATGTCAAAATCTGAGTTATTTTTAAAAAAAAAATTATCTAGTAAATTATTGCTAGTAAAATTGTTTATCTTCTCAAGTATTTTGATGCAAAACTACTTGTAACTCATAATCTTATGCATGCCGCTTATGTTGCTTTAAACTAATACTAGTCATTTAAAAAAACATGCGAATTAAAAATAACGCTTATTTGATGCAAAACTACTTGTAGAATTAACCTTTTCATGTTTGCTAAGAAAAAATCTCTATTGTGTTTTGCTAAAATATCTCAGGTCGGACCACGTACTTCTAACACAATAGAAATTTTTTGACGAATAATGAAGTAAAGCTCTTTTCGGAGTATTATTGGTTAGTTGTTGATTGGAGATGTTGAAATCTTAAATTGCAAGACCATTATTATAGTTTGTAGAAATTTTATGCATTATGTAAATATGATTTTATACAATCAGATCAATTAAAAAATAATTATAAAATTACTCTATTTAATAACATTAATTGATAATATGATAGCTAAAAATAATCGTTAAATAAGATATTATAACAGAATAAATTATATTTTCATTACATTATGAAGATATATAATCTAAATCCATTACTTATTTACACAAAATAATTTGTTGTTGAAGTTTTTTAATAGTCCACTATTTTTGGTTGCTTTTAGACTACTTTCTAACTGACTAGTATTAATTTAAAGCAACATAAGCGGCATGCATAATATTATGAGTTACAAGTAATTTTGCATCAAAATACTTGAGAAGATAAACAATTTTCTTAGCAATAATTTACTAGATACATTTTTTTTTGAAAAATAACTCAGATTTCGACATATTTTAATCTATACTATATAAAAACACGAATGCCATTAGCGAAATATCGTTTGCCTTTTTTACCCTTTTAAAATAAAATTCACACTAGACAAATTAGTTTTTTAGTTATTTTCCTAATATTTAGCATTAGCCATTTAATTATTTAATAATATTTATAAATAATTATTTAACTATTTCTTTAATGTTTAGGACATTAATTTCCAATTCCTTCCAATTCTAGAAATGAAATACTTGCGACCACATTTAAATATAGGAATATTAAATAAGCACTTGTAATTACAAACTAGGATAGTTTCGACAACTTTCAGTATAAGAGTATTTTTTTCCTTTTTTTTCTTCTAACTTTGTAGATCACTTACCTTTTATTGAGAATATCAATGATACAATTTCAGGAGTATAAATTATCTTACAGAGTAATATTAAATAATTTATCATTTTATACTTGAAAATAAAATACTAAAAAAGAAAACGAGGTTACAATCTGCGAAAATTGTTTATATATGTTTATGAAACTAAAAATAAATATATATAAATAAAGAATAAGAAATCATAAAATCTAAAAAATGAAAAAAGCAAAATGTTTTTGTAAATATTTTAATCATTTTTAAAAAGTCTTTATTTATATGAGAGTTGATTAAAGCCATAAAAGAAAATAAAAATATTACATATGTGGGAAGAATAAATTCTAATTTTGATCAACATGAATTTTATATTCTAACTCCTTCCAATACAATATTAAAGTAACATTTTCATAATCAAACGATTGAAGAAATACTACCAGAAGAAGAATCTGATATGCATGATTATGTGTTTAGATAAAAAAAAGAATTGTAGATTAATCATACTATAACGGCTGAATTAATCTATTTTTACAATAATAATTTATTATTTTCTAATATGTTGCAAGCAATAAATATGTAGTACTTATTAAAGCAATTGAATAATTTGTATTATGATCATGAGAAGAAAAAAAAATCTTTTGCAGGTTAATAAACCATAATTTTGTCTTTTTAGAATATATTTAAAAATATAGAGTACACGCGCAACGCGCGTACACAAAGACTAGTTATGATAAAAGTACAATATTTTGCAAATGAAAATAAACTCAAACATTAGCAACCAATAACACAACAAAAATAAAATTTGTTAATTATGAAAACGATAAAATTTGCTAATTATTTTTTTTAATAACATGCAGTAATAATGCGAAATAAAAAAAATTGAACAGTAATTCGCAGTATAATACTGCGAATTACCAAAAAAAAAATTATAATTTGCAGTATTATACTACGAATTGTTTTAATGGCAAAAAATTCCGTTAAGGTAATTCGCAGTATAGTACTGCGAATTACCTCTTTTTGTAATTTTTTTTTTCTTTTAGCACTAAAGATGTATTTTTTGTCCAAAACAGTGTTATTTAAGTTTCGGACTCCCGAGTCCAGAACTTAATTAATGATTTTTTGAACATAAAATACTTTTTAATGTTACAAAAAAGTTACATTAATGGCTATTTCGCAGTTTTATACTGCGAATTGGGTTAACGGATTTTTTGCCGTTAACTCAATTCGCAGTATAAAACTGCAAAATATTACAAAATTAATTTTTTATGCAATTCGCAGTATAAAATTGGGAATTGTGTGAGATGGGCCCAACTCATTTTTAACTAATGTTTCGCAATTCTATACTAGGAATTTAGGTAAATCGCAGTACAAAACTGCGAAATAGGCTGATTTTAGGCCCCACCAAACTGAGATAACAATAATTCAAATACATAAACGTAATATAATACTACAAATTTCTTTGAAAATTGTACACCCCAAGGCCGGACTTGCCTTATTTATAGGCGCTTCAATTTTATAAAAATTCATTCAACACTTAAACTTCAAACATACGTTTATTCTCTATTCTCCTTATCAATCAATTTTTACAATGTCTGAAGTGCCAAAAATAAGGATTTCACAGTATTGGGAGGGTGTGGTTGTGGTTTAGAATAACTCTGTGAGGTATAGCTCACCTCTACAGTGTCATGTTAAATTGGCGCTTAATATGGAGTACGATACATTGATATCGTTGTTACGTAAAACAATGAGTGAGCGGAGGTGTTCGGTTAGCCATAAAGTAATCGGTAGATTTCCTTATTGAGCGACTCCGCAGGGTTTTGCTTAATACTCTGAGTTTAACATCGAGGATGATGAAACTCTTAGAGATTTTTTGCAGATTCTTGACGAATATAGGGAATTTATTGTAATAAAATTATTGAAAATGTATGTGAAGGTGGAGGACCTTCCTAGTAATGAGGGCTTTGGGGTATATCAAGGTTCAGTCTTCGGTTCATATTTTGTCGACCAATCCTTCCTAATCATGCATACTAGCGATAACCCCAGCCATCGGGTGGTTATTCTGGAGCAGCGTTTGCTGGACAGATTGGAGATAGAAGAGCTTGCCTTGATTTGAACTTGTCACCCCTAGCGAATAAGCAGGCAGAAAAAAATGTTTCTACGTCATATAATCAATAAGATGACTGGTAAACTTAAGCTTTACTACATTTTAGAGATTTTTTTTCTTCATGTTTTAATTGGATTTGTATTAACTCTCATATTTTTTATAGGGGGTACCGTCCGTATTTGAATTTTACAAGTTATGATCCCTCCCTTAGTTGGAATCTGCGTTGGTCTGGAGTATTGGGCCATGGTGGACCATCTGGGAGTTCTCACCAACCTAAAAATATCAATCATGAAACGTCAAGACAATACGATTTGTAAGTAAAGTGATACAGCGATATGTAAAGTATTTTTCCTGAGTATTGGGTAACTTATATTTTTGTTCATTTCTGCAGTGAAAACGAGCTTCTTGAAGCTTGTGGCCTCACACAGTTGCCCATAGATGGCGTTTTTACTCGTGATTTGGTAGATGCGCAGAGTCAGGAGGATGATAGTGATTATGCGGATGAGTCTGGGGATGAGAGGTGATCATGAGGAGAAGGAAGTGAACCTGAGCTGACTAGGGAGCATGTTCCTCCACCTCTTGTTAGACCAATAGTGTATAAGTCCCACGTACCATTTTACGAGCGAAATATTCCCTACCTTGATAATTTTCCAAGCATGCCTAACGTTGATGCCCTCACAAGGGATGATGATGAATTACGGTCGGCGATGTGGGATGAATCTAGACCAGCTGTTCTTACAAAGGCATGTATTTCTCCATAAAGGTCGCCTAGTTAGAGCTGTAAAAATCTACAGTATAATGCAGTGTCGTGAGATGACGGTAAGTGACTCAACTACGGAGAAATACAAGGATGTATGTTGTAGGTGATTTATGGGTTGTCACTAGATGCTGCGTGCCACAAAGAAAAAATCTGGTTTGTGAAAAGTGGGTAAATTTATAAGCGAGTATAGATGTGAAATGGACACATTCAATGAGAATCACTTGAACTTGGATGTTGACTTGATTTCCCTTATCTTGCTTCCATTTTTGGAAGTGTTCATTAGGTTCAAGATTAAAGAGTGTATTACAGCCGTCCACCAGGAGTATGGTTGTACTATAACCAAAAGAAAGGCATATCTTGGTCGAAAATAGTTATGTATGGGTTCCAGGCTTGATTTTTGAGCCCAGTACCACCGAATAATCCTTATATTATAAGTCTCAATTTTAACATTTTTAGGATTTTATGAACTTAATAAATTAAATTAAGTATGATATTTTAAATTCAGGATAATACTTATGTATGAGTTGCAGTCTTGATTTTTGATGCCCAGTACCACCGAATAATCATTAATTATTATGTGTCTCAATTTCAACATATTTAGAATTTTATTAACTTAATAAATTAAATTAAGTATAATTTTTGAAATTGGAGATAATACTTATGTATGGGTTCCATGCTTGATTTCTGACGCAACCACCGAGTAATTATTAATTATTATAAGTCTCAATTTCAATATTTTTGTAATTTTACAATAACAACTACCAAGTATAGTCCCACTAGGTGGGGTCTGGGGAGAGTAATATATATGCAGGCCTTACCCTCACCCGCAAGGGCAGAGGCTATTTCTATAAACCCTCGGCTTAGGGGATGGAAAGGAAAAACAAAAACAAAAGAAAATTAGTAACTCCAGTAGGAATCAATACATAATTATGTAAATATAGACCATAAATAACAAGACATGCCAGAGGGAAGGTAAACAAAAAATATAAGCAAAAGGGCATCCACAAAAATTTATTTAGCCACATCCCGTAAATAAAATGGCATGCATTAACAACGCCCACTAACTATCAAAATGGCGCACTACAATACACACACCATCTATGGAGATACCCACCAAACCCCGACCAGCCCTGGGAGAGAATTGCAAAAAATTCTAATAGCCCTTATCCTACAACCCTACTCCAGGCTTTCCTATCAAGGTCTATTTCCTCGGAAATCTGCATCCTAGCCATGTCGTGCCTAAACACCTCTCCCCAATACTTCTTTGGCCTCCCTTTGCCTCAACCCGCACCAACTACCGCCAACCGCTCACAACTCCTCACTGGGGCATCCGGGCTTCTCCTCCGCACATGTCCGAACCACCTGAGCCTCGCCTCCCGAAGTTTCTCATCCACAGGGGCCACCCCCACCTTATACCGAATAACTTCATTCTTAATCTTATCTGACATGGTGAACCCTCACATTAAACTGAGCATTCTCATCTCCACCACCTTCATTCTCTGAACATGAGAGTTCTTTGCTGGCCAGCACTCTGCCCCATACAATATGGTATGTCTAACCACACATCTATAAAACTTCCTCTTATGTTTCTGTGGCACTTTCTTGTCACACATGACTCCTGACGCAAGCCTCCATTTCGACCACCCTGCCCCTATACGATGGATGACATCCCCGTCGATCTCTCCACCCCCCTGAATCACTGACCCACGATATCTGAAATTGTTCCTCTTGGCAATGACCTGAGATCCAAGCTTCACGACCCTTCCTAATTCTTCGCTTGACTCTGCGCTAAACTTACACTCCAGGTACTATATCTTAGACCTATTTATTTGTAACCCTTAAACTCGAGAGTCTCTCTCTAGACCTCTAACCTCTCGTTGACACCGACTCTCATCTCGTCTATCAAGACTATGTCATCAGCAGATAACATACGCCATGGCACATCCCCTTGAATATGGCGAGTTAGAGCATCCATCACCAAAGCAAATAAGAGACGGCTAAGCGCAATCCTTGATGGAGCCCCAAAACCACAGGGAAATGGTCTGAGTCTCCACCCACCGCCCTAACCCTAGTCTTAGCTCCATCGTATATGTCCTTGATCACTCTGACGTAGGCTTCCGGCACGCTCTTCGCCTCCAGGCACCTCCATAGCACCTCTCTTGGGACCTTGTCGTGCGTCTTCTCCAAGTCGATAAATACCATGTGTAGATCCTTCTTCTTATCCCTGAACTGTTCCACTAATCTCCTGACAAGATGGATAGCTTCTATTGTGGAGCGGCCCGACATAAAGCCGAACTGGTTCACGCAGATGGACATCATCTCCCTCACCCTCGCCTCCACCACCCGCTCCCAAATTTTCATCGTGTGGCTTAGTAATTTGATACCCCTATACGTTGGAGATAATAGTTGTGTATGGGTTCCCGGCTTATTTTTTAAGCCCGGTACCACCGAATAGTCATCAATTATTATAATTCTCTACGCTATATAATATGAACATAAAATCAACAATATAAATAAATAAAATAAATAATATTAATGCATGACTAATAGAAACATAGTAACATAACAAAATTGAATTTTCGGATAATATTAATAGAAACATACTACCATACTAAATAATATTATTCACACTAACATAACAGAAACAAAAAAAATCAAAAATTAATACTAACGTATCAAATTATCAAATTAATACTAACATATCAAATAAAACAATTATATAAAAGAAACAAACTTAAACACTAACGTAACAGAAATTCACATGGAAACATATATACCAAACAATACTAACATATTATTAATTATTATATGTCTCAGTCCAATATTATTAAAAAAATTATATAGTTCTTTAGTATTATTCCACACAGTTTTCAAATATTTATTAGTTTTGGTGCTTTTTATTATTTTATGTGATATTTTCTTCATGAAAGTAAGTAACTTTTCAACTTTTAATTTAGTATTTTATGAGACAAATTTCATTTTTTAAACTTTGGTCTCCAATTAAATATTGCCATATAAAATTGATAAGGTGGAAGAAGGTATTACAGTGTTTTTTGTTATGTAAGTCCCTGAAGTACAATGTGTTCAATTGCTCTCTAATGTGGATTATAAATAATTTAATGAAACACTTCAAACGTATCAAATTAATACTAACATATCAAATAAAACAAACCGAATATATATAAAAAAAAAAATTAAACACTAACATAACAAAAATTCACATGGAAACATACTAAATAATACTAATGCATGACTATATGAATTTCGACATAAACAAAAATTGAAATACATCGATGTAATATTATTGAAAGTGAGTTTTTGCACCAGAAAAATGGAATCCAAAGCTTCTTTTGTGTGTGGGACCTACACTTCTTGCTCTTTATGGAACGGGTATATAGGGCCGAACTTTTTTTTTTTTAAGTATATGCAGGGTGGGGGATCAGAAATTTTTTGAAAGGTTTTTTATTGGCGTCGTTGTCTGTGGGAAGAAGATAACACGTTTTTTATTAGGGCATTTCGTAGTTCAGTACTGCGAATTGTAATTCGGAGTATTGTACTACGAAATGTCAGAAAAATAATATTTTTTTATTAGTTTGCAGTTTAATACTGCGAATTGTGTTAACGGCAGAAATTTTGTTAATGCAATTTGCTGATTAAACTACGAAGTGCCTATATTCTTTCTCGCACAGGCTACACATGAAAAATATAGTGTAATAAGATGGTGGAAAATAATAGACCACCAAATCAAGCACAATTACATTGATAGCAATACTTTAAGCTAATGTTGAAAATAATAACAGTTCCTGAAGAATTTTCTGTTCAAATAAACCTAGTCGGAAAAAACCAGAATCCAACTATATCTTTTTCTATCAATATACAGCATCCAAGAATCTTAAGATACACAATTTAGGCTTGACTAAGTAATCAAATTAATAGTGTTCTTTTTTTTTTTTTTGTAATTAAAGAAGAAGAAGGTAGGTTAAGATGATCATTTAATTTGTAGAGATTCTTCATTAATTTGTCAGTAAATCAAGAAGTAAGGGAGACAGCAGTAACTAAACCAGCTCAACCTCATACAGAAAATTTAAGACAGCAAAATTTGATGATGTATCTTAAGATGAGCCAAAGCAGATCTGCATGTGCTTATTACATTTTTAGTACAAAGCAGATTTTTATCACAATGCACAACATTAAATGATAAATCAGGTCGGTGAAGTCGCATATAACAACCTGCACCAAAATATGACCTCATAATCACATGTAGTTGTACAAGACATGTACCAAAAATTTGTAGGGCAGTTATGTTAGGATGAAAAACTACTTGTCCATTTTGACAGCAGGAAATGAACCAATCTTAATTGAAGTACTGAACCAATATATGGTAGTCCGGTGTACTAAGCTCCCGCTATGCGCGGGAGAATGGCCGGACCACAAGGGTCTATTACGCATTCTAAAAAAGTTGTGAAAGGTCGGGATTCCTGTTGACTATATCATTTATTAGTACTTCAAAGTCTTCTCAACACCTTATGGTAACTATCAAAAAAATCATATTAGGTGACTTAGTGTTGTGCTTGTAGGAAACTTCTATCAAAGATCAATAAGGGCTGCTGGTCTGCAAATACAAATGAACCATGGCACAACAGAAACTAGAGAAGCAGCCGGGAAAAAATAGTTGCATTCAAGCACTACAACCAAACAACAACAACAACAACAACCCAGTATATTTTCACAAGAGGGCAGAGAGGCTGATTCCAATCAACCCTCGGCGCAGTGAAGAGAAAGGCAAACAGAAACAAAAACACAAACATCATTAGTTACTCCACCATACATCGCATAAATAATTATCTAAATATAAGAGTCATATGTACCATAAATAAACTAGCATACAACCAAACAACAAAGGTCCCAAATATGTCTCATGGGAACATGTCCGTCAGTAGCAAAAATTATCCAATAAAAAAGAAATAATAAAGAAAAAACTGAGTCAACGTCAAAGTACATGGTTTTGAGCGCGGGGAAACAATGTGCTATGCTATAAATATATAGTTAACAAAAAAAAATCTTCTATCTTATAGCAACAAGTTGGGAAGCAAACAGAGCTTTGTGCCACAATAATGTAAAGCAATTGAGTCCACTGTCATGCTTTGTTAGGGTGAAGTTTGGTCCCACCCTGTTGGGATACTACTAAAAATAAATCAAGTAACTCCCCCCAACCTATCCCTATATATAAAAAATATAAGTCAGAGAACTCATTTGCAAAAACCATAAGCCTAGTTCTTCACACTACATCACTACTAAAAATCACCTAATTACTTTTCCCGTCGGTACTACTCGGACTTTTCAATTTCTTGAAGCATTCTTAGCGGCTAAAAGTTGAATACAAGTTCATCAACATGAAGATTCATCTGAAGACAATCCTTCAGCAGGCTAAACAGAATATTCTTCTGCGCCAAAGAACAACTGCAACCACTTCATCAAAGTTGGAAGATGTTCCCAAGGGTCACATGGCAGTTTATGTTGGAGAGAGCAATAATAATAAGCATCGATTCGTGGTTCCTATCTTTTGTTTAAAGAATCCTTTGTTTCAAGACTTGTTGAGGCATGCAGAGGAAGAATACAGATTCGATTATCCAATGGGTGGCCTAACTATACCATGTAGTGAGACTGCATTTCTGTGTGTCACTTCTCACTTAAATGTCATTACCAATTAACAATGGAGGATTACGAGTCAATTGTAGGTTAGAATTTTACTAGTTCATAGATTACACAAGTCCCCACTTTACCTAGACATTGAATATATTAATACAAGATTTAAATGCATGAATAAGAGGTCTTTTAAAGTCAAATATGGATAGTTAACTAAATATCAATAGAAAGACAAACTTGTAACAGTGATTGGATAAATTAAAATCGCCTCATAATCACAGGTAGTTTGTACCTATAGGACAAGGGCTCTTCAGAAGAAATGCAGAAAAGGACATATCCAAACTGGTAGGGCAGATATGTCAGGATAAGCTACTAATTATTCATTTTCACAGCAGCAAAATAAACCAAATCTTAATTGAATTATAATGAGGGCTAAAAACAGGTACTATTTCGTTCACAATGCCAAATTTAAATAGAAAACTGTACTGGATGAGTGGAATTATGAAATACGCCGAGGGGCACTGCTAGCTTCATTACCAAGGTATTCTGAAGCATTATTCCGAAAATAGTACAACTTACAAAGATGATTTATAGTTTCTATGGCATGTTTTAGTCTTTATTTCTTAAATTCTGTGCTCATGCGAAGAAAGTAACTTTTAATTAGCTTTAAGTGGCATAATCAATACTGAAATTATAGCAGCTCAAAATGCAGTTACTTTGCATAAGGATAAGTGGAGCCTTTTAAATCTTGTTACATTGAATGCATTATTTTCAGGAATTAGAGATATAACCTTTAGTACAGCTTTTTTCTTTTCTTCTCAGCTATGTGTCTGAGCTTAGCCATGCATGTGCCAATCGAAACCAAAGTTCCAATCGTTTTTAACTCTCTCCCATTTAATGTGATACATTTTTTTTGAGATTTTCGGAATAATACATTTATCTTTTTGAAAACTCTAACCGTCACTCATTTTAAAAGCTAATTTTGGTATTATTTTTATATTTGACTTACATGTTAAAAGTATTTTAATTTCTTAAAGTCAATATTCAGTCAAATACCTTCACTAAACACAATAAATAACCAAGAGGACAAGTGGTGTTCGACACCACCATTTCCAGATGTACTAGTTGGTGGCTTCTGATATACACGTCCCCTCATCTCATCACATGGTAATGTTTTGAATGTTCTTGTTGTAGCTATATATGCAATAACCTCAAAGGAATGTGCGAGGTGTTATTTGTCCGTATTGTTGTAAGTAAATAAAACAATAATCTTTCTCAGAAATAAAACAGAAAGTTAGTAGAAACAATTCTGAAAAATAATATTCGAACTTCAAAATAATTTTTGAAACGTTGAAGGAACAAATCGAGCCTACTGAATACACACTGTGTCCTTAAGGAAATTATTCCCCTTAAGTACCCGAGGTTATGGAATATATCCTCCCAGGATACAACGATTTAACTCACCGGAGTGTTGGTACCAAAAACGCCGATGATCAACGAACTACTCGATGGCAGCAAAACACACTTGAATTTTAGTGTAGAAGAGGAAGAAGAAGATAATCAGAAAATTTCGTAAGTAAATATTCCGGGATTTGAAGGTCTATTTATAGCCAACTTGCTAATGTTTCTCAAGAGGTTTGTAACCTTTCAGAATAGTCATGACTATTGGAACAGGTGTGACCCTCTAGAGAGGTTTGCAACCTTTCAGAATAGTCATGGCTGTTGGAACATGTGTGACCCTCTAAAGAGGTTTGCAACCTTTCAGAATAGTCATGGTTGTTGGAACTGGTGTGACACTATTTCAGAACATCCATGGCTGTTGGAAATTTTTGCGAGAAATTTAAAACAAATTTAAATTAATCCAGAAAAGAAAAACGGGCTAGACCGGACTAGGTAGCGGGTCATCCCTCTATTTCCTTTCCCACCATTTTCCATCACACTTCTTTTGTTATTATTTATTAAATAAAAAATCCAACAATTCCCCACATGAACGGGGAATGGCTATAAACTTAGATGTGATGACCCGACCCGTCGTCACGTGAGTTATCGCCCTGTTTTCTCCATTTTATGCTTCTTCATGTTTAATTATCGACATTTGATGTGTTAGAGTTAAATTAGGATTGGTTTTGGTAGGAAATGAGACACTTAGTCTCTTTAAGGAAGATTTGGTTTGAAAAAGTCAACCGGGCGTTGACTTATGAGTTAGAGAACACGGATGCGATTTTTGGTGATTTGGTTAGCTTCGGGAGGTGATTTGGGACTTAGGAGTGTGATCGGAAATGATTTTGGAGGTCCGGTGTAGAAATAAGCTTGAATTGGCAAAGTTAGTATTTTAGCGAATTCTGGTTGATAGGTGAGATCTTGTTCTGAGGGTCGGAATGAAATTCAGAGAGTTGTTGTAACTTCGTTAGGTGATTTAGCACTCCCGAGCATCTCCTTCGTCACCTCGTTAAAAACCTCTCCGAGAAAACCCAATTGGGAAAAAACTCTGATGAGGGAAAAAGAGTAGGACTTGGGGGATACTCTTTCTAAAATGGAAATGCTTGAGGTGGGAGATGTTCCAGTTGTTTTGGAGCATCTTCCCGTTCATGGTCTCTAGCGAAAGGAACCCTTGTCTGCTGATGCGGTGATTTTGTAGGGTCCATCCCAATTGGTGCCCAACTTTCCTTTGTTAGGATCTTTGGATGCCAGTGTCTTAGCTTTTAGCACTTAGTCGCCTACTTTGAGTGGCCGAATTTTTACTGTCTTGTTGTAGTATCTTTTGATCTGCTATTTTTGGGGCACCAGCCTAATATGGGCCATTTCCTTTATTTCTTCAACTTCATCAAGGTCTTGGAGTCAATTTGTGTCATTCTACTCTCCGTTCGCGTGCGAGTACCTCAGACTTGGCTCACCAACTTCAACTGGTAAGACGGCATCAATTCCGTAGACTAGTGAGTAAGGAGTTTCTCCTGTGGAGGATTTAGGGGTAGTCCAGTGTGCCTATAGTACTTCTGGCAATAATTCGGGCCATAGTCCTTTAGCGTCTTCGGGCTTCTTTTTCAATATATTCAGTATGGTTTTCTTGGATGACTCCGCTTGGCCATTGGCGGCAGGATGATATGGCATTGAGGGTATTCTTTTGATACGCCATTTATCGAAAAATTCGGTTGTTTTTTGCCCTACGGACTGTCGTCCGTTGTCGCAGGTTATTTCTTTGGGGATGCCGAAGCGACATATAATATTTTTTCAGATGAAGGTAATGACTTCTTGTTCGCGAATCTGGGCGTAGGCACCTGCTTCCACCCACTTGGAGAAATAGTCAGTTAAAACTAGTAAAAATTGTACCTTTCCTCGCCCGACGGGTAGTGGTCCGATTATGTCCATTCCCCATTTGATGAAGGGCCATGGTGAAGTGACCGAATGGACGGGTTCCCCTGGTTGATGTATTAAAGGGGCGAACTTTTAGCACTTCTCATACTGGCGGACGTATTCCGCCGCGTCTTTTTTCATGGTGGGCGAATAGTAACCAGCATGTACCAGGCATCGCACGAGTGATCGGTTGCCTGTATGAGCGCCGCAATGGCCTTCATGAATCTCCTCTAATACCGGCGTTGTTTGGTTGGGGCCTAGGCACTTAGCCAGGGGTCCTCCAAAAGTTCGCTTATAGAGGTCATTGTTTATCATGCAGTACCTTGCTGCCTGCATGCGAAGCTTTTTTGCCTCCTTTTTGTCGGGTGGTAAATTTCCATCCTGCAAATACGATACAAATTGGTTGCGCCAGTCACAATTTAGGTGTAGGGAGAGTACCTCAGTATGGTCGATTGCTGAGTGAAGGAGGGTGACAGTGCTCTCTTGTTCAGCGGCCAGCTTGGCCAGTCCGTCTGCTTCGACGTTATGTGCTCTAGGAACCTATTCGAAGCGGCATTCGTCGAGCTGTGCCATTAGCTTGTGGATTTCTACTTGATATTTTTGCAGCCTTTGTTCCTTGATCTGATAAGTCCCGGTGACTTGGTTCACCACGAGTTGTGAGTCGCAGTGCAGGACAAGTCAGCGAGCTCTGTACCTGTTGGCTAATTTTATACCTGCAATGACAGCTTCATATTCTGCCTCGTTGTTAGTCATCTCGGGGCATCGTATGGACTGGCAAATGATTTTGCCCGTATGGACTTCGAGGACGAGTCCCAGTCCAGATCCCGAGGCATTTGCGGCCCCATTGGTGGAGAGGGTCCAGGGGTTGGTGTTTGAGATGGCATGTAGGGCTTCCTTTGCTGCCTCTGGCGATATTTTGACACTAAAATCGGCCACAAAGTCGGCAAGGACTTGCGACTTGATGGCGGTCCTGGGAATATATGTGATATCATGGTCGCCGAGCTTTATGGCCCAGCTGGCGAGCCGGACCGATAGTTCGGGCTTGTGCAAGATGCTTCTGAGAGGAAAAGTGGTCACTACATTGATGGGATGGCATTGGAAATAGGGTCTCAGCTTTCTAGAAGCCGTGACCAGTGCTAGAGCCAATTTTTCGAGGTGTGGGTATCGTGTTTTGGCATCTACTAGGGTTTTGCTAATGTAATAGAGAGGTGATTGTATACCTTTTTCTTCACGAACCGGTACTGCGCTGACCACGACTTCCGACACGGCTAGGTACGTCAGTAGGGGCTCACCTGGTTTCGCTTTTGACAGCAGCGGTGGCGATGATAGATACACTTTTAGCCGTTACAGGGCTTTGACGCATTCGTCGTTCCATTGGAATCCGTTATCTTTTCTCAGCACGCTGAAGAATTTGTGGCATCTGTCCGAGGATCGGGAGATGAAACGGGAGAGGGCGGCTACTGACCTGTCAATTTTTGGACCTGTTTCTTGCTGTTGAGCATTTTGGGTATTGAAGCGATCACCTTGATTTGGTCACGAGAAAACCTAAAAGCTTCCTATTTCATCCCATACTATTTCAGTATTTCGAAGGCCTCCCGCAAGTGGTCGATGTGGTCTTCCTTTCTGGCAAACTTCACTAGCATGTCATCGATGTAAACCTCCATGGTTTTCCCTAGTTATTCCTTGAACATCTTAGTGACCAGTCTTTGATATGTGGCCTCTATGTTCTTGAGCCAAAGGGCCTCACCTTGTAACAGTAGGTACCCTGGTGTGTGATGAACGTGGTCTTTTCTTGATCTTCCTCGGCCATTAAGATTTGGTTATAACCGGAATATGCGTCCAAGAAGCTTAGTAGTTCATACCCGGCGGTGGCATCGATCAGTTGGTCGATGTGAGGGAGAGGGAAGGAATCCTTGGGGCAGGCCTTGTTTAGGTCGGTGAAGTCTACACACATTTCCCATTTTTCGTTCTTCTTTTTTACCATCACTACATTGGCGACCCATTGTGGATATTTTGACTCGTTGATAGAGCCGTTGGCGAGTAGTTTATCTACTTCCTCGCGAACTGCCTCGTTGATTGCGGTGTTGAACTTTCTCCTAATCTGTCGTACCGGCGGATGTAGCGGATCGATGTTGAGCTTGTGGGTGGCAATGTCTGGCAAGATTCCTGGCATGTTTGCGTGGGAAAAAGAAAATGTGTCTGCATGGTTTGTCAAAAATTCATGGTACTTACCCGGGTCGGCGAGCCCGTAGCCGATGTAGGCTTTTTTTTCGGGGTTGTGACGATCAAGCTGAACCGGATCGAGGTCTTCGATTGTGTCTTTACAGGCCTCCACAATGTCTGGGTCCCTGATGGTGTGTCGTTGGGTCCGTTTTGGTCCCCGACACAGCTGATTGCTATGCCTCCGCACTTGCCCCGCTCAGCTGTCGGGTGTGGGCGCAGTCTTGTGTGATATGATAACATTCTTGCGTTGTGCGCGGTTCTCCTTTGATGCTGAATATCCCTCATGTATTAGGTAACTTAACCACTTGGTATAAGCTTGAGGGGACCTCTTGCATGGCATGTATCCACGGGCGCCCGATGATGACATTGTGTGACGTCTCTTGGTTCATTACGTGAAAGGTGGTCTCCAATGTGACTTCCCCCGCGAGGACGGGTAAGGTCACTTCTCCAGACGTGCGTTCCACTACATTATTAAAACCAGTTAGAGTTATACAGCGGGGGGTTATCCTTTCCTCGAGTCCCATCTGTGAAAGGACTCTCGGATGGATGATGCGGGCGCCACTTCCGTCATCGATCATGACTCTCCTGACGTCTGTATCAATAATACGTAAAGTGAAAACTAAAGCATCATAATGGGGAAAACACAAACCGTCGGCGTCAGACTTATCGAAAGTGATATTTCCTTTGAAGTCATCGTACCGTTCGTGGGAGATGGTCATCTTCAGTGTGTGTGTGTAAGTGAACTTGATATAGTTGATAGCGATATCGGTACCGTATCTGACGATCATGTTTACCGTACGCGTCGGGAAGGGTGGCTTTGGTGGTTTGTGGGACTGCTCTCATCCGTGTGCGAAATTGGCCTTTCCCTTGTTGTTGAGCAGCTCCTTCAGGTATCCTTGGTTTAGCATCCTGACGACTTCCTGTCGTAGACCTATGCAATCCTCGGTCCTGTATCCCCGTTCTTGGTGAAATTCACACAGGACATTTGATTTCCTCGTGGTAGGGTCCGATTTCATTTTCGGAGGCCACTGCACCTTGGTGCCGAGCTTTTCCAGTGCGTACACTATCTCTGAAGGAGAGACACAAAAGTTATGTGATAAAAGTAAAGGGGGCGTACCTCTTTCGTTTGTGAGCGGGGCGAGATGACGTTGTAGTGCGTCTGCATGACGATGGGGCGGAAGAGGAGACCTCATATAAGCCTGGTGTCGTTCTTTATAGGGGTGAGGGGGAGTTCTCAACGTCCCTCGTGATGTCGATCTCTCCTTGTGTCTGGGTGTATGGCTGTCAGTCGTCGGGTCGGTCCATTGAGGTCCTCTTCGTCTGCTCGTACCTCGGCGCAGTAGGTTTTATGGATCTCATCCCAAGTTGTGGGAGGATATTTCATGAGCCGACTTAGTAGTTTCTTGGTTGCTCTGGAGTCGTCCCTGCTGTGTCTGTTCTGGAAAGCGGCTACCGTCATACCCTCCGATACGTTTGGTAGGCTCATCCTTACCTTGTGGAATATGGCGAGGAAGTCCCTGAGGCCCTCTCATGTGATTTGTCTAACGGCGAAGATGTCATTTACCCGCGCTTCTGCCTTCTTAGCGCCGGCATGTGCAGTGACGAACTTGTCTGCCATTTCTTCGAAGGTTGAGATTGCTTTGGCGGGCAGTTGAGAATACCATGTCAGGGCTCCTCCGATCAGCGTCTTGCCTAACTTCTTCAACAGCATAGATGGTACCTGTTCCTTAGACAGGTCGTTACCTTTCACGACGGTGACATAATGGATGAGATGATCTTCGGGGTCGGTGGTCCAATCGTATACTCTCAGATAAGAAGGCATCTTGAATATTTTCGAGATGGTGTAAGGGGCGGCCTCCTCGGAGTATGGTTGTTCTAGAACCTCCCTACGTCACGTTTGGGTAGCAGTTTGGGCGCTCCAGGGATCTTGTTGACCCTATCCTGATGCTTCTTCATTTGGCCGCGGAGGGCCTTGTTTTCACTCTCTATTTCTTCCATTTTTCTCAAAATGGACGTTAATGTGTTGTCATGCATTTACGTTTCGACGGGTTGGTTGTTGGTCCGCGTTTCCTCTTGCTCGACTGTTGTGGCGGTGATACTTGTTGTTGGTGCTGCTTTTTCATGACTCTATTGTGGTTTTTCCACTAGGCCGCTCAGGGCGCTTGTCAACCATTCTTCTAGTAACTTCCTTACCGCCGGGGGTGCTTCTTTTGCAGCGGATGTGGAGGTATCTTTTTCCTACAAGGTTGCAAGATTTCCGGAGGGGGAAGGTGAGGCTTCTGTCTTTGGTGTTATATCAGGGGTAGTGTTGATGGTAGCGCTACCACCGACCTCGTTCAGGGAACTCAGGAGGTTGGTGGTGACTTCCATTATAGCTTTGGACCGGGTGTTGTTTTCGGCCATTTCGAGGTTTTATCTGGTGATTTAATCCTTCGGGTGTATACTACAGGTTTGATTCTCGAAATCTCCACAGACGGCGCCAAATTGTTTGACCTAAAAGCTTTCGATTGCTTTATGAGTTAGGGAAAATCAAAGATTATGAAAAGGTAAATCGGAATCAACGGTAATAAACCCAAGGATTGAACTATAATTCGTATGTTATTTGCTCTGGTGAGATAATGAGACTTAGTGGATTACCAAAACTGATCAGTGAGAGAGAAATGATATATAGAGATAGAATGATAGTCAGAAGTTGTATTATTAATGAAAATAACACTTACCTTACAAATGTGGGAGGTCTTTCCTTATATAGAAGGAAGGCTCCCTCGTCAAATTATCACTTTATTCTAGGACTATTGTCGTTACGGAAATATAAATGGGCGGAGGGGACGGAATACTCCTACGGGCGAATTTGTCAGTGTGTCTTTATTGTTAGAGGCGTACCCCCTTCCGTTGTATGGGCGCGGAGGGAGGTATATTTGACTTTAGTAGCCGTGAAGGGAGGCGTGCTCGATTTTCATCAATTGCGTCCGATTCAACCCCGTACAATTTTGTTGATGTGACTTCTCGACTGAATTTATGAAATGAAGAGCCATTAAGTAGAATCCTAAGCTTCAGAATAGAGCTATCTTAGAATATTCAGTTTTTATTTTTCATCTTGTTAGGAAAGAAGTAAAAGCCTTCAAGAAAAACATTCAAATGAAATCTTTACCATCATTTGTTGTCTGTGTAAAATGGATAGCCCAATTCTTTATCTATGAAATTTATGGATTCTTTTGTAGTACGACCTGGTGCCTCGAACAGCTTGTGTACTGCATCTCAACTAAACTACTGGACAGTCTGCCATATCCACAATACAATTAATTGTTGAATAAATCTGCCCACAAAGATTGGAGCTCACATTTCCAGGGTAAGTGTACTGTCAGAAGTCAGTGAAAGATAATAGATTGATGAAAGACTTTTCAGAGTATGAAATTTCTCACATGCTACACAAGGAAAAGATAGCGAATAACTTAGAAATTAATTGACCACCAGATCAAGCCTATTAGCTTGAAATGGCGTAAACAGTTCTAGTAATACTAGAAGCTAATGCTACAAATAGCCACACTTGACTTGGTAAACTAATAGTAATATTTTGAAGTTCTTTTCCTTTTTAATTTTTTTTTGTAATTAAAGAAGGAGCAGGTACTTAATCTCAATCTTGTGGGCTTTCTCATAAGCATTTGGCACGCCCAACTTGAAGTAATGTCAAAATGATCTTACACAATCTGTAAAGAATCTTTATAATCTATCAATAAATCAAGAAATAAGGGAAATACCAGTAGCTAAACCACCTCAACCTCATAAAGCAAATTTAAAGCATAAATATACCTCCGTGTTGTATCTTAAGACTAGCCGAAGCAAATTTGCTTAATTACATATTTAGTACAAAGCAAATCTTTATCACTAATTACAAGATTAAGTGACGAATAATGTCTTGGAAGTCAAATATAGACAGTTAACAACTTGTTATCAATGATTGAATATTGCATGCATAAAGAAACCTGCACCAAAATAGTATCCAGATATATTGAAATGACCTCATAATCACATGTAGTAGTACCTATAGGACACGTGCTCTTCAGAAGACATGTAGAAAAGGACATATCCAAACTGGTAGAGCATATATTTCAAGATGAGCAACTAATTATTCATTTTGACAGCAGTAAATGAACCAATCTTGATTGAAGTATATATATTTGGGGGGAGGAGGAGGGTGTGTCGAGGAAAGAGGAGTGACTTAAGCTTGAGGGGTAGTTTAGTCTATTTATACTTAGCTAGACTAGTTGAATAGTTAATGGATTAACTCACGTATATATACATACACTACTATACATTTCAGTGGTAATGGAATGAAGAAGCAGTTATTGTTCCATTCATTTACTGTGTTCCCTATACTCTTTCTTCTCTTCTCTCTTCCATTTTCTCTTCCTTTACCTGAGCTCACTCATGGATGTTCTTCCATAAAGTTTAGCATGATATCAGAGCTTTGAGATCCAAATCGAGGCTCAGAAATTGATCCAAAGTCCCTTCTCTACTTCTCATTCTGTTAATTTTCTGTTATTTTGAGTCAATTATGATCTCAGTAGTTTCCAGATCTAAGAGAAAACCTAGAATATCTCGATAATGGTGATTGATGATGAGAATTCTACTGCCACTATTGTCACAGCTAAGACTATATCGCATGCATCATCGGGCGATGAGTTCGAGGAAGGAGTTGCAGTTGCAGTGACTCATCCTCTATATCTGGCACTTGGTGATACCAGCGGCATTTCTTTGATCTCATTTCAGTTAATTGGAACTGATAATTACTCCTTGCACTATAGATCTATGTGAATTTCCTTGTTAGGTCGTAATAAGCTGGGAATTGATGATGGCTGATGGCCAAAGGAGAGGTTGCACGAGAAGTACTGGTACCAGTGGGAAAGGTGTAATGCTATCGTACTATTGTGGTTGATGAATTCAGTTGCTCCACCACTAATTAGTGGCATAGCCTATGCCATTAATGCATAAAAGGTGTGGCTAGATCTGCAAGAGAGATTTGTTAAGGTAAACGACACTCGATATTACAATTTACACAAGGAAACCGCCACTATGTGTCAAGGTACATCTTCTATCTCTGTTTACTACTCAAAACTTAAGGATCTCAGGGATCAATCTGAGTCTATAATACCTACACCTGGTTGTGATTGTGCAAAGACAAGGGATTTTATTGTGCATCTTCAATAATAAAAGGTATCAATTTTTAATAGGCTTGAATGACTCATATTCACAAGCTCGTAGTCAAATTCTCATGATGGAGCCCTTACCTACAGTGAATCAAGCTTATGCCATGCTTATGAGTGATGAGAGTCAACGAACTATAGCTGCTTCAGCTAGTGTATTAGGTCCCCCTCCTATTATGAACCCTAATATATATGAATCAACAACACTCTATAGTGCTAAGTCTATTTCTAACTCAAGGTTTAGAAAGAACTACAATGTTCAATGTGACTTCTGCAAAATGAAAGGTCAGGAGAATTGTTACAAAATCATAGGATATCTAACTGATTATAAGCCTAAAAAGAAAGGGGGAGCTAGTGTACACAATGTCGTGATAGAACCTAGTTACTCTATGCCTCTATATGCTGAAAATGCTTCTCAGTGTACTCCATTGAAGTCTCTGCCTGCAAATTACAGCCATTATCAAGCTATGAGTCAGGGTGGTGGAAACTATCAGGGACAGGGAAGTGTTAGTGCTCAAATTTAGGGTGGTTCTTCTACTCTACCAGCCAGTAATGTTAGCAACTCCTAATCAACAGCTCAGGGAGGTTCTTTCCCATTCACCAAAGAACAATATTAGCAAATTTTGCAGATCTTGAACTGCAATCACAATGGCACTTCATCTTTCCACTTCTCAGGAAAATGTAGTAGGTACTCACATTTCTCTCTTGGCTTCATCACCTAGCTTGCAGGAATGGATCATTGATACTGGAGCCACAAACCACATGGTTTCAGACACTAATATTCTAACTAAAGCCTCCCTAACTGCCCCTAGTGAGCCCAAACAAGTGATACTACTTAATGGAGATGTTACTCAAGTCACACATATTGGAGATAGTCACATTCTTTACAACAAAGTCATTAAAGAAGTTTTCTACGTGCCTCAGTTCAAATCCAGTCTGTTGTCTGTTTCAAAGGTGACATTCTGAATGAATTGTCCTGGAGTTAAGATTTAGCTTACAAATTCAAGACAAAATAAATATTGGTTAATCTCAAAATAACATTCCTGAGAATGGCTATCTATGTACTTGCCACCCCCCCCCCCCCACACACACACACCAAACCCCCCAACACCATAAAAGGGACATTTGCATTGAACTAAAGAATGAAGTATTAATGGATGACCATCAAACATTGTGGTGAGATGATAAGTACCCGTCCATTCTTAACAAGATGTCTCGAGCTCAAACCCTAGGTATGAAACCGTCTTTGGTAGGAAGTATTTTATCCCCAAAACGATAGCAGACATCTGGTGAAAACCCAAAACAATAGTTATACATTAACGAAGGCACCAAAATATTGAATTCTTTGTGCCCTGCACATTTAAGCATGGACCTAAACATAGTAGAAATGGATACAAAGAATTCATATAAGCGACTTCAACTTATTTGGAACTAAAGTGTAATTAATTAAATCGCATTGCTATTTAAACATAAAGTATGCCATAGACCTTACATAAGCTCCTAACTCATCACAAAAAGAAAAAATTTATACTATTAACAAACAAGATAGAAGAAAAATAACCAAAATTATATTGAATCAACCCTCAACTTAGCTCACCAGATATCAAAGGACTAAACAATAAACCGATATCATTTGTGTTCGAAATAGGATACCGCCTAGGTAGTTTCTTTTCTCCGCTTCTGCTGTTATATCTTCGGCTTTTTTTATAGTAGCTGTTTGTTTGACTTCATAGCCTTATCATCTGTTCCAACGCCTCCACAGAAAGATTTGTTACTTTCTTAGTATTATTATTTTTTGATTGGTTATTCAACTTTGTTTGTACAAGATTGAATTGCAGATTTCATTTCCTCTTTACCCAATAGTGTTTCTACTATCACCTGCACAAAACAATTCCCATATATAACCGTTGAGTACTACCATAAAAAATTACTTTACCTATGCACATATTTTCGAATAAATGGTAGCAATAAAGTTAGAATTCGGAAAACAAGGTGATAAGGTTCAAGAAATTGTAAGACTAAGATTTGTGAAGCATTTCACAGGAACTGGTAAAGTCGCTGACAAGTGACTAGGAAGAGGTCAGAGGTTCGAGACGTGAAAATAACCTCTTGCAGATATGCAGGGTAAGGCTGCAAGAATAGACACTTGTGATCCGGCCCTTTCCGGAACTCCTGGTGCTCTTTCCGGAACTCCTGCGAGCACCAGACTGCCCTTTTTCACAGTTCTGAACTTTAAGAAAAGAAGTCCAAGAAATACTTGATTGATATGAACACGAACTTAAACATCTTGAAAATGATATAGCTTTCCAAAATGAAACTTTACCCTTCTTTTGCTAGGAAGAGAATAGATTGATAAACAATTTTATGATGTAAGTTGGGGAAAATTGAGTAGGAGAAAGTTCACCTCTTGTACCCTATTTCCCGACCGAGCAAGTAACTTGTATTGATTTTCAAACATGGATGCCATATATACCTGATAGCAGATCGACGATTAGAAGCTCCCGAAAACAAAAAAGAATGGTTTAGTTCTATTGCGTATGCCTTATGTAAGATGTTACCTGAAATGTTGGAGCCAAACCAGGGCTCAAAAAGTACCGTCCTTTTGACACAGAGGAAATACCCTCAAACTGTTTTAGTTCTTTGATAAGTGATTCCACGTCAGGCCACTGTCCAACATTGCATTAAACTTTTACTATCAGCCATAGAGAAAAGATATTGCAATTTACAATCACATTTAGTAATGATTTGTTTTTTTTTTTTTTTTGGAGAGTATCATCTATACTATGTTGAGTTATGTATGCAATTTATTGCTTGAGATGATAACACATATCCCTTTAACAGAAAAGGAGGACAATCATGGCATATTGATCTAAGGTATCTTTCGTAAATTGAATGAAGTTGCAAAAGAAATAAAACTGCTCAAATTTAAGGCTAAGAACACAAACCTCAGTGTCTTCCTCTGCTGCTTGGAGTTTTCCATTCAAATTATCATGATCGCCAACTACAGCCTCCAACGCCTCCATCATCGGATCTGGCTGCAAAAAGTACATTTAAATGCATTGGTCAATATCAATCTTAACTAACAATATCAAGAAAAACCCCTTAATAATATCAGGAAAAACAGCTAGATTACCGTTATTTCCTTCAACGACAAAAAGATGCGCTCAAGTGAAAAGTCTAACTGGTGAACTTTTGCCTCCACAATCTACAGAAAAGAATAAAAATTCCATAATAAAAGTAAGATATTTCTAAAACTATAAGCTCTGAAATTATCATAGAAAATTTTATGCAGTTAACCTGCAATGCATTCACATGCATACAATAATTAACAAACTAAGCCAGCATCGCGCTTTCACAACTCAAAACATTATACTTATATTCATCAGATAAAAGTCTTGTTCATTTCACTTTTACAACAGAGGGTATGAAACACAAATTTGTAATGTATATTCTTCGAGAAGCAACTACCTGACCAATTTTAAAGTACGACGCAGGGTCTAAAGTGGCGTCCCATGAAACTTCTGTCTGGTGAATTAGAGCAGGTACTCCTTCAACCTATATTAAAATATTGCAAATTTAAGATGTAATCAATAGTTAACTGGAGTGACTGCCAAGTGTCATATGTCTTCCATAAGAAGCTCATGCTACATCACTGATATACCTCAACAAATATCCCGAAGTAGGTAATTTTTTGTATGCAACATTTTACCACGTCCCCAACTTGAAGTTTAGCCTGCAACGCAAATGACACAAGCTCGGTGACTTCATTGTGGGAGCAAGATCAAGAATTACTAACACTGAGATACTAGCATACAGTTACTCACCAAAATACAAAGGTAATATTGCATAATTTCCCGCTTCTTTCAAAACCCAATCAACTAGAAGTCTAGAACTATTGTGAATCGCCCCTATTTCTTCCCATTTTGTTTTTGCGGGAGAAGGTGGCAAGTAGGTTTTATTTATTTATTTATTTTGGTGGGGAAGGGGGGGGGGGGTCCTCAATAATAGGAAGGCCGGTGCATGAAGCATCCCATGTTTAGGCAGGGCCTGAGAATAAAGTAGGCGGCCTATTCTGATGCAAACATCAGTGACTGATTCCATGGGTCGAATCCATGACCTCAAGGTTGCACGGAGAAAACTTTACCGTTGCTCCAAGGCTCCCCTTCAGGTGGAGGGGAGTTCTCAATGACCAACTTTATTTCAAAGTATGCCCATCTATTTTCTCCATATCTCTTCGAAACAATATACAACAAGGAGAAGAAGTCAGGTCAGATCTCCTGAAGTAAGTCACAATGTTCATGACCAGTTTAACATAGAAAATCTAACACCAAATACTCCCTCCGGTTCACAATAAGTGTCCAGTTTGCTTTTAGCATGCCCATTAAGAAAATACTAAATTATATACAAATACCTAGTATAACTAAACTACCCCTAATTAAACATTTAATGTGAGGAGTAAGAAAACTTTTTAGGGATATGTACATAGGGGTTATTTTGTAAAAACAAATTGAATTCTTGATTACATAACTGGACACTTATTTTGAACAAAAATGAACCGGAGGGAGTACTATGGAAGCTCGGAAGTTTGAGAAAGAGCCGCCTGGAAAAAGAATACACACAAAAACTTGCAAGTTTTAAACAAGGTAAAGTTGTTACCATAAGGATCCTCTTCTTCTCGACCAATTCTTCCTTTTCTTTCGCCTTTATCGAGAATATTAGCCTTCTGGAATTTCTGTCAGCCAACACCACACTTACTCTGACCCTCTACACGACAGAGATCACAAATTACAGTCTTACTCAGAGTACTAATATTGACATAAAATAATGATGGTCTCCTCACCTGACCAACAAATGATGATAAGAATTTGAGTTTCTCTTGGTCATAAATCCTGAGAAGATCTTCAAGTTTCATCTCTGACGAGATCTCCTCGACATTTTGAGCAATTTGCGGATCTATGCCGGCCTCAGGAAAAGCTGCCTTACCAAAACCATCATTTCCTCCAATGATCCCCAAACCTTGCTTGTACAGGGATGGATTTAAGCCTTTTTGCCTTAACCAGGATTCAAAAGCTAAGAATTTCCACCTCGCTGCTAGATTGCGGTATGGCAAAAATCCGATCAAGGAACCAAAAGATACCTGTAAAGAGACGTCCCGAGTTTTCATAAGAAAAAAGTTGAGAGCAGATGTGCACCTGCCACTAAACACAAATAAAAAATGAACTAATATGATGTGTAGGCGTAGTATGTAGACTTACAACAAAGCCTCTGGTGCTACAGCTGACTAGTTCCACTTCATCTCTTCCTCCACTCTTAACAAGCTCTTCAGCTCTTACCCAGTCATTATCCTCGTGTTCCTACAAGATTGCAACACTTAGTTTATCTTTTTTAGTTTATGCAGGGGCCGCGGGAATGCAGGCCCTCGCTGCCACAAATTATGACATAGGCTCAGCCAGTTGGGCCAACCTTAGGCGGGGCCCTTCCAATGTGCAATGGAGGTCACTAAACTAGGCCATGGCCTTCATGATCGCCCATTGACCCCGTCCACGTAAGTATTTGCAGCACTCAGTTTTTATTTTTTATCAATACACTTTCCTAGTTAAGGAACTGATGCAGAAAGAAAAAAGAATTATTAATCTACCTTAATGGGTGATTTTGCCAAGAAGTTGTCAATCTCCAAAGGATTCCCGTATCCCTCTGATTTGACAGGACGCATTGCCTCTTGACTAACACTTGATGTTGCCTTTTTAGGTTGGTCTAATCTATAGCAGCACAAGTTAGTAATCAAACAAAATCTAACAGCAAAGTAGCTAAAGGAAAAATAATGTCCACAAGTACCTTTTGGGTTTTCCAAGAAGTGCAGCATCCAAAGATACATCCTGCTGGAATCCTTGAAAAACAATCAATTAAATTGATTAAGATGCTTAAATTACCACTTCAGACGAGTATCTGCAAAGAACAGAATTCTGTTACCTGTCTCTGAGCCTTGCTCCTCAAGAGGATTACTTATGCTACTTTGTAACGGTTGGTCAAGTTTATGCTCAGAAGAAACATTAGCAGCATTCGACATACTTTCATCCAAAACACTAGTACTCTGACCCTCGGAAGATTCTTGGTTTAGATCTGTCTTCAGACTTAAAACACTAGGCTCTGGCTTATTCAGCAGCAAGCTGTTTTTGGATTCATCAGTTGATGCATACACCATAGTCAGACTAGAATCTGTAGTGTCATCGCTAGCTACAGGTAAGATATCGCTTGATTGTCCATTCTTTTCACTATTCTCGGACTTGGTACTCATCGGCTCCGGCTTCTTCAACAATGTAACATCACTAAACTTATCGCTTGATTGCCCATTGTTTTCACTACTGTCGGAGTTGATCCTCATTGGCTCCGGCTTCTTCAACAATGTAACATCACTAAACTTCTCAAATTTCGGTTCTTTGCCCATTTTGAGTGTCAAGTTTGGCCTAATTTTGAAATTCGATGATTCATCATCCTCAGAATATAAAGATGGTTTCCGCAATATAACATTTGGAACACTACTTTTTCTACTTTCTGAAGGTGCTGAAATTGGTTGGCTTTGTTTATTATCACCCTCAGTCTCTAGCGGTTTCCGCAACATAACATTCGGAACACTACTTCTCCTACTTACTGCAGGCCTTGAAATTGGTTGGCTTTGTTTATCACCCTCACTCTTTAGCGGTTTATCATCAACCTCAAACTTAACTCCCTTTTTGGGCACAGGGCGAACCAAATTTAATCCATTTGATGAATTAAGAGAATTCTTTTCCTTGGACGCGTCAAATGGAACCTCCACAATTTCACCAGATGTTTTACCCTTCTTCTTTTCAAATGACTCTTCAATTTCAAGATAAGATGCATCCGGGTTTGTCTTCCTACTTATTATCTATGAAATCAAGAATCGCTATCAGAAATAGAAAGATACATATAGCATCAAAAAGCTTTGCAAGGTCAATACTCTGTCTTTGGATCAGCTAAATATATCCTACAACTCAAATTTGAATTGCATTGATTCGAAAAGTCTCACGGCTATCAATTCTACAACTACGTCTCAATTCTAGACGCACGATTAGTTATCCTTTCCTCTAGAACCCTCATTTTGTTGGTAATAGAAGCAAAGTTTAAAACTTTAGAGGGGATTAAATGATCCATTCTCAGCACACAAGTAGAAAAAGTCTATCGACTCCTCACATCTAAACTAAACAATTCAAAAAGCCTCTTAACTATATATACTATCAACTACATTCCAATCCTAAACTAGTTAATTGGGTCGGCTATATGAATCCTACATACCCTCCCTTCGTTTTTGTTTATGTGACACTATATCCTTATCAATCCGTTCTAAAAAGAATGACTCAATATTAAACACAATCTAACTTAAACTTCTCATATTACCTTTAACGACAAGCTTTTGTAGCCACACAAAATGATATGGAATGTTTAAGACGACGCATTAACATAAAAAGAGCAGCCCGATGCACTAAGCTCATGCCGGACCATATGGGTCTATTGTATGCAGCCTTAGGTTGCATTTGTGCGAGAGGTTGTTTTCATGGCTTGAACCGTGACCAGGGGGTCACATGTCATCAACTTTACTAACTAAGCCAAGGTTCCTCTTCAATAAAGAACATAATTTGCTGAAACGAACAAGGTAAAAGTAGACTACCTTAGCTATGGTCAATTTTGGGTCTTCACCAATCAATCTACCAAACTTGAGCTCCATTTGGTCCCACTGGTCAAGCTTATTATTACTCCTATCATCTTTAGAAGCAGCAAAAACAACAACTTTCTTGCTCTTTCTGCCATAAAAATCAGCTCTTGAAAAAACCCCACTTGTTATTGAGCTACAATTATCATATTTACCAGCAAAAATAGAAACTTTCTTGGATTTTTGATGGAAAAAATGAGTTCTTGATAAAACCCCACTTGCTATTGAGCTTGAATTATCACTTTCATAAGCAAAAGTAGTAACTTTATTGGATTTTCTGGGAATAAAAAGAGATTTTGAGATTCTTGAATTGTGTAAAGATGAAACTGACAAGAAGGGGTTGGGTGTTAAGGTTTTGTCAAGGGTAAGGTTGTTCATTCTTGCAAAAAAATCAAAGTCAATTTCATCAGATATTATTGAATAATATTGAAGATGTTTAAAGGAAGGAGGGATTGTGAGCCTTTTGAAAGTGTAAGCAGTAGAAAGTGAGAATTTGCCTTTGGTTTATCCTCTGAAGTATTTTTGTTTGAGATGGTGAGAGAGCTGGAATTCGTGGTGTTGGCGTAAGGGGTGTCACGTGATTGGCACGTGAATTCTCTTTTTTTTTAGTTTTATATGCTAAAACACAAGTATCCTTGCGCAAATAACCGGTCATATTCGCTATTTAATTTTTCTAACCATATACAAAAGTTATAAGTTAATGGTGTATAATTAATATAATACATGAAATATACATATATTATATATTCTATTTTTAGTTTAAGCAGTTCGGTGTTCGACTATTTGATAAACTTGGTAACAAATATGTTTCATAACCACTATAGTTTAGAGCCTGATAACTATAGTATGCCTACCATTCATAACTACTATTCAATTATTATAAAATTGTATCAATTGTATTACAATGAATACAACGTGTATCAACTGTATTCGTTTGCGCAATTGTATTCATTCGTGTAACGAATACAATATGAATTAGGTGTAATCAAGGTAAAATTCAAGGGTGTATACAAAAAACATCATGCCCATCTCTTTCGAATCGCCATCGACATGTGTGAGCACGTGATTTTTGCCCTGCGTGAGAATTACTCCCAAAATTTTAAAGTAAAATAGTATTGGTGTTGTGCGTGATTTTTGTGGATTATATGTTATTGTTCTCTTATTTGCGTTTGTGTGTACGTGTCTGTTTGTTTAAGTTAACAATCAAAATACATATACCAAATAGGCCTTTATATTTACAGGGTTCCCTACTTAGAAATAGTTGAGTTTTATTTTTGCGAAAATGAAAAGTCATAAAAAGGGGGGGTATTTTTGTTTTCTTGTCATTTAACGTCCTAATTATAGGTGCTACAATCCGATTTGTTTATATATATATATATATATATATATATATATATATATATATATATATATATATATATATATATATATATATGTGTGTGTATATGGGTATATGTATATGTAACACCATGGAGTGTAGTAATGAGATCAGATTTGGGCCATAGTTTAGTCCAAAAACCAGGCCCAAGCGAATCCCATCTGGTCCAGTCCAACCCGCCTCCAGACAAGACCCAACGACGTCGTTTCTGTCTTAAGTAAAGAGATCCAAGCCATTGATCTGCGTTGATCGGATGGATCACATTAATTCCCCCATCTTTTGATCCTGGCCGTTGGATTCTCATCATCCAACGGCCAAAATTAAAACATTTATTTTGAGCATACCAATACCCCATCCCCGCTTTCATTCCCTCCCCAACCCTTTCTCGTCTCTCTCAGAGACGAATGAATATCGCCTTCCATCGCCATAGCGCCGCCGGTCGGAAATCGTCTCCGTCGGCGGCGATTGTCCAAACAGCCTCAAATTAACACCGCGTGACCACCTAACTCCCCTCACCTTGAATCTGTTGTTATTTTTCTTCGAATCAGTCCCTAACTCCTCGAATATCCACTTGAAGATCCGAGCCAAAACAAAAACCATTCCAACCAACCCCAAAATCACACTATAGGCTCCTATGACCTCCCTCATACCCCCACCAGTGTTGGTTTTGCTCGAATCGAACCCAAAGCCCCAAGCCCCAAATCCGAGCCTATGAACCCTAGATTTCAAATTAGAATCTCCGTTTGGATTCGAGAGAAATTGAAGCCTAATAGAGTTTAATTGGGATGTTCTCGCTGGAGAACATCTCAATTAAAGTCCTTTAGACTTCAAATCCAAGGCCAAGCTCAAAACAGTCCGGGCTTTGCTTCGATTTCGATTGCGTTCGAGGTAATCTCCCTTTTTCCTATCTATTTTTAATTAGGTATGTGTTGCTTGTGTGTTCTTTGTTAGTTCGATTTGTTTAATTTTCTTCTTGGCCGCCCCTGTTTTCATTTCTTCTCAAAAGACCTTTTATTTGGTCAATTATTCATCTATGTTGTTCATTTGATTACATATGTGATCAAATGCGTATTCGCTTCGATTAGCGTCGTCGAATACCTAGTTTCATTTTTGCCGAGATCTTAGAATCACTGTTTTATCGATAAATTTGTTATCATTGTTATGAGTTGTAGTTGATTGTATGTCGTCGTCTAATGTCGTAGACTTTACTATACCAGATAATATTAGCAGTGTTGAGATGGATTGTTCACCACCCTGTCTGCCCGTATGCAATTTACCATTAGGGTTGTTATCTGTTGGACTTTGGAATATGGTTTAACTGAATGTAAGTATTAGGGTTGGATTAAGTCTGTTTGTTTAATCTCTCGCCCATAAGACAGCCTAGTGGAGCCTGCTATCACAGCAGGACACTCCACCAGGTTTGTACTTTCATTTAATTTAATTAAAGCCCATACTTAAGCAAAACTTAGTAGCTGAAACAGAGGGGGCAATAGGACTGGCAGAGCATGGTTTGGCAGAGATAAGAGTGGGCAAGGGTAATAGTTAATTGGGGGCAGGCATTCAGGAGAGGGGGAAAAAGCTATAAGTGTAGGAGTGTAAAGCATGAAAAGGGGGGATATCTGGAGAACACAGGGATATACATTCACAACATAAATATTCACTTAGACTCATACGAATAGAGTAGTATTGATTGCCTACTGGTTGCATTTGCTTTGGCCTCTATTTCTTCTGTCATTACTGTTGTTTGGAGGCTGTAGTGGTCGTTTGATTGCGGTTGTTCTGTTGGTGCTGTTATTCTTGTGTTGTTGTTGTTTGTTGTGCTGCTGGGACTGTGATTGACTACCACTGGTTGCCGTTGGTCGAGGTTGTGTCACTGGTTGGCTAGCATTGTGTTTGGCCACTGATACTCTTGTGTTTGGCCACTGATACTCTTGTGTTTGGCCACCGATATTCTTGCGTTTGGTTGTTGAGTTGGGACTGCTGTAGTTTGTATCCTGGGTGTTGATTGTTGCTGTGTTTTGGCTCCTGTTTTCTCCTGTTGTTGCTGTTGGTATTGCTGTTGTTATTGTATTCTCTATTGCTGCCACTGATTGATCCTCATCGTGATTTCCAGGTATTCTTCTGTCCCAAAGAAGCTGTAATGACTTGATGTAATTTCAAAGCTGAAAGATGATATCCTGTTTGTCCGCTCCTGGAAGTTATATTGACTTAGCTTGTACCGGATTATAAGCTTAGATGTAATCTGGAAATTTACGTAATGTATTTCGATTGTTTGTGCAACTTTGTTATGATTTGTATAAACTTAAACTATGAATTGTAAATTTGAAATAGCTTGGAAATGGTATTTGATAGTTTAGCATATTGATTGAACTATGATTGAAATTGGAAATTTAATAATCAAATTGGAATAGCTTGAAGCTGTTAGAATCTGTTATTAACTTTACAATGGATAGTTAGACTATAGAACTCCTTGAACAATTAGAAGTAATAGTATTAGCTTCATTTGATTTGTAGTTGAACAATAAAAGAATTTTTCTGTTTTTTCATGCGGGCCTATAAATGGATATAGCTTGTATTCAGAAGACTATTTTGCGTTAAAAATGAAGTTTCAGCATCATTAATAATTAGGCCAATATTATAATTAATAAATTACGTTAAGTCACGTTAATCCTTCATTTTTGTTAACTAGCTTTAAGTAACTCGTCTTACTCTCATTTATGATTAGAGATGAAACATGTAGAAATTATAGTTGCGTTAGGATTGTCCTTTAAAATGAGATGAGCCTCGCCAAACAAAACTACCTAAATTGCGGGGCCCTCAAATAACTGTCATGAGAACATAGATTTGGAAGGACCGTTTAGCAAATTTTACGGTCCTTCCAAAAGTTAACAACATGATAGACTCTTTAGGCACGATTTGTAAATAAATCACTTCCATAAATACGGGTGCGCATTTATGTGACCCAAATCTTACTCTCGGCGAAACTGAAATACATTAAAGTCACAGGCGTACTGGTAGCGATGTGATTCGAAATGTGTTTTCGTGACGTCGCGATTTTTCTTAAAATTAAAAGCGGAACATTAAAAGCACATAGTTAAAAATATATAAAGAATCAGATAGAAACAAAAATTGCAATTGAACGACCGTGCTAAAACCACGGAATCCGGGAGTGCCTAACACCTTCTCCCGGGTTAACAGAATTCCTTATCCAGGTTTCTAGTTTCGCAGACTATAATACAGAGTCATAAATTTCCTCGGTTCGGGATTAAACCGGTGACTTGGGACACCATTATTTTCCCAAGTGGCGACTCTGAATAATTAAATAAACGGATCCCGTTCCGACCGTCCTTTAATTGGAAAAACTCCTTCGCGCCCTCGCGGGTGCGGAAAAAGGAGGTGTGACAGCTCTGGCGACTCTGCTGGGGAAGATATACCCAGAACTTCGGTTCAGGGTTTAAGAATTCGAGCTCAGTTAAATTGTTGTTTTTGTCTATATCTGATTTTATTATATGTTTAATTAATGTGCTATATGTCTACCGCTTTGATACTAGTTGCATTGTATATACAAACTGCTATATGTTTACCGCTTTGATATTATCTTGAACTGTATATATAAACTGTGCCGAAACCCTTCTCTTCTCACCTATGGGAATGTGCTCACTGGTTGAGACTCCCTATTCTGTTAGTGTCATACCTCGAAATAATAAAGAGGCTCGGAAAGTTTCTAAGCCGGTTGGCCTTTTGGTTCCCGGAAAGGAGCTCCTTCCTCAGCCCGAGTTGTCCACTTGGGTACACAGTCTAGATCACATACCGAGGTTCCGAGCTTAGAATAACATGACTTCATGCCGGATCCCTAGTAGGAAACGATTATTTCATCACGTTGCATTTGACTTAGGGGACTCAACACAGGGGTTGGGTCCGTTTAGGACAGGTGACCCGGTAATCAAAGACCGAGCATATTATATGTTGCATTTATTTATCATGTATTATTATGATGATTGGTTAAATTCCTGAAAAAAAAAAGAAATAGAATCTTGGAATAGAAAAATGTCAAAAATATCGACGAAATGCTGTCGAAAATTTGAAAATTTGAAAAAATAGGAAGAGCAATTCTGTTGAAATAATTGGTCATAAAATAATCTGACCGAACTACGCAGGTTTGATTCTCGCCGTTAGGTGGGATACGTAGGCAACCCTCATCGGGTCCAACCACCCCTTTAAAAAAAATCAAAAAAATGTGTGTGTTTAATTTTGTCAATAAATCGAAGTGACGCTGTTTTTGAAAATAGCCGAGTGTTCCGAAAGGACACCGGAAGGCTGTTTTTGCAAAAATAGCCAATTTGAATCATCTTTAATAATTTGCGGGCACAACCTTGAAATATTCCTTGTGGAAATGTTGCAAGGCCATAGCCGCAAAATCAAGTCCGGGTTCACACCCTTTTTGCAAAAATAACCAAAAAATGTCAAAATTTTTATTTTGTTGTAAATAAGTCGGGTAATGCTATTCTTGCTTAAAATAAGCCGAATGTCCCTTAAAAGGACATCGGAAGGCCATTTTTGCAAAAATAGCCACTTTGAGTCATTTGTAAATAATTTTGGACACAGCCTGGAAATATTCTCTTGCGGAAATGCGAAAGGATGTATCCGCAAAAAATCAAGTTTTGAGTCATCACTCAACTTTACAAAAATAACCACTTTATCAAACAAGACATTACATGGCCGAAATTTTACTGAAATAGCTACATTTTTGCATTTGAACTTTCTCAGTCTTGTGTTGGCTTGTGTCGGTGCTGAACGATGCCCCATAGGCCCCAGGATAAAATTTTGAATTTGCATCTTCTTACATAAAATTTTGCAAAAAGAGCCACTTTGTCTAAATAAGCCATTACATGGCCAATTTATGAAAAAATAGTTTTGTGTTGGTTATGGTGATGCCGAACGATGCCCCATGAGCCACAGTATAAAAAAAAAATTAAGTTTTATCTTTCTTAAATAAATTTTGCAAAAACAGCCATTTTGTCAAATAAGCCATTATGTGGCCAATTGTGTAGAAATAGTCATAAGTGACACCAAAAATATTCTTATTCTTGTAGAAATCTCCTACACAAGTTTGTAGTTGGAGTCGGCTTGTACAATTTTTAATAAAAAAAAATATAATCAAATAAACATCTCTTTATTTCTTGCATTAATTTACCAGAACTACGCTCGGTCTGATTCACGCGAGAACGTGATACGTAGGCAATCCACATAAGATTCGACCACCACTAAAAAGAAAGGAAAAGAATCCAAAGGTTAATAACAATAAGGCTTTCAAGGATAGTTGAAAAAAAAAAAAAAAAAAAAAAAAAGAAGAAAAGAAAAAGAAAAAAGGTCGGAATGACGCATGTTAAGAGTACATGTAGAAAGGGTTATTTGGTTAGGTGCATTGCATCCAACGTGCTATAACATATCCGTCAAACTCGGTGAACTAACAAACTAACAAGTTTGTTGCATTTCCAGAAAGTTTAGCAGTTGGTTTGACAGAATTACGTACTAGATCCAAAGGGCCAGTTATAGCAAGCATGTCTAGTTCCGA